>RAOV01000007.1:0-393583 GCA_009806015.1 Neurospora sp. CHS-2018b
TTTACTACCCTTTTATTTACATGCAATATGGCCTCACCCCAGTGATTCCTAGTATTGTGTGTAAATCCTTCTCTTCCCGTATTAGGGTCTTTGAGATTTAGATTCTGCATTTTCGTGAAAAAATTAAAGAAAAATTCAAACAAAATCCAATTAATAAATAAATAAATAAATAAATAAATAAATAAATAAATAAATAAATAAATAAATAAATAAATAAATAAATAAATAAATAAATAAATAAATAAATAAAATAAATAAATAAATAAATAAATAAATAAATAAATAAATAAATAAATAAATAAATAAATAAATAAATAAATAAATAAATAAATAAATAAATAAATAAATAAATAAATAAATAAATAAATAAATAAATAAATAAATAAATGAATAAATAAATAAATAAATATATAACTAAATACATAAATATATATATAAATAAATGAATAAATAAATACAGAAATAAATAAATAAATAAATAATAATAAATAAAAACGTAGAAGGAATAATAGGCGTTTTACTATCTCTCACGGGCAATAACTTAGCTCCGCCCAAGGGAATACTATTTTCTAATAAGCTTAGCGCTTTTATATTTACGCCGGTACGAGGTTCCGTCCCAGGGTAGGATTATCTTAAGATAACGTTAGGTTGGGTTACTTTATATAGTTAGATATATCCCGGATTGAAATTATTATTTAATTTAAATTAGAGGTATTTATATAGTCTTTAAGTAAATTTCTAATTTACAATAAGATATATATTTGCTTTTATGTTTATAAGTATTTGGTAAATTAAAATTAATAGTTTATTATTTATTATTATATATTTAACGAGAAAGGAAGATTCTCCTCCTTAGTGATTATATAAAATATATTTATTTTTATTATTATATTTACTTAATCCGTCCTTTAAATTAATCTATAGATTATTAATTAATATTTTATTTAAGAGGGAGACTTCTTTTTTTGGGTTTAGTCGTTTGATACCGGAATCCCTGGATTCCTAGTATCGTTGGCTATACCCTGTATTATAGCTTAGACTAGTCGTGACAGCCCAGATTAGCTGGGCTGCCATGGAGGCTCTGGTGCCATGCCCAGCCGCCAGCGCACAGGCCACCCTGTGGCCCGTGCTCTGGCTCGCTGCACAGCATACCTTCTGCGTGCAGACGGCTGGCTGGAAGCCAGTCCTTTCCTCTTACAATCTCTTTGGCTGGCAAAAAAGCCACTTTTTGCTCAAGCCAATCAGAGCCCGCCTGAAATCTGCGAGACATTGTAGTACCTTCAAGCTCACCAGTTTGATGTGATGCTGAATGTACTCACAGGTTGCGGAAAAGTGGGCTTTTTGAATCTTGGGGTTCTGATTGGCTTGAGCAAAAAGTGGCTTTTTTGCCAGCCAAAGAGATAACTTTACTACCCTTTTATTTACATGCAATATGGCCTCACGCAGTGACTCCTAGTATTGCGTGTAACTCCTTCTTTTCCCGTATCATCGTTTTTCGACTCCTTAGAATCCTTTTTCTATTTAATTACTATATTAGAACCCTTTTCTTTTAGTTCGATCTCGTCGTTAGGAAGTTTAGTTTATATAACGTTAAATTTAGCTTTATAAACTTTAAATAATTGAAACGCCCATCCTTCCACCGTGGAGGCGCTGAGGTCGGGCCCACCAAAGGTGCCATGGAAATCCACACCAAAGGTCGTGGTCCGTGGGCCCACTGAAGCGCTGAAACCTGGAAGGTGCGGCGATTTCTGTCTATCCGGGCCCAATGTGCAGAAATTCGGTTCGCATATGGGCCCGTGCACGCTATTACTAATCACCCAAAAAGGAAATTGTGTCGTCATCAAGACACGGTTTGAATAGCAGCTCAAAAAAGGCCACTTTTAACATTGCAATTGAGATTGCTCTTCAACCAGAGGATGCATCCTTGTGCACTCAATTGCAGCTTGTTCGCCTGATTTTTGCGGTCATTTTGGTACTTTGTGTACGTTGTTACGAGGTCTGGTTGTTGAGAAAAATCGAAAAGAGTCTTCGAAATACAATTGTAGATGCGACCGTGGATGCGACCGTGGATGCGAACGTCGAAAATGACCAAGTTAAATTGTTAGGGCTATAAAAAATGGAGCGATAAGGAAATTGTTAAGGAAATTGTTAGGGAGATAAGAAGATTGGAGGCGATAAGAATTTTGGTAAAAATTTTAAAAATGACCAAGTCTTTTAAATAACCTATAACCCTAACCCTAAAAATAAAAAGGGTATTAAAATGATGAGGAAGAAATGATGGTCATTTTGCACCCGGCTAGAAGTTAATCCGGCCTTTGGTTGAGGAGGAATTTTGATTTTAAAAAAATTTGACGAATGGGTCTAAGAGAATTAAATTCAATTTTTTTAGGAAAAAAATAAAATAAAAAATAAAATTAAAATAAAAATTATAATAAAAATTAAAATTAAAATTAAAATTAAAATAAAAATAAAAGGTGGAAGGAATAATGGGCGTTTTACTGTCTCCCTCGGGCAATAACCTAGCTCCGCCTAAGGGAATACTATTTTTTCTTTCAACGAGGGTAAGCTAGTACTATATAATTAGATTTATAGTAAATAAAATATTTTCCCTCCTATTATAATTTATAAGTTTTCTTTTTACACGGCTTTTTATATAAGAAGGATAAACCGGGTAAGCGGTCACGAGGGGGATTAAAGGCTACGTCCTTAAATAGCTTCTTAAAATTTCCGAGGGTTTTATTTACGGAAGCTTTTTTATCTTTATCGTTGGGTTGGTTTATATGAAAATTGTTATCGAAATTTCAAAGGAATTCGATATAGGTATTATAAGTATAATTAGAACGGTAGTTAGCTTCGGTATAATTGCGAAATCGGGTTATAATCTTACAACGGAGCTTAATCTTCTATTAGGAATTAAGGATATTGTAATAATTAATTAGACGAGTAAAGGCTATTTTAAAGTTGTAGAAGTAATCGGAGTAATGTATTATTAGATTTTCGTACTCCTTACAGGCCTTTTTATTAATATTAAAATTATAGTAATTTAATTATAAATAATTTATAAGGTTTTTAATAATATTAAAGTATAACCGGCCGGCGTTAGGATGAATAAAAGGGTAAAGATTCCTTAATGTTTATTTAAAGAATTGAGAGATTACTTTTTTAAAGGCGGCTTTATTATTAGCGAAGTAATCAATATTCGTACGAAGACGGTTAATTATTTAAAAATATTATATATCGAATTTAAGTTTATTATTATTATTATTAGAGAAGGTAGGGATATTTACTTTAGTTATTTTATTATAACGGCGACTTCTTTTGAAGGAAATGGTATTGAAAGGTATATTATTTTTTTTCGACGGGAATGTTTATTATTATTATGGAGAATGCGATGCCGGTTGCGAGGGGGGTTGCGGTTATTTTTATTATGTTTATCGGTTAAATTATCGTTGTCGTTAGGATTGCCTCCGCTAGTTTCAAAATAGTATAAAGTAGGTTTAGAGGGGGTGCGTTGATTACGGCGGTCTTTTTTTAAGGGTTTTAAAAGGATAATAGTTAGGAGTTTTATTATTGCGACGGGTAATATTAATTATAGGAATAATATTAGGGGAACGTTTAATAAATTTGAGGAAAGTAATTTTCTTTTTAGGTTTGGATTTAATTGGTTTCGTAATTTTAGGTTCGGTAGTATTTAATTCCTTTTTATTTATATTGGCGACGTTTAATAGGCGATTTAAATTATTAATTTGGGTTTATAGGTATAAAACTTTAAGGTTATATTATTCTTAAATTAATTTGAAGTTTTTAATGTAATCCTTTTTAATACTTTTTAATTAGTTACGGGTACGAGCCTTTATAAATAGTATTACGGTTGTCGATATTGGTTTAGTATTCTTTAGCCTTTTAGGCGAAGTATATAATTTATTTATTTATTTTAATAATAGTTTTGTATATATAGTGAAGTATTTATATTACGTCTTTAATAATATTGATAAAGGCTTCTAACGTATAAATTCTAGTATTAATTTTTCCCTATATAGTATTAGGGTTTTGGTTAATTAGAGTTAGAAATTCTTAGAAGGTTAGGGGGCTATTCTAGTCTCTAATAGTTAACGAAGACTATCTTTGTTGAGTAATAGGGTAAAAGTTGATAATATGGTTTCTTTTGTTATTTTTATTGTTGTTATTGATAAGATTAGTGCGGTTAGTACTATTTATAATAATTTCGTTTACTTTTAATATATAGTAGCGTATTTCTATTAATGGGTAAAGGTTATTTATATAGAGGGTAAGGTTATTAGTAAAGTTTTATTAAGGTTATTAGTTGGCGTTTTATCCGCGGGCACCCGGGTCGTCTTATACGGGCACCCAACGTTATACGGGCACCCAGCGGGTTAGGGTTTAACGTGTACATTATTTCTTTCAACCCTTTAATATAGTTAACTAGATAGTAATCGTACTACACCCTTTCTATATATGACAGTGCCAGGCCTAGTCAACTAATGGCATTTCATCCTCGTACCCCAGCGCTGTCTTTCTTGTGCCCCATTCCTAAATCGTACCCCATTCGGGTTAGGGTTTAACGTATATATTATTTTTTTCAACCTTTTAATACAATCAGATAGTAATCGTACTACACCCTTTCTATATATAACAATACCAGGCCCAATCAACTAGTAGATCCCCTATTCACCTATCTATATACGACCCCTTTCTTTAGACTTAATACTTTTGAGTTTTACAACCTTCTTTCAACTCCCTCTTTATAACCAAACTAGCTATAAACACTAGAATAAGCTAGAATCGCTCGTACGTACGTAAATATAATCTTATTAATTACCAAATCTATTTACTAACTTCCTAAAGCTCGTATACAACTCTCAAAATACCGCCTATCGACCTCACCTACATCAAGGATACTAATAACAACGCCACCAGTAATAATAAAGAGTAGGAAGGCTTCTCTAACAACGATAATACACTCGTCAACTCTCTTAGCAAGTCTTGTATACCCTCGCCCAATCCTAATCCGCCTCCCTCAATACAATTACTTTACAATAAGAATAATCCTAATTCAAGCAACGAAGACGAGCCTCTCTTCGACTATAGAAATAAAATTCACAACCTACTATCTAGCGCCATACCTCCCGTTACTACAATTAAAAATCTTTAACAATCTATTAATAAATAGGCAAAAGATTATAGGTTTACTATTATTCGAGGAAGCGGTCGCAATATAAAGCCTAAAATCCCAATTAAAGACTATACTCGTTATTATATTCTCTATAACTATTTTAACAAACCGCGCCCATCTATCGCTACAATTCGAAAGATTATATTATAAAAGTATAATTATCAATAGAAGGGGGTTGTAAAGAAAATAAAGGAAGGCCTTTAGTACTTTACACTAAATCCCAACCCAAATTACTAAGTTTATAACTATAGTTAGTCTTAGCACCTATTAGCGTATCCTTAATACTGCAAAATGAAACTAAAAGTCTTAAAGAAAATCGATAACACTTCTAAACTCTACGCTATACGAACTCATAAAATTACAACGATAGTACGAAACGAATTCCCTAATTCGGTTTATATAAAGAAGAATATATATAACGCACGAATATATATCCGTCGTCGTAATCTAGAAGGCTATACCTCTACTAATACTCTAATTAAATTATTTAATAATAATAATATCGAATATATAAAAAAAATAGATCTAAAGGACCTAAAATAGTTACTAGGTATCGTCTTTACCTTCCCAACTTATATAGACTTCGCCAAACTATTTCTAGAGGTTATAATTATCAACAATACATATAATACTAACCGGTTTAATTATCCCTTTTACTAAATAGGTCTCGAGCGTCTCCTTTATTAGTACCTCTATTCAATTATATTTTTAACTAACTATCCCCTTTACTAAATTTTAAATATTTCAACCGTTAGTACTATTTTTAATTATATTTTTAGTATTATTAACGACGAAAAATAGGAAGCTTTTAACTTCTTAATTAAGGCTACCTATAAATTAAGATTACGATATAATCTACCAATTCCTTCTATTATTATTATAAATAAATATAAGGAAATAAAGTAGGTATTAGACTAAATATTCCCTAATACCCAATAATAGCTCTACCTATTCTATATTATCAAAAATATCCTTTTCAACGCTAAAAAGAAGTAGAAGAAAGATAAAGACGAGGATAACTCTAAGGATAAAGAAGGTAAAGATAAATAGGAGAATCCAATTGAATTTAATTAAACAGATTAGAATATTTACTAGTTAATTCGCAACCCTAATTCTAATTCTACTAAGTCTAATAAGATTACCAACAATCCCCGTAGTATTGTAACTATATTTAAAGTTAGAATATATATTAAAACTAAACTAAAGTTTTAAACTATTTAGGAGAAATTAAAAAAATAATTTGAAGAGGTATAACTTTTAATCCTTCGGTATATCTAGAAGAACTAGCTCCCTATTAGAAATTAATAGGCATACTATTGTATTAAGAAATATAGGAACTTTAGCGTTAGGGTTATATCGCCAACTAAACCTAATAATCTTAGCGTTAAGAATTACCTTTTCAATAGCAATAGTAATATTTACAAACTAGTCACTACTATTATAAAGATAGCTGCTTTACAATACTAAACCTTTAAAGAGAAAATGGCTAAGCAGCAAATAAATTAGAAATAAGAATATTTAGGCCGCGGATATATAAGTAAACTCTCTATATTAATTAATTATAACGCCCTCAAAATTATTAATTACGAATACCTTTAAGCCGAAAAATATACGCTAACTAATAAACGTAGAGACCTACCTACTCTAAAGCCCTATAGTAAGGAATATAGCGTTACCGACTAATATAAATTAATTTACCGCCATATTATATTCGAAAAGTTAATTACAAAGAAGAATTTAAAGTTTAATTATATATACTCTCGCTAGCATTATAAGGAGCCTCTTATAAATCAAATCTATTACTTCTATTTATCTATATATAATTATTAACTAATCTCTATTTAATAAAATACATAAGACTTCTATCTTCGCCTTCGAAACCCCCGTATTATATTTAAAAAAGGCTAGAAAAGCGCTAAGAATACTACTAGAACTATACTTAATAAATACGCCCTTCTTATAAACGGCGTTTCATCCTCGTGCCCCAGCGCTGTCTTTCTTGTGCCCCATTGCTTATTTATGCCCCAATATTACCAGTCTTGGCACGTCATTTTGAAGTAAAATATCATTTACATAGTAAATTCCATCGTGTTACACGTATATGAAAAAATGACAGCGATATTCAACGATATAGTTTTATATGGAGATTTCTATGGCACACAATGTTTTGCATATGGGATAGTTCTATAGCATTCATCTATACTATAAAAGACTATGGTACTAGCTATAAACAAGGTAATCTCGTAATCCTTAGCATAGTATTTACACTACCTTCGTACAACCTTGGGAGCAGGTAAAACTTCTTCTGAAATTGCCCTAGCCCTCTTACATTTAACTACTTATTTAACGGGAGAGTTAGATTCTACAGCCACTTGAATAGAGTCTAACACTAACTCTTCTAACTCTAGGGACGGCCACCATTACTCTAGAGACGACCAGTAAAGCTTTAGCTCTAGTATTAGAGGGAAATCTTCTACAAAGGGGTCTAAAAAGGGCTCTAGAATAAACACTAACTACAGCTCCAACTCTAGAGAAGGCTCCAAAGAGGGGTCTAGAAAGTGCTTTAGAGACAGCTCTAGAGGCGGGAGCTCCAAAGGCGGGAGGTAATCTAGAAGCGGGATTACTAGAGGATCTAAGTCAGAATTAGAGTCTAATTCTGGCTCTAGTACAGCCACTTGAATGCAATCTAGCACTTCTGGCTCGCTTTCGGATGTTATATCCGACTCGCTACTATAGTTAGAAGTATCAGAACTAACCGGCTATTACATAGATCTACGTTTTGTAGACCGTTTTGTAGAGCTGAGAGCAAGCTCGTCAATATTATTACTCTCCTAATAAAATTTGTAACGCTATATATTTGGCTATAGGCGAGGAAGGTTATTGAGGTTACTTTGCTTAATGGGCTTAACCTTCTTGCTCCCTTTCTTACTCTTTGAGGCTGGCGTAGCCTTCTTCTTACCCTTTAACGCTAATGTAGCCTTCTTGGGGGTCTTAGGAGTCTTCTACTTTGCCCCTAGGTCTACAGGAAGGGCGTGCTCGTCAAGTATAGCTCTAGCAGTATTCTTAGCGCCTTTCTAGCCTTTTTTAGGTACAATACAGGGGTCTCGAAGGCGAAGGTAAAAGTCTTATACATCAAGAGGCTCCTTGTAATACCAGCGAGAATATACGTAATTAAACTTCAAACTCTTCTTTGCAACTAACCTCTCGAATATAATATAGCGGCAAAGCAATCTATACTAGTCGGTAACGCTATACTCCTCATTATAAGGCTCTAGAGTAGGCGGGTCTCTACGTTTATCGGTTGGCATATACTTCTCGGCTTAAAGGTATTCGTAATTAATAATTTTGAGGGCGTTATAATTAATTAATATAGGGAGCTTACCTATATATCCGCGGCCTAAATACTCCTATTTCTAATTTATTTACTACTTGGCTATTTTTTCCTTAAAAGTTTAGTATTATAAAGTAACTATCTCTATAATAGCGGTGACTAACTTATAGATATCACTATTACCGTTGAGAAGGTAGCTCTTAACGCTAAGGTTACTAGATTTAACTAGTAACGTAATTTTAACGCCAAAGTTACGATATTTCTTAATGTAATAGTATGCCTATTAATTTCTAATAAGCAGCCAGTTCTTCTAAATATATCGAAAAACCAATATTTACTCTTTAAATTGGGCATACTCTTTCAACCTTTTCCAAGCAGCCCAGAACTCTAGCTCTATCTCAATATATACTATAACTTTAAATATAGCCACAATACTACAGAGATTATTAGTAATCTTATTAGGCTTAGAATTAGGGTTACAAACTAATTAGCAAATATTCTAATCTACTTAATCAAACTCAGCCGAATTCTCCTATTTATCTTTGCCCTCTTCATCCTCAGAGTTATCCTCGTCTTTATCTTTCTTCTACTTCTTTTTAGCGTTAAAAAGGACGTTCTTAATAATATAGAATAGGTAGAACTATTATTAAATATTAGGGAACACTTGGTCTAGTACCTACTTCATCTCCTTATACTTATCTATAATAACAATAGAAGGAGTTGGTAAATTATAATATAATCTCAACTCATAGGTAGCCTCAACTAAAAAGTCAAAAGCTTTTTGCTTCTCGTCGTTAATAATACTAAAGATATAATTAAAGACAATACTAACGGTTAAAATATTCGAAACTTAGTAGAAAGGGTAATTAAACCGGTTAGTATTATATATATTATTAATAATTATAACCTCTGGAAATAGTCTAGCGAAGTCCATATAAGCTAGGAAGGTAAAGACGATGCCTAGTAACCGTTCTGGGTCTTCTAGATCTATCTTTTTAATATACTCGATATCATTATCGTCAAATGACTTAATTAGAGCACCAGTAGGGGTATAGCCTTCTAAATTACGACGACGGATACGTACTCGAACGTTATATATATCCCCCCTTATATAAACCGAACTAGGGAATTCGTTTCGTACCATCGTTATAATTTTATGAATTCGTATAGCGTAGAATTTAAAAGTATCATCGATTTTCTTTAAGACTTCTAGCTTCATTTTACGGTATTAGGGATACGCTAATGGGTACTAGGACTGGCTATAATGGTGAACTTGGTAATCTAAGTTAGGATCTAGTGTAAAGTGCTAAAGACCGTCCTCTTTGTTCTTCTTTACAACCCCCTTCTATTAATAGTCATACTTCCATAATATAGTCTTTCGAATCGTAGCAATAAATAGGCGCAGTTTGCTAAAACGGTCATAGAAAATATAATAACGAATGTAGTTTTTAGCTGGGATTCTAGGCTTTGTACCGCGACCGCCTCCTCGAATGATAATAAACCCGTAATCCTTTGCCTATTTATTAACGGATTACTAAAGACCTTCAATCGTAGTAGCGGGAGGTATAGCGCTAGATGGTGGGTTGTAAATAATATTTCTATAATTAAAAGGCTCGTCTTCGTCGCTATCGGGAGAAGGGAGGTCTTTTTAAGGTAGTTATATTGAGGGAGGCGGATTGGGACTGGGTAAGGGCATAGCAGACTTGCTGGGAGAGTTGACGAGTGTATTATCGCTATCAGAGAAGCCTTCCTACTCCTGCTCTTCGTTATCTACTAGATTAGTAGTATTGCCATCGCTATCGCTATCGCTGTTGCTGTCCTCGATGTGGGTGAGGTCGATGGGCGCATCTGGTTCCCAAGGCGGCGCCATCTTTGCGCGCAGTCTGTTGAGGCTTCAGGAAGGCCGGAAGGTCAGTAAATACTTTTGGTAATTGATGCGGTTGATATTCACGTACGTGCGGTCGATTCTAGCCTGTTCTGGTATTTACAGCTAGTCTAGTCGTAAAGAGGGAGTTGAAAGAAGGTTGTAAAGCTTAAAATTACTAAGTTTAAAGAAGGGGGTCGTATATAGATAGGTGAATGGGGGATCCACTGGTTGATTGGCCTGGCATTGTTATACATAGAAAGGGTGTGGTACGATTACTGTCTGACTGTATTAAAGGGTTGAAAAAAATAATGCACACGTTAAACCCTAACCCGAATGGGGCACGAATTAGGAATGGGGCACAAGAAAGACAGCGCTGGGGCACGAGGATGAAACGCCTTATAAACCCAGAAATAAAGTAAAAAACTCCTAAGACTCCTAAGAAGTAAAAAATTACATTTAATTTAAAGAGAGGGAGTAAGAAGGTTATACTAACTTTAAAGAGTAAGAAAGAGGGTAAGAAAAAGAGTAAAAAGGTTAAGCCTATCAAACAAAGTAACCTCCATAACCTTCCTCGCCTACAGCCGAATATATAGTATTACAAATCTTATTGGGAGAGTAATAATATTAACGAATTTATTCTAACTAACTCTACGAAACGGTCTACCAAACGTAAACCTATATAATAGCCGGTTAACTTTAGTAGTTTAAATTATAGTAGCGAATTGGATATAATATTTAAAAGCGAGTTGGAGCTAGTACTAGACTACGTTTAAGTAGCTACACTAGAGCTAAAATTAAATTCAGAGCTAGAATTAGACTCAAATCCGGAATTAGATTTAGACTTTCTAGTAATTCCACTTCTAAATTACCTCCCGCCTCTAGTACTCCTACCTCTAAAACTCTCTCTACAATAAGAACTCTCTCTAAAGCCCTCTCTAAAACTAGAACTATAGCTAGAATTTACTCCAGAACTATCTCTAGACCCCTTTATAAAAGATATCCCTCTGATACCAATACTAGAGCCCTACTAATCGTCTCTAAAACAATAGTAGCCGTCCTTAAAGCTAGAAATAGTACTAAACTCTATTCAAATGGCTATAGAATTTAACTCTGCCGTTAAATAAGTAATTAAACGTAAGAGAGCCAAAGCAATTTTAGAAGAAGTCTTACCTATTCCCAAGGTTATACGAAAATAAAAGTAGTATAAACACTATACCAAGGATTACAAAATTACTTTATTTATAGCTAGTACTATAATCTTTTATAGTATAGATAAATGCTATAAAACTATCCCATATACAAAATATTATATACTATAGAAATCTCCATATAAAATTATGTCGTTGAATATCGCTGTTATTTTTTCATATACGTATAAAACGCTGGAATTTACTATGTAAATACTATTTTACTTCAAAATAACGTATAAAGACTGGTAATAATGGGGCATAAATAAGCAATGGGGCACAAGAAAGACAGCGCTGGAGCACAAGGATGAAATGCCCAACTAATGGATCCCCCATTCACCCATTTGTATACTTGGTGATTTTCGTTAAGAGTTAACTTGCCCGCACCCCCCAAAAACTTACAGGTACCCCCTTTTTGATTCTGGCGGCTGTCATGTAATTTAAGCCGTTTTAGCCGTAAAAACCGTAATTTCTAATATCCTGAAGAAGGTTAGCCCAATAAATCCCCTATAAATCTTGATCTTCAGCGGGCAAGCAAATATGACAGCGATAATCTGGTAATACTTTTATAGTATTGAGGGGTTCAATACAGACAGTCTACTCTAAATACTAACATCTGAGAGCTCCTCTGACAGCTCTATCAATTCAGAGAGTTCGTCAGAGAGCTCAGAGAGGGAGGAAGTTGATGATATCTCGATGGCCTCCTCCCCTCTCGCCATCTACTCTCGAACCCTCTACTCCCAATATCTACCCAGCTCCTCATCCTCCTCCTCCTCCTCGTCATCGTCGGCCACTTCGATACAGCTTCGTGCCTCGTCTTGAGCGTCCATCTCCTCGATGCTGAGGGTGTTGAGGGTGTTATAGAGGTGGGTGTTGGTATGCGACGTGCAAATGGCTGCAAAGGGGTGGTGCAAATGGCCGTGTGAAAATCAGCGAAAAAAACGACCAAGTTAGGAGAATGTTGGGGTGCATTGAAAATACGAAATTTAGCGGGTAAAAACGTAATTTACGATGTCAGGTGTCATTAGCTGCACTGCCCCATATTTCTGGGTGGGGGTGGGTACCTGTAAGTTTTTGGGGGGTGCGGGCAAGTTAACTCTTCGTTAAACCTTTCAACCTCTAAAATCTTCTTTTTGCTCCCTCTTTACAACTAGACCACCAGAATAGGCTAGAATCAATCGCACGTACGTAAATATTAATCGTATACATCACCAGAACCATCTGCTAACCTTCTCGAAGCCTTAAAACACTGCGCGCAAAGATAGTGCCGCCGTGGGAAGCAAAGGCAAAACACCATACCAAATATCATAAAATTCAGCTTATTACTATAATCTTTTGTAGTGCAAATGAATACTATTGAAATATCTTATATAGAAAATATTGTATACTATAGAAATCTCTATACAAAACTATGTTACTGGGCATCGCGGTCATTTTCTATGCACATGTACCGCGGTTTGTAACGCTCTGGAATTTACCTTGTAAAGGCTATTTTACATAAAAATGACGTGCCAAGAATTAAAATTCGGGTGCTTGGATAGGGTTGGGTGCCCGTGTAAGACGCCCCGGGTGCCCGCGGATGAAATGCCTAAAGAATTAAGCGGAGAATTCAAAATTCTATCGGGAGGGTTACTAATATATAAAGGCTTAACCGGGGCCGGCTAGAGTCTTACCGAGCGGAGTAGTACCCAATCGGTTAACTATTCAATTCTTAAACCAATTAAACCTCTAGCAGGCGGTTCGTCTTATAATTATAGAAATAAATAAGCGCCGAACAGATTCCACTTATAATAATTAGAAATCCAATTCTCCTTCGTCGGGTACCTCCTTATAAGAAGGCTTCCTATATACAAGGCGTATACCGGGCGCATTAAGGTAAGGAGTAGAGAAGTAGCGAACCGCTAAAAGAATATAGCAATTAACAATTCCGTAAGGGAAGTAATTTGTTGGACTCAGGCGACGGAAAGTGTGATGTATTGTGGTTGATGTAACGGAGGAAGAGGAAACGGAAAGAAGGGCAGCCTAAATACCCAGGACGGGAAGTGCCAGTGAATGGGCGCCAAGGCCAAGGCACGACCGGCGGCTAACATAATTACATTATTCGCAAACGGGACCGAAACGAAGGGAATCGTTAGGCTAATCGATACTTAGTACGTAATATACTAATTAGGGGTAGCTGAAAATAACAGAATTATTTTTAACAAAGTTATAAATAAATAGATTAATAATTTTATAATAAACACCTACCTATATCGTTAACTAAAAAAAATAAGTAATATTACCTTTTACTTAACCGTTAGTAAGGTATAATAATTTAGGAATAAGTAATTTAAAAAAGGGTAGCCGGTATCAAAATACGAAATAACAATTAATAAAGTTAAGAGTAGTATATTTACTATTAACGAGAGTAGAATAATATAATTTATACGGTCTATAGGATAGGTGGATAGAGAGATTAAATAAATTAAAATATTTATAACGGCTATTTATTAAAGATTTATTTAACTTAATAATATTTAACTATATAAAGACAGGCCTTTATCTTCCTCTTCCTCTTTGTTTAGTAAATTAGTACTTCTAAGTACAATTTAGCTAAAAGGCTATATATTTCCCTAACTATAAATAGAACTATTCTCGTTACTAATAAGCGGGCTAATAAATTCGGGCTAGTAAACGGGGACCGGGTAATAGTATCCACCGGAATTAGAAGTACTAGACGCTAAAGCGTCCGTACCTATAGCATTAACTTAATAGCCGCCGTAGTTAGGGCGCTACTAGCCGTAGCCGTATTAACCCTAGGCCGGCTACTACTATTAACCGCCGTTACTACTACTATTATTATTACTATTAACGTTATTATTTCTACTATTCTTATCCTTACCCTGATTTTTATTACAAGGTTTAACTTCTTTCTTAAAATTAATATACGAACGGTATTCAACCGAATAGTAGCCCTTCTTACTACAATAAATATATATTCCATTCTTTATACGAAATTTAAAAACATTATTATTAATAATATAAAAGATTTAAATATTAGACGCGGATATAGCGTTAAAATCTATAGCGTTACTATTTTAACAATAGCCTCACTAATAGAAGTACTAGAGGTGCCGGTAGTAATAGTATTAATACCGGTCTTATAATAGGGGTTAATATTCTCATTACACTAGTCTTTATCCTTTACATTCTTTACAAAATTACAAGCGAGCATCAACTACTTATTATACTTATCGTTAGCAGGCTAGGGGTTTTAATAAACGATAGCAGCGCGAATATATTAAGAGATTTTCTAATATAAGTAATAAATCTTTATATTATTATTAAAATTATAATAGTCGATAAAGCGGGTCAATTCGTCCTCGAACTTTTACTACTTTATATCTCTAATTATCTTCAACTCCTCGAATTCGCAACGAAAGTAGACAATAATATTAACGTTATTATACTTTTTAATAAATTTTACTAACAATTCATTTACTTTAATCTATTTAGCGGGTAAATTATTTAAAATTTTAGTAAATTCCGTTTTAATAGCTTCGAAAAGAGCGTCCTTAATAGAGCGGGCGATAAACAAGAACTTTTTATATTTAGAATTAAAAAGTTAGGGGTTATTAAATTAAACGAATTAGATACGAAGGCGCCAAATATAGTATTTAGTAATACGCTCGATAGTAATACCTTTACCGTTAAATACAAACGATATAATAATATATAATACCGACCTATAGCCGTTACCGTCATTTATAATCGCTATAGTATTAGGCTTATTATTACTAGGCTCGTCGTTACTAGGCTCGTCATTACTAGGGGGATTATTAGGGGGCTCGTTAGGGCCGTTAAGGTCGCTAAGGGGAATAGGGAAACGCTTACAAAGGTCGGTAATAGCCTTTTAATACTTTTCCGTTTATCTTTTATAAGCCTCCTTTATATTGATATAAAAATCTTTAAACTCCTTTATAAATTTAGCAATATCTGCCGTAAAGGAGCCAATTTCGTCCTAATAAGAAATACAAATCGCCTTAATTTTAGAGTTAACTTGCCGACACGCACCAAAAACTTACAGGTACGCACTTTTTGAATCTGACAGCCGTCATGTAATTTAGGCCGTTTTAGCCATAAAAACCGTGATTTGCAATGTCTTGAAAAAGGGTGGCCAATAAATCCCCTATAAATACCCTAACATCGTCTTCCGGGGCGCCCGGTAGAATAGACTGAAGCGCAGTTGTTATAGGTTTAGGGCTGGATTCTTAATCTATTAAGGTATAAGCATTTAATCGCATTTTAAGGCTGGATTCTCAATGCATTAAAGTATAAGCATTTGGTTGCGTTTTAAAGCTGGATTCTTAATCTATTAAGGTATAAGTATTTGGTCGCGTTTTAGAGCTGGATTTAATATCTATAAACTTTCAATTTTAATTATTTATTATATAATAAAAGTTAGGATAAATATTAAGTATTAATTTAAAAATTAGTAAATCTTATTTATCTTTTTCTTCTTTTTACTTTTTCCCTTTTTTATTATAATTATTATAAGGTTTTTCTCCTTTTTTATTTTTTTTATAAAAAACCTTTTTTTTTATTTATTGCTTCTTCTTTTTCTTTCTTCTTTGGTTTTTTTCTTCTTTTTTTTTTCTTTTTTTATTTTTTTTATTTTTTTATCTATTTCTTTTCCTCTTTTTTCATCTATCTTCTTTTTTTCTTTTTTTCTTTTTTTCTTTTTTTCTTTTTTTCTTTTTTTCTTTTTTTCTTTTTTTCTTTTTTTCTTTTTTTCTTTTTTTTCTTTTTTTTCTCCTTTATTTATTTTACTATTACCCTCTTTTACTCTTTCTCTCTTTCCTTCCTTTCTTTATCTTATCCTCTCTTCTTTTCCTAATTTTTTATTAAGTAAAGTATAGGGTAAGCAAAGACAGAATAAAAACTTAGCAATTTTTTCATTTTACTAGGGGGCTACGCCCTCCGGGACCCCCCTTTAAGAGAATTAGAACTATAAAACCCAGGGAATACCCCCGGGGACCCCCCTTTAAGAGGGTTAGGGTTATAAGGCCCGGGGAATACCCCCGGGGACCCCCGTATATAGACTTAGGCTGCCAAAATTCTAACCAATAGAAGGAACGGATTGCCATTGAACGGATCCACAATATGTACGGACTACAAAAATTCTAACTAATCCAAGTAACCGATTTTAGTTGAATAGACCAATCACAGGACAGACAACTTACAGGGGTTATTAATAAGGGTATCACCCCATTAGAAAGAAGCTCCGCTATGCTCGCTCACTTCGTGTAAACACTTCATTCCCTAGACTATAATAGCTGCGCTTCAATAATCCGAACCTATTAATTCCTTTTATATTATATATTAGTATTATAATTAAATCTATAGCGGATTAGATTAGGATTACTCTAGCCGTATTTCTAAAAATTAATTCGGCGTTTAAAGCGATTACTATTATTCGTCTAATAATTAAGTATTTAATTCCTTTATTTATCGTCGATAGTAGGGCAATAGGTTTTTAACTTTTATAATTATATAAATCTTTACTTAATTTTAATAATATAATTACTTAAGCTCTTTTAAATACCGCAGGGAATTTTCCTATAGAAAATATAATATATATAATAGCGTAGATAATAAATAGGATTCTTAAACGTCTTTAAGGGTGCTTAGGGTAATACTATCCGGCCCTAGGGTATTAGAGCCGTATTTAAGGAACGTTTCGTATATTTCCTCATCCGATAATATATTTAAAACTTATTATATAATATTTTATAGGAGTATTAAGCTATAGTATTAATATAGTAGGAGGGGTTCTTTTCTTATTAAGTGAAAGGTTATATTAATTAAGTACGTTACAATATCTTTCGGGTCTATTAACCTCTTATTTTATATATTAATTAAAGTAAATTTATTATTTAAGGGGTCTTTTCTCTATTAGAATATATTTCCTAATTCCTTAAGGGTTTTCGTAAAGTCTATTTTTTTATAGTAAAAATTCGTACGTATTTCCCTATATACCCTATAGTATACTATTAAATTTATATTTTTCGCTTCCACTAAGTATTCGTTCTATTATAGTATATTCTTTAATTTCCCTCCGAATATAATAGAATATTCCTTAATTATACCCTTAAATATATTTATAAAGGATTATACAAATTCTTTAAATTCGTTAGAGGATATTAGGGTTAAGATTATTCTTAATAGCTATTTTATTAGGGCCTAATATATTTCCTTTATATATATAAGCGGGAGTGTAAATTTCTTTCGGGGAAATATATTTTTATTAGTTAGGATTATAATAACGAATTTATAATAGTCCGGAATTTATATACTTACTCTTATATATGCTCTTTCTATACTAAATACGAGGTTTAAAATTAATTAGTTATTCGTATATTTATATATTAGTATACCCGGGGTATTTAGGAGGTTAAGGCCTTATATTATTATAAATTCTTCGAATTCTTCGCCTCGTCCCGAATTGCGGAATTAGGGGTCCTAAAAAGAATAGTATACATTAAAATTGCCTACTATTAGAGCGGGTTGAATTTGGAGTATAAATAGGTATTCCCTAGCGGTTTTTACTTATTTATTTTATAAGTACTAATATACGTATATAATATTAGCCCTATTAATTATAGTTATAATAATATAAATTTAGAAGGTGAATAGTATTAGGAATTTATACGTTTTAATAATATATATTACTATTCTTATTTTTCGGCTATTATAACCGATAATATAGTAGCCGGGGTATTTATAGATTTTGCTTTAAATTATAGAGGGTTTTTATATATAAATTATTAAAATCTAGTTAGTAATTACCTATTCGAAAGTACTGTTAGTATTCGCTAAAGATTTTTAAATATTAATAAATATAATCCTAAGCTCCTTTATTATTAGGATAGAAAGTTAAGGCTTATTTCTCTATTTCTTTATCCGCCTTCGGGGGAAGGGTTTTATTTATTTTTAGGAAGGGGCGGAGAACGGATATTAAGGGACTTAGGGATAATAGGAAGTATATTGGGCGTTATTAAGAAATAATTTTTAAGTACGCCGCTCTAAATTTTAAAAGACCTTTTATTTTCGCTATAGCCTATAGATTTAGTTCGGTTATATAATTAATTAAAAGTAAATAGTTTAATATTCGCCGGTTTATTATTTATTATATTTCTTAATTCTTCCTTTATTTAGAAGTAGTATTTAGAATTCTCGCGCTAAATTTTAGCTTTACTATTCAAGTTAAAGGAAAAAGGAATTAAGGGGGGGGGGGGGGGGGGGTTCTTAAGGCCCGGTTTAAATAGGGGGTAGGGATAGGGTCTAAGGAGGAGGGGCCGGGGCTAAGTAGGGTAAGGGGGAGTCTAAGGGTAGGGGAGAATTTTCTAATATTATATTGCTATTATTATTAATAATAATAATTAGGCTAGTTTCCCTCCTAGGATTTTCCTTAGGCTTTTCGCCGTTTATCTTTTTTTAATTCGCTATTTTAATAGTATTACTTGTAGTAAATCCGGCTGATTCTTTTTCTTTTTTTAGGTTCTATATTACGGCCCTATATTCGATTTTACCGGCTTTCTAAGCCCCTATCCGTTATTTGGGGGTAGGTTTTTTAACGTATCTATTTTTAATTTTAAGGAAGACGGGGTAATTGGTATATTCCGGCTTTTTGAAGCCAAGGCAATTGTGGTATTATAGAATAGGTTTGTACGTATCCCTATAAAATGTTTTCGGGGTATTATAGTCCTTATAAACCGAAGTAAAGGTATATTTCGTTATATTATAGGAATTAAAATACTTTTTATATATATATATACGTAGGTTGCGTTCTATTAATTAAGTTAATTCGGATTTAAAAATACGGAAGGGTTATATCTTCCTATTGAAGATTACAATATAATCCCCGGCTTTTTTACTATTAATAATCTTTATATTCTATTTAATAACTACTTAGATTTCTTAAGCAATAAGTAGTTTAATATCCCTTATACCGTTGTAGGCGAAGAATTTAAGTAGTATACTAATTAAATAATAAGAAATAATATCGATTTCGGATTCGATAATATATTAGAGGATAGTTTTACTAAGGTTTACGAGGAAACGATTTTATTCTAATTTAATTATTTCGATATTAAACCCAAATTGGATAGCGTAAATATATTTAATTTATTAGCGAGGGAATTTTACTTCTTTAGTAATATAGGAAATAATTCCTTCGGGTATCGCTTTCCGAAGTTCTACGTCTTATATAAGTTTGAGAAAAATTCTATAGCTCTCTTTCTAAGCGGGTTAAGTATAATAGGTATAGTTAATAATAGGAATTAAATTAACATTTTTAACCTTTTTATTATTTGTTTTTAATTTGACTTTTTATTAAGTAATTTATTTCGTAGCAGCCTTAGTAAACGTTTATATTTTATTTTATTTAATCGGAGTAGAGCTAGCGCGAGTGGTAGATAGGGATATATTTAGGGTAACCGATATAATAAGTAGGGTCGGGTCTTTCTATTAATATTTAGCGGAGGATCCCGGTTAATTAATTTAATTAGGCGCCGTTAAGTAGGCGGGAAGGGGCGTCGTTCTACTAATATTATTAATTTAGAAGAAGGAAGAGAGGAGGGTATAGAATTCTTCCTTAAGGGGGGTTGCTACTTTCTTTTAGGTAAGTATTTTAAAGCCTCTATAAATTTCTTCAATAGTTTTAATAGTAATTTCCGCGACTTCGAGTCGCGCTTAGAGTCTTTCAATAAATTCTTCGTTTACTTTATATATAATAGTAACGATATTATCTTTAAAAGGCGCTATCGTATCGAATTAAGCGCGTGCGCGCGCGTACGTTAGTATTAAAATAGCGACTACTTAGGCTACTTAGACCTGAGGGGGTTGACTCTCGAATGCTCGTTTCTAATTGGCCGAAGCCGTCTCTGAAAGATGATGTTCGGGAGAAGGTGTGGAAGGCTAGAAATGGTGTGGTCTGGGCAGGGCACAGAGTGGGCACGGCATAGAGCATGTGACTCTGGCCGGCCAGTGCCTGCCGGACCCACCGATATATACTCTAAGTTCTACCAATCTACTTGTCTTCCCCGACCTTTCTTCCGGTATAGGACGAATTCTTCTGCGATATTAATAAGTTCTCCGTCGAACTTATCGAAGGCTAGCTCGAAGTCCTCTATTGTAATAATCTCCTCCGGGACTAATATCTATTTCTTTACCGCCTCCTTTACCTTCTCCGCGTCTATAAGATTCTAACTATAACCTCCTTCCTCCTTAGCTTTCCTATTCCGCTTTCCAACTTAAACCTAGACTTCTTAGGGGTAATAATCCGAACCGGTCTACTCGTATCGGTAGGCTCCCCAATACTTTACCTCGATACTACGCGATATCTATACATAGTCGATTGTCCCGTCTTTCTCTCCTCGAATTGTATTACCGAATCGTGTTAGTTCCCCGCGAGGGGTTAACAGGTTCAATCTCTACCGTTGTACCTAAGTAAGGAGCCGTACGGCTCCTAGGCTAGTCCTATTCTCTAAGTCCCAATCGGGATAATGAAGGTTAAAATCCCCGACGGCCACTTAGTAGCCCCTTAGGGGTCTCTCCTCGAAGAGTTCGAGGAGGGGAGACCCCCATTGGTATTCCGGCATACCGCTTATCAAGATGGGGGAATTAAAATATAATAATATACCTAATAATAGCGGTAAAATATATATATTTTTTAGAAATACAATAATATTTTATATTAATTAATAAAATAATTAATTAATTACCCCTATCGTTAAATAAATATAGTTTTATTAAGTATAAAAACTATTAATTTCTAAAGTTTAAAAAGGTTGCAATAATTATATTTAACGATTTTTAATATAATTAGGGTAATTGTACTAATATTAATTATAGTACGATCATTCTAATTAAAAGTAATAGGCTTTTACTCTTTAAACCTAGATTTAGAATCACTCCCCTCGCTAGCGGCCTACTTCTACTTCTTCTTTACTTATAATTGGACGTTATAATTAATATAAAATATATAGATCTATTATTAAGCGTTTAGGAATATTATTAATAAAGCCGATTTTAATTGGTTATCGAAATTTATAATAATAACGTTTAACTTCACTACTGTTACGATGCACCAGCTCACGTAGTTCCGTATCGCGTAGTTGGGTACAAAAGAAATAAATAACTAAAGCTAAAGAAGGAAAGAGGGAGAGGTTGAGATTTGGGCCCTGGAGTTGTATCCTTATATGGGATGGGACCAGATTCTGCCAGCCTCGACCGCCTTCCTTATCTAATCTAATAATGTACGTGAATGCGATATGTAGGTTGCGGTGCTAATTGAATAGTCGTACGGTTAATGCCGCTTATATAACCAATTAGGGTATTCGTATTAATAGTACCGGTAGGTCCTATAGGTCTTATCGATAAGACGAATAGGATGTAGTCTATAGTATTAGGTCCTAGTCGTTATACTACCTTCCCCCCCGGGTTAAGGCTTAGCCTTAGAACTTTAAGAATAAAAAGAAAAATTTTAATATAAATATAATTCGAATACTTCCTCTAACATCCTTCCTATTTCTTCCTTACTATCGCTCTCCTTCTCAAATCAATTCGTAATCCTTCTACTAATTTATCGTCATTTTTATAGGGCGTTTTATCGCTAGCCAACTATTAAAATAACTGTTTAGGGGGTCCCGGCATTATAAGGTTTGTATTGTAATATTTCTTTAAAAGTTCTATTAAATTAATAAAATTACTTACTAATTAGAATTCTAAGTCGGGGTCCTAACCTTTCTATTCTACTTAATATTCTAATTTCCCCTTAATTACTTTCAATAAAATAACTTTTAAAACCTCCTATTCCTCTTAATCGCCTATTAATTCGCCGGCTAGGTTCTTATTACCCTATCCGGGAAGTAGGTTATTAGTATACCTCCTTAAACAATTAATATAATAAACGGTTATTCCCTTCTATCCTTTAAAAACTTCTAATTCGTATAAATATCCCCTTATAACTTTAATCCTATAAAGGATATACGTTTATTACTAATTGAATTTATTATTAGAGCGGTTTATAATTTAGCCTCTCTTAATAATAAAGATTCGATCGCCGATTCCGAAATTGAATTCCCTCCGGTATTTATTAGTTTGGATTATCTATTATTTTTATATTTTATTAATAGCGAACCGGACTATTATATAGAACGTCTTCAAATACTTAATTAACTAATAAGCCTCTTAATAATTAATTTCTATTTTAAGAGGTTTAAGTTCTACTCTATCCTTCTAATTTAATATATTAAGTATAAAATAACTTATAATAATTTCTCTAGGAAATAAGCCTTTTAAATTATTATAAAGAAGGCTTATTTAAATAGTATTTAATATTAGAATAAATTCCAACTCATCGTTTTAATTATAATTAATATAAGGTCTTAGCCGTTAATCGATATATTAATATAAATTTTTAATTTAGTTAGTAATTTATAAATAATTAAAAGTAATTAACTTCTATTTAATATTTAATAAAGAGGCTACTTCCTATATTATTTATAATACGAATTAAGGACCCCTATTACTAATTACTTCGTCGAAAAGGCTAAAGAATCGATATAAGCCTCGGTAATATAGGATAGTGGCGTCCCTAGTAATAACCGTATCCTTATAGGGAAAACTTTAATTTACTTTAATAAATCAGTTTATAATAATTATTAATATATTATAACCGTACTTATCCTTAAGTATCGATTTAAAATTTATTACCAAAGATTTCCAAATTCGGCAATCCTCTTTTAAGGGGATAGGATATATTAATCCAAATATTTTATCCTTAAACGCCTTTAATACTTTACACGTCCAATAATTAATAATATAATAATCTACATTAGTAGCCAATCCTACCTACTAATACTGCTTATAAACTATCCGCTTAATTTTATTTCTACTTAAATATATTAAAGTAATTAAATAGTAAACTACTTCGATAAATTTAATTCGTGAATTATTATCTTCCGGGACTACTAACTTATAATTTTTAATTAATAACCTATCCTTAATAGCGAAGGGAAAACCCTCTTACTTTACCTTTTCTCTATAAATTAATAATAATTCTATAAATCGATTGGCTTAAATTAATTCGTTAATTAGGTTATAGTTAACTTCTAATTTAGCGACTTCAATATTAATTATTTTATCCTCCCCTTCCAAATTATTTAATATATCCGCTAATTTATCGCTAACGAAAATAAAAAATCTATTATCGGTGGATTTAAATATTCATAAAGTAAATTAATCTTCCTTCTTATTTTTAACGGTCTTTAAATCTTCTAATTTATAAAAGAGAGCGTTAATAGTAATATTTTCCTTATTAGGGCGATAAATTATCCGGAATTAATACTCTAATAGAATCTTAAACTAATAGACCTATCTACTATTTAATACCCTCTTTATATTAAAATATTTAAACGCTTAGTAATTTCTAAATATTATAAAGGGCTTAGTACTTTTCAATTCGGATTACTATTATTTAATCCCTTTTATTACAACTATTAACTCCTTATTATAAATAAGGTAGTTAAATTCTACTAAATTTATAATTTCCGAATAGAATACAACTAAATACTAATCGCCGTCGTCCTAAAATTAATTTATTATACTTATACAAACCCTATCGCTAATATCCGTCTCAATTCGTATTTCCCTTTTATAATTAAAATAATATAAAATAGGCGTACTAAGGAAACTCCTTTTTAAAATATCAAACGCCTCTTTATAACGGTTATTCTATTTAAAAGCTAAATCCTTCTTTATTAAATTCGTTAGCGGCTTTACTATTCGGCTAAAGTTTTTAATAAACTTCTAATAGAAATTATAGAATCTTAAAAAAACTTATACACCTTTTACAATAATTAACTCCTTTTATTCTTTTATAACTACTACCTTCTCCGGATCTATTACAATACTATCGGTATTAATAATAAAGCCTAAGAATTTAATTTTAATTATATTAAATTTATACTTCTTAATATTGATTTATAGCCCCGCTTCCTCGAAACATTATAGTACTATATCAACGTATTTATTATAATCCTCCTAATTATCAGAATAGATTAAAATGTTATT
Source organism: Neurospora sp. CHS-2018b (assembly GCA_009806015.1). Lineage (NCBI taxonomy): Eukaryota > Fungi > Ascomycota > Sordariomycetes > Sordariales > Sordariaceae > Neurospora > Neurospora sp. CHS-2018b. The sequence continues at coordinate 24,696 of RAOV01000007.1, forward strand.
AATGTAACCGCTATAGAAATTATTAAAGTAATTTATTAAAACTTTATTAATAAACCTCTAAAACGACAAAAGTCTTCCCATAAGGCCGAATAGTAATACTTTGTATTTATACGTTCTACACTATATTCGGAATATTATTAAATCTTTATAATCTAAATATATTCAAATACAATAGAACACTTATCAGATATCTATTTTAATAAAGATTTTTACCTAGCCGATTCGTGCTAATATTTCGTCGATAAGAAGTAAAAGGTATCGATCCTTCTTCGATAGGGCGTTAAACTTATAGTGATTTATATAGAAATATAAACTTTTATTAACTTTAAGTACAAGTAATACGGGCGCCGCCTATAATATTAAACTAACTTCAATAAATCCCTTTTAAAAGTTATTAATAATATATTATTTATATTCTTTTAACTCTTTAAAAATTATTTTATACAACGAGTTATAACTAAGGTCTTAGGGAGATTTGCCCTCCTCAAACTCGATTTGACATTTCATCCACGGGCTCTATGGTCGTCTTACACGGGCTCCAACCCTTATTCGGGCTCCAATATTTCAGGTCTTGGCGTGTTATTTTGAAGTAAAATATCATTTACACGGTAAATTCCAGAGTGTTACATGGGTATAAAAAAAGATAGCGATGTTCAGCGATATAGTTTTGTATGGAGATTTCTATGGTATACAATGTTTTGCATATAGGATAGTTCTATGGTATTCATTTATACTACGAGAGATAATAGTACTGGCTATGAACAACTGGAAGGTAAGGTAATCTCGTGATCCTTGGTATGGTGTTTACTTCTACCTCTATTGCTGGCTCGCCTTTATGGCCTTTTGATTGGGCTTGTTTATACGGCTACTTCGTGTAACTTTGGTAGTAGGTAAGCCTATTTGAGAGTTGGCTGCCCTGCCTTTCTTACGGTTAACCGCTTGCTTAATTGGAGAGTTCGATTCTGGTGTAGCTATTTGATTGGGTGGCTCTGGGGACGGTTACTATTGCTCTGGAGACGACTAGTAGGGCTTTGGTATTGGTATTAGAGGGAAATCTTTTGTAAAGGGGTTTGGGGATGGCTTTGGGGTAAATTCTAGTTGTAATTCTAGTTCTAGAGAGGGCTCTAGAGAGAGTTTTGGAGAGGAGAGCTCTAGAGGGGGGAGTTCTAGAGGCGGGAGGTAATTTAGAAGCGGGATTACTAGAGTATTTGAGTTTGATTCTGCCTTTGACTCTGATTCGGTTTCTGTCTCTGTCTTTGACTTTGTATCTATTGTAGCTATTCGAATGTAGTCTAGTATTGGCTTTGGAGATGTTGCTTCCGATTCGTTACTATAGTTAGAAGTATTAGAGTTGACCGGTTTTCGTATACGTTTGCGGTTAGTAGCCTTGCGTTTAGTAGAATTGGGAATAAATTTGTCGATATTATTATTCTCCTAGTGAAATTTATAGCGCTATATATTCGGTTATAGACGAGGAAAGTTATTGAGGTTACTTTACTTAATAGGCTTAATTTTTTTGCTTTTTAAGGCTAGTATAGCCTTCTTTTTACCCTTTGAGGCTAGTATAGCCTTCTTAGGGGTCGTAAGAATCTTCTACTTTGCCTTTAGGTCTATAGGAAGGGCGTACTCGTTAGGTATAATTTTGGTAGTATTTTTAGTACCTTTCTAACCTTTCTTAAGTATAATACAGGGGTTTCGAAAACGAAGGTAAAAATTTTGTATATTTTATTAAATAGATATTAATTAGTAATATATATAAATATATAGATAAAGTATATATAAGGAGTTCTTTATAGTACTAGCGAGGGTATACGTGAATAAGCTTTAATAGCTTCTTTATAGTTAATTTATTAAATATAATATAACGATAAAGTAGTCTATATTAAGTAGTAATACTATATTCCTTATTATAGGGCTCTAATGTAGGCGGGTCTTTACATTAGTCGGTTAGTATATATTTCTCTACTTAAAAGTATTTATTATTAATAATTCTTAGGGTAATATAATTAATTTACAGTAGTAGTTTACTTAAGTAAACGCGGTCAATATACTCTTATTTTTAATTAGTTTACTACTTTATAACTTTCTTTTTAAAAGTTTGGTATTGTTTAGCGGCTATTTCGACGATAGTTGTAATTAATTTATAAATGTTACTATTGCCGTTAAAAAAGTAGCTTTTAACGTTGAAATTATTTAATTTAATTGGCAATATAACCCTAATACTACAATTCCTATACTTCTTAATATAATAGTATACCTATTAATCTCTAATAGGGAGCTAATTCTTCTGGATATATCGAAGAATTAGTATTTGCGCTTCAAATTACTTTTTTAATTTCTCCTAAGTAGCCTAGAACTCTAGTTCGGTTTTGGCGTATATTATAAACTTAAATATAGTTATAATATTATAGGGGTCGTTGGTAATTTTGGTAATTGAATTAGAACTAGTACCGCTAATTCGTACAGATAAGTAAAATCTTTAATTAATTAAATTGAAAGAAACCGGATTCTCCTAATCGTCTTTACCCTCTTCGTCCTTAGAGTTATCGTCGTTATTCCCCTTTTACTTCTTCTACTTTTTTTTAGCGTTAAATAAAATGTTTTTAATAATATGGAATAGACAGAATTGTTATTAGGTATTAGGAAATGTATTGGCTAGGGATTGCTTTATTTCTTTGTATTTATTTGTAATAACGACGGTAGGTTTAGGAAGGTTGTATTATAACTTTAATTCCTTAGTAGTATTTGTTAGGAAGTCGAATGCTGCCTCCTTCTCGTCGTTAATAATGCTAAAGATATAGTTGAATATTGAATTAATAGAGGAGACGTTCGAGATTTGGTAAAAGGGATGGATAGTTAGTTAAAGAAGTAATTGAATACTATGTTAATAGAGGAGACGTTATTTGGTAAAAGGGATAGTTAAACCGGTTGGTATTATATGTATTATTAATAATTATAACCTTTAGAAATATTTTAGCTATTTCTATATAAGTTAGGAAGGTAAAGATAAGGCTTAGTAACCGCTTTGGGTCTTTTAGATCTATCTTTTTAATATACTTAATATTATTATCGTTAAATAATTTAATTAAAATACTAGTAGGGGTATAATTTTTAAAATTACGACGACGAATGCGCGTACGTACGTTGTAGATGTCTATCCTTGTGTATACGGAATTAGTAAATTCGTTTCGTACTATAGAAGTAATTTTTCGAGTTCGTATAGTATTAAGCTTTAAAGTATTGTCGATTTTCTTTAATATTTCTGGCTTTATCTTACGGTGTTGGGGATGAGTAGATGGGTGCTAAGATTGGCCGTAGTTGTAAATTTGGTTATTTGGGTTAGGATTTAGAGAAAAATATTAAAGGCCGTCCTCTTTATTCTTCTTTGTAATCCCCTTCTATTAATAGCTATACTTTCGTAATATAGTCTTTCGAACGGTTGTAATAGATTTACGCGGCTTCCTATAGCGATTATAAGGAAGGTAATACTATATATAATCTTTAATAGGGATTTTGGGCTTTAAATTACAATTTTGTATACGGTTAATTATAAAGCCCCTATAATTCTTTACCTACTTATTAATTACTTATTGAAGGTCTTCGATAGTGGCTGCGGGAGGTATGGCGTTAGAGGGTGGGTTGGGAATTGTATCTTTATAATTAAAGAATTCGTTTTCGGGTTCGCTATCGTTGTCGCTATCGTAAGGTTATTGTATTGAGGGAGGCGGATTGGGCGAACGTATACTAGATTCGCTAGAAGAGTTAACGAGAGTATTATTATTAGAGAAGCCTTCCTACTCCTCCTCTTCGTTATCGGCTAGATTGGTGGTATTGTTATCGCTGTCGCTATCGCTGTCTTCGATGTAGGTGAGGTCGATGGGCGTATTTGGTTCCTAGGGCGGCGCCATCTTTATATATAGTATTATAAGGTTTTAAGAAGGTCGGTAAATGCTTTTAATAATTAATACGATTGATATTCACGTACGTGCGGTCGATTCTAGCCTGTTCTGGTGTTTATAGCTAGTTTGGTTGTAAAGAGGGAGTAAAAAGAAGGTTGGGTTGAAAGGTATGTTTAAAATTACCAAGTCTAAAGAAGGGGGTTGTGCATAGATGGGTGAGTGAATGGGGGATCTACTGGTTGATTGGGCTTGGCACTGTCTTATACGAAAGGCTGTTGTACGATTATTGTTAAAGGGTTGAAAGAAATACTGTATACGTTAAACCCTAACTAGATTGGAGCCCGCATAAGGGTTGGAGCCTGTGTAAGACGACCATGGAGCCCGGGGATGAAATGCCCTCGATTTTATAATTAATTTTATCCTTAAACTTTAGGAATATATTAGAATCCTTCTTACTAAAAATATTAATACAATTCTAATATTTCTTAGGAAACTTATTTATTATAAATTGACGGTACTCTTTTTTATCTTCGGGTAGTATATCCGGGGATTTTAATAATTTAATAATATTATTAATTTCGTAGAAATTAGTTTTTTTAAGGATTTTTCCTCGTTTAGCGTAGAAATTTATAATTACAGCGCTTACTAAAGTATAGTCCTTAAAGCGTTATTTAATTTAGCCGAAGGTTCGTTCTATACAATATAGACCTTAAACGTCGCAATAAGGGTATAAATCCTTATTTTATTTATATAAATTTTAAATTATTTCTAACTCTATAATTTCGGCTTCCGAAATATATTCGTACTTAATACTATTAAAGAACTCCTATTCTATTTAGTTAATATCCATTAATATTAAAGGGTTTCTATAGTCCTAGTATTTAATCATATAGATATTTTTTAACTTCTAATTAGTATTAGGGACTCCTTTAGGGGTCCTAATATACTTCCTTCCTTAAACCTCCTCCTTTATTACTAATAGTAGCTCCTACTTCTATTTTTCTAACCTAATAATCATTTCTTTTACCGCCTTAGCCTTAATTATAACTTCTTCATTCTCTTTTCTTATATTTTCCGTTTTAATTTATAATTCTATAATAGTAATATTTAGCCTCCTTACTTCCGCCTTTACTTTTTATTCCTTTTATAGCGAATAAATTTAGGATAAAGCGCTATCGGTTCGCCGTTTGTCCTCTATAACTATAAAACATTCTTTACACTTTACATTTTTTTAAAAGGCTAGGTCTTAAAGTAATTTAAGTCGTTTACTAACCTCAATATCCTTATTTAGCAATACTTTTAATAACCCTTCTAAAAAAATTAATTAATTATTATTATAATTAAGTAATACCTTATTTTCGCCCAACTACATCTTTCTTAAAATTATATCCTTTAATATTATAAGTAGGACTACTATTTATTAATTAAGGAATTTATAGTCCTATACCTATAAAACCGCTCTTATAATTTAAAAGATAACGTTAGACTTAATATTCTTATAAGGACGAATATATCCCGGGGGAAAATTAGTTTTACTATTAATCTTTAAATACTTAATTAATCGGTTAGCGAATTTCTAACTAATAAGAATATAAATATTTACTCTTATATTAATAAGTACGTCGAAATTAGTAATAAATAATCTATTATAAATTACACTATATTTAATAGTAAAGGTCGGGCCCTTTCCAAAATAGTTTCGAAGATTAAATTTATTTATATTATCCTTTTTTCCTATTAATATATATATTAATACTTCGTTTAAACAAGAAATTAATTTCTCCGGGCGTTTTAATTTTCCGAATCCGTATCCTTCTTAACGATAGTCTCGATCTTATAATTACCATTACCCTTGTCTTTACTCAATTCGATCTCCTTATTAGGAAACTCAACGCGTATAGCGTAGATTTTAGCATTATAGGTTTTAAAAAACTTCTTATAACGAAAATATATAGGTATTATATAACCAGACTTATAATAAATAAAGTACTTTCCCTTTTATTATAGCTTACAGGTCTCCTCTTCAAACGGTTTCTTATATAAGAAGGATAAATTAAGTAGTTAGTTATAAAGAGGAGAACGTCTTTTCGGACAGTCAAGAAAGTCTTTAGGGACAGTCGCCCTACCCACTCCCGCACTCTCCCCACCCTTCCCGCCCTTCCCGCATTTTAAGCCAATTAAAATCGGTGCATCCAAACTGCGACCCACTCTCGTCTTTTTTTAAGGCTTTTACTCCCCCGACAGCGCATTCGTTCTCTTTTACAGCGCATTCGCTTCCTCCGATAGTGTATTCGCTGTCGCAACAACGTATTCGCTATCGCAACAGCTATTTACATCGCATTCAATTACATCGTATTCAATTGCATCGCATTTATTGCTATCTTAATTGTTGTCTCAATCGCTGTCTCAATTACGAAAGATTACCTTAGAGGGAACACCGGGGTTTTAAACATGGCCTCCTAATGGTCTTGGACTCGTGGGCACAAGAAGTGTGTTGATTGTGCTAAGCTAAGAAGACAAGAAAGGAAAGAAAGTGTAGAGGGCTAAAATACATGGTGGTGGTGCCCTGACAGGACCTACATGTGGCCAGGGCCAGTGAATGGAAAGGAGGGTGGGATAGGCCCCACTACAATACGCCCCCGTAGCCCGAAACGGCTTCCAGAGGCTTATTATAAGTAAATAAACAAAATCTCTATAGTATTGAGTCTTAAGCCCATGGGACAACTCTTTCCTCCAATCCTAATAATTTGACGAACCTTCTATATTTATCCGCCTTTAATAGTTTCGTTAGTCCATTTACAATTATATCCTCCCCTTTAATATATATAATTTCGAACTCCTTTGCCTCAACCTATTCGATAATCTATTTGAACTTTATATCCATATAGCGATTACGACCGGGAACTTTCCGGTTCAGAACCCTATCCCTTATATTCTTACTATCCGTATATAGTATTCTTAAAGGCGGTTGTACGTAGCCCAATTCCTCTATTATATTTGAAATCTATTATAATAACTTCGCTATTGGGACAAAATTAATAAACTCCGCCTCTATTGTACTCGTCGTTACGAATACCTATTTCTTCAACTTCTAATACATTGGTCCTCCTATAATAAATATAATATAGCCTCTAGTACTATAACGGGTTACTAGATTATTTATATACGAAATATTACCGAATACTTTTAAATTTATATTTATAAGCGACACCTTACCTCCTAATACAATACTTATATCGGTATTCTTAATTAAGTACCGGAATAAATATTTTATTATAATTATAAAACCCGTAGTTAACTTCGCATTAGCTTCGTATAATTTATTAACGGTGAAGGTAATATCTAGTCGGGTGCCTATCAATAAGTAATTTAAACTACCCATTTTCTTAATATATTTCTTCTATTATTCTAGCAACTCTTTGCCAGTCTTATAATCTCCAACCTTCACATCTTATAGCCAAGGTATATTAATATTATATAAATCCTTATAACTAAACTTCTTTATCAAAGACCTAGTATAGCGAGCCTATAATACGAATACTATCCTCTTATTTCGATTCCTTACAATATTAAAGCCAAAAAACGTTTTCACTACCCTTATATATTTTAATTTGAAGTATTAAAAGAATTAATCCCTAATTTAGAATATTATAGCTTCTAAAAGTACCGCAACTAAGAAATTATTAATATAAAGAACTAATAGCGCCCCTTTCTCCCTATTACTAAAGAGATATATATCGTCGCTCACTAGTTTAAATCCCATCTCTTTCAAAATTAGTAATAAGGTCTAAAACTAGTAAAGTAGGCTACTTTTAAGACCGTACAAAGCTCGCTGTAACAAGTATACTAATCTTTCTTTCCTAGACAATCCTTTTTCGAATCTAATTAATTATTCTATATAGTAAACCTTCCCCTCAGGAATTAAGGCGTTCAGAAATACTATATTAAAATCGAATTAATAACATTCGAAATCTAGAACAGCTATAATAGCCAAGAAGATCTTTACGCTCGCCACGTTAACTATAGCCGCGTAAATATCTTCTATATTCTATAAACCCTATTCGAAATTACTATAAGCTACCTATCTAACCCTTAGATCCTTTATCTTCAATTCTAAATTATCCTTTTTATCGTATACCTATTTGCCCGGGAGTACCTTTATTCCTTATTGAAAAAGTACTAATTTATATATACCCTTCTCTTCTAAGGCTTCTAACTATTTCTATATTGTTAACTTCTAATAAATATTAAAATTAGGACGTTTTAAAGCTTATTGATAATTCTTTAGTATAGTTATATTAACGGTTGCTATATCGTATATTACTTTAATAGTAGTCAGATATAGAATCTCTACGTTCTATTAGATTACCCCCCTTTTTGATAAACTATAATAAAACTCTGGGATTTCTATATCTACCGGTCGATTATTGCTATCTATTGGCCTCTATTAGTTCCTTATTATTTCTATTAATAGTATTGCTCGCCGAGGATAGCGAGTCCTACCCAGTAGCATTTCCTATTACCTTAGTAGTACTTCCTATTATTCCGGTAGCGCTTCTAATTATACCGTTATCTAGGCCTCCACCCCCGGTAATATCTTAAATTAATCCGTTACTTACGTACTCGCCCCTTTAGATAATTCCAATTGTCCCGTTATTTCTACCTCCGGCTCCGTTATTTCCGCTTCTAACTCTATTATTAGAATCTCCGCTTCCGCGTAGGTCGTTTATTATACCATTATTGCCGTTATTACTTATTAAAATCTAAGTAGTTTTAATAGGGTATTACCTAAGGGGTCTAAAAATAATAACTACCTTAGATTCCTTCGCGATAGAATGGGCTCCTTTTCATCCAAATTGTAAGGATTAATAAAGGGAAAGTTATTAAACGGTTCGAATTCTTCCTCCTCCTTACTCTCCCTATTATTATTAACGAAGGACTGGAATTCGTTTTTATTATCTTATTCAATCGAAGTTGCAATATCTAAGTTAGAGGGTATCGCTTTCTATAATATACGAAGTTGTATTCTCGGTATACCCCGCCGTACTATTATTAATATATCCTAATTTCTTTATAGTAATCCGCTTTCACCCGTCGGTCCTACGATCTCTCCTCCCGGACCTATAAATTTACTATTCGGTCCTAGAGACTCGCCCATCGGGCCTAGAAATTCGCTCATCGGGCCCAAGGATACGGTTATCGGGCCTAAGGATTCGCTTATCGGGCCTATATATTACTCGGTCGGTTCTAGGGATTAAATTACTAGTTCTATAACCGGCGATAATAGTATCGTAATTAATAGAATCGGTATCTATAGTATTTCTAGTAATAGGATTCGTAATAGGATTGGGAACTCTAATTCTAATTATTGCACTACAGTTATTAATTCTAGCGCTAGAGTAATACTTAGGGATAGTATAAGGAATCCTAGAATATTAATTATTATTAGTTTTAAGCCTATTACCGAATTAATCGACGGTTAGTAAATTTACTTCCTTCCTTTCTCTTCCTTCTTCTCAACCCCTCCTATCACTTCCACTAGTTTAGGCCTATTCATAGTAATCTATACTGCCTTCTTACTCTTCAAGACCTTATCTACATCCTTAATAAATTGATTAAAAAACACTACAATATAATCTAATACTTCCTCTTCTAATAATTAATTATCATCGGGCTCCAGGAACCTTACTGCGCTAATTTTAATTAATTTCTTATATTCTAGATCCTAAATATAAAAAATCCTTCTATTTAAATTAATATAGCCAACTAAATAACCTCGTTTTAAATATTTAGCGAATTTATCCCCTTAAACGTACTTCTATTTCTTAATATAATAATATATTATACAATAGTACATTCTTAAATATTTAATATTAGGCTTAGGATTTAGGATCCCTACTACTCTACTTAGGATTTTATATAGACTGATATATTTATTGTTAGCCTTAGTTGGAAGTAGGTTCATTACCTTAACTATTAAATCTACGACCAAGGGCCATAGTTCGATAGGGATATTATATTCTAGTATCGTAATTCTCGTCTTCTCTATTATCGCCCTACTAGCTCTCTCTAGGGCGCCATTTATCTAAGGAATATATACCAGTATTTTAATAATTTTAATCCCTTCTTAACGACCCTATATAATTAATCTATTATTTTGGTAATCCTTAAAGCCAAATCCGAATTCTATACCGCTATTAAGACCCAGGACCTTTACCTTTAGCCCTATCTAAAGCTCAACCCATCTTCTCCATTCCTTAATTGTATTAAAGCCTTTATTCTTATTCCTTATACCCTTAATCTAATAAAACCCTGAAACTATACAAACGAAATATATAATATACCGGATTCCTAAATAACCGGCTACGTTATAATTCTATATATTAACCCTTACGAATTCTAATAGTCTCGTAGCCACCGGATTTAAAATCTTATAAATAATATCTATTAATTTACTTCGAAGGCAAGCGTCATAGCCTGAAATTACTTTCCCGGTATTAATTAACTTTATCCCAACGTCAATACAAGCCTTAATAACCTATTCCTTCCCTATATATATAAGCCGGCAATATATTATATTATAATTAATTATAGCCATTAAAGTTAGCTTAAGTACTTAACTCTAATATTTCTCATTAATATTGTTTAGTACGGTTATTAGGAATATTAGTAAATTCGTAACCTAATTGTATAATATTTCCTCCCCTATAAACCTCCCTTTCTTAAAGGTAATTTCATTTATTTCTATCGACTATATTATCCCGCTATCTAACAAACCCGTTATTATAATTAAATTAATTAGTATTGAAAGAGAAAGTATAATATTTTTAATTTCGATTAATATCCTTTTCCTTAATTTCGTAGGAAGACTCAGCTCTACTACGCCCATATAATATAATCTAATTCTTTCTCTATTACCGACCTAATAATTAACTAACTTTAAGAATAGGTATAATTCTATAAATTATTTTATATCGTTAAAGATATTAGAACTACAACCACTATCGTATAGTACTATATCTCGTATTATATTCATTACCTCGGGAGTTTATTAAATTTTAACGAAATTATATTAAACGTTATCTATTTATTAAATAGGTTCTATATCCGTCAAGAACTCTAGTAAAAATCCTCCTTATCCTAATTGTCGTTAAAAGATAATCTATTAAGACTAAATAGTAAATTAAAATTAACGGCCGACGAAGTAGGAAGGTTATTAATATTACTATTATTACCCGCGATAGTAGTAGTAGTATTACCGGCATTCTTTAATTAATTTAATGCCTTCTTCTTATTAACCTAAATGTCGGGAGCCTTATTAAAATCGTACCACCAATAATCAGGATTGCCAGGCATACGATAATAATTATAAAGGAAATACTTTAAACCTTTATAAACCTTCTTACTATAAACGTTATAAGGGACGCGCTCGTTGTTATTTTCCGTTTTAATCTCTTTAATAGTATCCTTAATCTTAACCTCCACCTTCGCAACAACTATATTAATATAATTCTTCTAAATATTAGCTAAGGTAAACAAGCGGCTCAAAAAGGACACAATTATTAACTCATTCTTATTCATATCGGCGGCCTACAATATAGCCTTATTAGGGAAAGAACGCTTAATAATATTAAAAAGGTTAGTAAATTCAATAGTATCGTCGATAATATAATCGATATCCTTAATACGTTTGCGTAGGGCTTGCTAACGTATTAAGAAGGCCTCCAAAATTATAAAGGACGAATACTTAATAATCTAATATTCATTAAAGATATCGCCCTTAGCCTCGTTTATAATATTAAAAATATTATTCTTAATAAAGTCGAATAGGTACTTCGGGTCGTCGTTATCCTCGTCCCAACCGTTAATAAAGAAGATATTCTAGACCTTCTCATCGCGAATAGTAGAGTAAATAATAGATATCGCCTTAGCGCGATCTATATACTACTAATAAAGGCGCTTCTCGTCCTTATCTTTAGTTTTATCGTCGATCTTAGGCTCCGGGATACTCTTAGTAATATAAAGCTTGAGTCCCTGTGAGGCGAGTTTAACCTTGAGGGCGCGAGCCTAAGTATTAAAATTATTCTTACCCTTAAGAAGAATTAAGGTAACTACATTAAAAAATATATTGCTATTGTAATTTTAGTTATCGCGAATAAAAAGGAAGTTGGGGATTTCGATATTCTAAGGGATTTCGATATTCTAGGCTTCGAATTCGGCGGTAGTCTTAGGGATTGCAATATATAAATAATTGTATTTTAAATTACTAATAATTTTTATTAATATCGTTTAATTATCTTTAATTTTATTCTTTAGGTCTTATTATTACTCGATAATCTCTAAATAAAAATGCTATATACTCGATATTGCGATAACGTGGGGCTTATTCTCTAAGGTAATTCGCGTTCGATATTGCTTATTTCGTTCTCTGGGTAACTCGCGCTCGATGTCGTTTGTCTCTCTAGGTCTCGATCTAGTTCTTAATATTCGTAATAGCTGCGCGCAGTAATACGATACAATAATGCGATCGCGTACGTAAGAGGGCTCATAACCTCTTGGACTCGTAGGCACAAGAAGTATATTGATTATACTAAGCTAAGAAGACAAGAAAGGAAAGAAAGTGTAGAGGGTTAAAATATATGGTGGTGGTGCCCTGACAGGACCCACATGTGGCCAGGGCCAGTGAATGGAAAGGAGGGTGGGACAGGCCCCACCACAACAAATGGCCTGATAAGCCTAATGCAGTTAAATGTTCATGAATACACTGTCTTTTTTTACGGACTATCCCTTGACAGCAGCAAAGTAAAAAAGTCTATTTTCCCCAGAAATTCTATAAAGACATTAAAGAATATTCTTTTCAAATATGAAAATATAAGGAAAAAGCGCGCTGCACATAACTGCAAATCTCATACTTTGGTCACTTTACGGCCTTAGAACAGACGAACACCAACGCTACTACCTTTGATTGGTGCATTTGGGTGCTATCAATGATTGAAATTTCGAGATAAATCGAATGCTTCGATGCTTTTTTTCTTAGTGTTGTTGGTGAAGAAAAGCGGATTTTAGGATAAAGGTCAAAGCGAAATGCCTGTTTTGGTTAAAACTTGTATTTTTAATAACAAGTCTTTTAGTTTTTGCTATTGTCAAATGATTGTCCGTGGAAAAACATTCTTTTCAGTAATGTTCAGAACCCCGGGGTTCCCTCTAAGGTAGGGTTTGGGCGCGAATACGCTGTCGGAAGAAGCGAAATGCCCTATAAATTCCTGGCACTTAGGGGAAAATGTGGAAGGTGGAGTTGAAAATGGATGCGACTCTTTTGATTGGTTGCAAATGCGGGAAGGTGGAGTTGGAGATAATGCGGCTTTTTTGATTGGTTGCAAATGCGGGAGAGTGCGGGAGTGGGTGGGGCGACTGTCCCTGAAGACTTTCTTGACTGTCCGAAAAGACTCTCTCATAAAGAGGGCTAAAGGCGGTATTTTTAAATAGTTTTTTGAAGCTATTAAAAGCTTTGCCTACGGATGCTTTCTTATTTTTATTATTGGGTTAACTTATATAGAAACTTTTATTAAAATTTTAAAAGAATTCGATATAAGCGTTATAAATATAATTAGTATAGTAACTAATTTTAATATAATTATAAAATAGGGTAGTAATTTTACAACGGAGTTTAAATTTCTATTAGAAATTAGGAATACTATAATAGTTAGCTAAATAAATGAAAACTACTTTAAAATTGCGGAAGCGGTTTGAATAATATATTATTAAATTTTCGTATTCTTTGCGAACCTTTTCATCGGTATTAAAATTATAGTAATTTAATTATAAATAATTTACAAAGTCTTTAACGGTACTTAAGCGTAATTTACTAACGTTAGGACGAATAAAGGGGTAGAAATTCTTTAACGCTTATTTAGAAAATTTAGAAACAATTTCTCTAAAGGCAGCTTCGTTATTAACAAAGTAATTAGTATTCGTATAAAAACAGTTAGTTATTTAAAAATACTATATATCGAATTCGAATTTATTATTTTTACTACTAGAAAAGGTAAAGATATCTACCTTTATTATTTTACTTCGACGGCGACTTCCTTCGAAAGAGACGGTACTAAAAAAGGTACCGCTTTTCTTATAATAGGAATACTTATCATTATTATAAGGGATACAACGCAAGTTGCGAAGGGGGTTATCATTATTATTAATTAAATCATTATTATTATTATTATTAGGGTTATTACTATTTACCCTAAAATAATACGAAGTAGGCTTAAAAGGGGCACAACGATTATAATAGTCGCAGCAATCTTTATTAGGGGTTTTAGAAGGGCGATAATCGGGCGTCTTACAACAAATAATATTAATTATTAGGATAAAGTTAGGAAAATATTCAATAAATTCGATAAAAGTAACTTTTTCTTTAGGTTTGGACTTAATTAGTTTAGTAGCTTTAGGCTTAGTAGCGGCCAATTCCTTCGCGCCTATATTAACAACGTCTAATAATCGGCTTAAACTATCGACCTAAATTTGTAAATATACGACCTTAAAGTCATATTATTCATAAAGGACTTTAAAGTCCTTAACATAGTCCTTTTTAATACCTTCTATCTAATTACGGGTACGAACCTCTATAAATAATATTACTACTTCGTAAGCCTTAATAATTATATCAATAGCGCCGTTAACCTTCTTACTCTATCTATTATACTTTATAATAAAAATTATCGTTTTTAGTCTAGAAATTCTAGACCTTCTTACCTAAATCGTTTTTATTTACGTTAGCCGCCGCTAACTATTATTCTAAATCGATTAGCCAGTTAATTAATTCTAATTTATTATGAGAATGTCTTTTCGCACCGTCGAAAATATCTTCAGGCACCGTCGACCCACCCTCCCCCTACCCTTCCCGCCCACGTCCCACCCTTCCCGCATTTTAGACCAATAGAAATCGGTACATCAAAGCGCGGACTACATTATCTCCACCTCGCTACCAATCCCCCTCGTACCGCGCCCGCCAAACTCCCAGATTTCAAGCCATTACACGCATCTAAGGGTTGCACAAGCCACCCTCGTACTATACTAGCCACCCAATCAAACTTAACCATTTTTCTAACACATACATCGTCGCATTACTTCCTCAATTAAACTACTACTATACATATTACCCTATCGCATTTAATCAATCTACCTCAATACTAACATATTGCATCGCTAAGTAAATAAAGCGCTCGCATCTAGTCGACGGTACGGATTAATCTATCACTTTTCAATACATTTCCCCAACTAACTATAATATAAATAGCCGACCCGACGGACGCGCGCAACCGTAGCGCGGGTAACTACCCTAGTTAAGCAATCGACCTTACTCTCTTAATAAACACTACCCCAGTCGAACCTACCTCTACCCAGCCTATAGAGATCGATATCGATAATAATAATAATAATAATGAGGATACCCTAATTTCTCGTCCACCTTACGAGTACAATAAGTACCCCGTCTTCAATACTTAATATAATACCCTTAATAAGCTAATAACGGCCGTTTAAGTATAGTTAAAAGAGCTTAGTTATAATATTATAAAGGGTCGCTCTAATAACCTCTAAAAGGGGTATAATAATTATACAAAACTCTAACTTATCTACGCCGCTAATCCTCTTCGCAAGGTAAAGAATTATTTTCGTTTAATTTTAACCGCTAAATAAGAATACTCTTAGTAAGGGTATAGTAAGGTATTAAAATATAATAATAGGAGATAGACCTTCGAATTTCGAGAAGGCTATAAGTTTTATAACTATTTACCTACTAAAAAGCCATTAATCTATAGAATATTCAAAATCAAGTATAAGGTATTCGTAGCTATATATATCGACCGCCCTAATATAAGCAACTGTAAAATCGCTAACGAATTAGAGAAGAAGTTCCTAAACTTTTAATTCATACAATAGTAATTTATTAACTTTCGTTATAAATTTAAAAAGGAGGTATAAATTAAGTATAACCCCTTCCAATTCACTATAAAATTACTTAAAGAAAAGGGGGTCTACTTTAAAATTAACTAGTAAAATACTATTAAGACGAAACCAACCGCCCTCTTCTAAAGTAATCTATAGGAAGAGTATATATAAAAGGAAAATCCCTAGGTCTAAATATATAATAATATATATAAAACGAATAATAAAGGCCTAACCTTCTTCTAAATTATTAATATAATTAATATTAACTATACTTTTAGCTATAGTTTCGGGCTAATTAATAACAAACGGTAGGAAAGATTTAATTAATTTATAAATTAAATCAATACTCGTCGTAAAACTATCGCCGCTAATAAACTACAAATTACTATTATAAATTATAACGTAATAATAAAATTAACCGTTAAACGAATCTATCCCTAAGTATAATCCCAGTTTTATATCTTTTACATTAATAAAAATATAGTATTAAATATTAAACGCAAGTAGAATAAGAAGGTCGCCGCCTAAATTACTAATACTTATACCGTTACTATATAAGTATAAATACAACGAGAAATATCAGTATTAATATAACAAGCAGCCTAATTAGCCTAGCCTAATAATGCAATAAATTTAAAAAAGCTTAACGAAGAAGATTAAGAGGTAATTAATAACCTTAACCGCCTAGCAAATAACTCAAATCAATTAGAAACTCTCCCTAATATTATAGAATATTCTCGGTCTAGGCTTTACACCCTCTAGAAGTATATATATTATACTTATACTATTAAAAACTTCAATACTATATTTAAAAAAACTCTACAACTACTTCTCGCAATAGACCGCAATTATCATATATTTAAAAAAAACGTATATGACAATTAAAGAAGAGTAGGCCACTTATTACATCAACAAAAAGTTAAATTTTAGCCATCGTACTACATCGCCAATTAAATTAATAAACCGTACTTTAAAGAATTATATTATTAACGGTAAATTTAATACTTATCCTTACTACCCCCTATTCAACTCTATATTTAATTATATTACTCCCTATACAATCTATAATATACTAATTATCGTTTTAATATAAATAGCAATACCGTCGTCGCCGCCGTTATATAAAACTTCAAACTAATTAATAGTATAAAATACAATATCGAAGAGGAGACCGAGAAATAGATTGCCTACGCTAAACTCTAATATATTAATTAACTATAGGTAAAAAAAGCCTATAAAAAAGTATATTAAAAAACCTTCGATAAAATAATATATTAATATCGTATTACATTTAATACTATTCTAACGGAGGCTAATCTAAACCCCGAAAAGTTAGAACCGTATACAAGTAAATTTACTATATAATTCGGTTTACCCTATTCGTATATAATATTAGAATCCCTTCTTAACCAATCCTAATTATTCGTACTCAATAAATTCGATTATCACCCCTTCTAATAGCTTTATAAATTATTTAATAATAAGGATAAATATTTAAAATATTAGGATTTTAATAAAGTTATTAAACTCAAGGATCGACCCCGCTATAATATACCTTTTACTCCTAATCCTCGCGCTCCTCGATTAATAACGCCAATTAATATTCAAGTTCCTTTACGCTAACCAACTACGCTAATTAATACCCAAACTCCTCCCTCTACAACGCCAATTCAATTCTAAGCAATAGTATTTCGACTTTAAAGGTAGCCTCGCCTTATACCTAACCGCAACCAATAGCCTAAAACAGGCCGCAACCTTACAATCTCAATATAAATAGCGCTATCAATCTAATAAAACGTATCTATATAGGAAAGTATTAATTTAGAAGTAAAGGATAAAATAGACCGCTAACTTCCTACTCCGTTATAAAGGGGACGAAATCGACCTCGCGGTAATATAATAAGAGGAGGTATAAAGGGAGGTGGCAACTCTATATAAGGACGAGGAGGCTATACTACTAGCACCGCGAAAGGAAGAGGTATAAAAAGAGGAGGTACGTTACCTAATATTCCAATTAGTATATAGAATAGCTAGCGTAGCGTACGTATCGCTAATACGTAGGGCTAGTAAGGAGGATTCGCTAGCAATCAAACTACTCGATTATACAATAAATATTAAATAAATTATGAATATATAGATTAATATAGATTCAGTACGACCGATTAATCGCTTAATTAATCGCTTAATTGAGTGAAATATACGACTGTACCGCTAAATGCCCTATAAAGTGCGCTATAAAATACCCTATAAAATAACCTATTTGGGGGTGTACATCTAGGCTGGGCACTAGCTATATAACATTTTATAAAATAATATAATGCCTAGATTTCTAGGCGAAATTTATAAAAGAATACTACGCTAAGGCGAGGGTAGTCCGCGCGTTGGATACACCGATTTTAATTGGCTGGGAAAGCGGAAAGGGTGGGGAGAGGGCGGGAGAAAGTAGGTCGACGGTGCCTAAAGACATTTTCGACGGTGCGAAAAGACATTCTCTTTATTATTACTAGCATTTAAACAATTATCAATATTAATTTAATACTCCTTAATTTTCTAAGCAAAATATATAATCTATTTATCTATCTTAAGGCTGGCTACAATCAGGAATGCAATCACAGTTGGTTTTGCCGACGACACCAATATTGTCGCGGTAGCCAAAACGACGGAAGAAAATTGCAGGACTCTCCAGGCGGCATAGGAAATCTACTCCGAGTGGGCAACCGAGAGAGGGATGGTGATGCAGGAAATCCTGGCATGCTCTGGTGGCCTCCAGAGCCTTGTAGAATAGTCTAGCTTAGTCTTGGAAGGACTGGCCTTTACTGCCAGGACAAAGGTCCTTAAGACCTTTGTCTCCTACGGCTTGCCAGGCGCCTTGCCCAGGTATATAACCTGGGCATGGCCTGGCTTCTTAGGCTTCCTCTTCTTCTCATCATTATCATCTTTCCCAACTAGAATACCTCAATACAAGGTCTTCTTAGGGAATCCCGCCTTCGGGTATTCTGTCCCCTATCAGATGGAGTTCGAAGCGAGCAAGACGGAGCTTATACATTTTACGCGGACGAGGGAACCGAAGACGGAAACTCTCCAAATCGGCAGGGTAGTACTTCAACCAACGGAATCGACAAGATTCCTAGGGGTTTAGTTAGACCGGAAGTTCAATTATCGAATACATACGGAAGTAGTAAAGAAAGAGGAAGATAGCTACGTAAACGAACGTATTGACGCGGCTAATAGTAAAAACCTAGGGCTACTCTTTCGCGCAAGCAAAAGAGATCTATACTAAGTATATTCGAAACGCTATTATATATAAAGCCTTAATTTTCTACTAACCTACTAAAATCTACGGGAAATTACGAAGGATAGTAATTGGGTTGGCCAAGTATTAAATTAAATATTTAAAAATTATTGTCGGGGCGTATAAAATTACGCCGGTACGGAACCTAAAAATAGAAATATTTTATCTACTATTCGATTTCTATTTTAATAAATAGGTAAAGGCCTTTAAAGAGAGGCTTACCCGAATAGACTAAGCCAAATTCGTCCGAAGGACCGCGGCCTAAATAATTAACTATATTTAAATAAAAGTAAGAAATCGATTACTTATTAACCGATTTAAAAGTAATACCGCTAAAGTTAAATAGGCTAAAGAGTAAGCGTTAATAGAGAAATTTATTATATTAACGGCGGGGCCGCCTTCGGCAACGGGAACGCTTCTACCCCTATTATAAATATTAAAACCGACCGCTATTAATCGAAAAAAGTAATTGGAGGATATTATAAGAAAAAAGTAAATATCGCGCTATAATTACCAAATAGCAACGGCAATAACCAAATTAAGTCGGCAATATAAATTCACTATTATTAATTTCAATGCGAAGTTTAATAATAATACTATTAAATAATATATAATCGGGCTAAAAAAAAAAAAAAAAAAAAGCCAAATATTAAAAGATAATAATAAACTATACTTATTAATAAAAGTATAAAATTCCCTCCTTACCTAAGCCCGAATAGGAATTATTGGGCTCCAATCCTTCCTCTTCCAAAGAAAAGTATTAAATATTATAACGCCGTTCTATTCGTACAAAGCTAGGGAGGAAACGTTTAAATATTTTATTTTTAAATATTTATAGATAGAAGAATATTAAATAACGGTAACCGATTAGCTATAAATATAGGAAGAACTCTAAGCTTACTTAAATAATAGAATTAAAATAGAGAAAATCCTTTCGTAAGTATTTAAATTAAATAAATTAAATAAATACCGCCTAATAATCGAATTAAAAGGGGAATAGTATAGAGAATTCGCGCAATATACGTAAAACTATTTATTTATTTATAATATTAAAATATTGAAATATAAGAATAAAGAAGGTAATAAAGAGATTAATTAAATTAATTCCGGCTTATATTCAACGAAAAGAATAAAACTACGGAAGAACTATCTAATTAATATCCAAATATAATTAATAAAAGTATAAAATATTTCTATTATTTACGCTAAATTGTAGATAATTTAATAATACTACTCGTCCCAACCAAGACCTATCTTAATAATATAGGGGCTATCGAACGCTATAGGCGAACCCGGGGGACTACTAATACTAAAGTTAATACTACTATTAATTATACTAATGGATATAATATAAAGAAAAGTAATAATAGGGTAACAATCGACTATAGACCTCTCGTAATAACCCTTCTCCTTATAATTTATAACCTTCAAATTACTAAAGTAATAGAGAAAAGAAAGGGTATCCGGTTAATCCGGGAAATTATTATCGGCTAAGTAAATACGTATAAGGCCGAGGAAGGATGCGTAAACCTACTAGAAATTCTTAATAAATTTATTAAAATCGGCTAGAATATTTATAATAATAACCGCCGCCGCCTAAACGAAATTATATTTATTACAATAGCCGAAGGGGACGTGGAATATATATTTTAAGGCTACGAATAAATATAAAGTTATTTAGGACGTAATATTTAAATAATATTAGAAAAAAATAATATTATAATACCGGGAAAAATATTTACCCCGCTTATTAACTATATAAATATATTCCGCGAATATTGTTTAAAAACCCTCTAAACCTATACTAATAATATTCGGAATACTTATGATATAATCAGCGAAATTTAAAATATAGCCGAAATAAAGAGGAATATAAACGATGCTAAATAATAGAATTAATTAAAGAAAACGTAGGAGTATAAGGGTAGGAACTTTATTAGTCGTTAAAAAACCGAAGTATAAAATTACGGGATAAAATATCGGCGACGGTAATAGGATCCTAAAAAGGAATTGTAAAAACGCTAGGGGCTTAGGGAATGTAAGGGTAAAAGGCGCAATATTAAACTTAGGTAAAGACTTGATAAAGTAGGAAAAATTAAGGCCTTAACTAATTTAAATATTAAAATAGTAAATATTATAACCGGGGGTACGGCCGGGCGCGCCGCTAAACGAGGAGGAGGCTATCTTAGGGACGTAGTAATTTAAAAGAAGAAAAAGAAAATCTAGGGCTAGCGCCCGGAGAGAGTTTATATAAATAATAGAGGAGGCCCTTATATAAGTATAAACTATAGTAGGGATAGGAGGATAGGATAAAAGGGGAGAGAATAAAGGAGAGGGGGCGGGGTAGGGGAGTAAATAAGAATAAATAAAGGCAAACGGGGATAGGACGGCGGCCGAAGGACGGGAGGAAGGAGTAGAAAAGGGGAGCGGTATTACGATAATTCTAATATTAAGTAAAATAAAATAGAAAATACGTTTATTCACTATAGTAGTAAATAAGAATTATTATAGTTAGAAGCTAAGAAGGAGCGGTACGGCCTGCCCGTAACCGGAACGGAGCTGGGGGTTTTCATCCGGTAGCGCTTATCGCCGAACGGTTTTTCCTTTAGAGAACTAGGAGAGGTACCTCATGCCAATTGTGGCGCTATAGATATATAGCTAAGGAATAAGACTATTATTATTATTTATCTATCTTAATAATAATTTTATAAGTATAGCGAAGCGCTTATATTATATTTTTAACAATACTAATAAGGTTTCTAACGCGTAAATTCTAGTATTAATTTCTCCTTATATAGTATCGGGGTCTTAATTAATTAGAGTTAGAAACTCTTAGAAGGTTAGGGGCTATTCTAATCCCTAATAGCTAACGAAGACAATCCTTATTAAATAATAGGGTAAAAACTAATAACGTAATTTCCCTTATTATTTTTATTATTATTATTATTAATAAAATTAGCGCAATTAATACTATCTACAATAATTTTATTTACCTTTAATATATAGTAGCATACCTTTATTAACAGGTAGAGGTTATCTATATAAAGGGTAAAATTACTAGTAAAACTTTAGCAAAATTATTAATTATTATCTATTAAGTAAGTAATAGAAGGGGATAGGGATTTAGCTAATAAATCGATTATTTTATTATTAAATTCCTTAGCGTCGATAGAAATACGGCGTATTTAGGAATTATAAATTATAATACTATTGCGGCGAATATTAAAAATACAATTGAAGCCGCTATAATTTAAACGAATATAACAATAAATAACTTCGTTATCAATATACTATTTATAAAGGGATATATATTTATAAATTGTACTAGGGCTAATATCTATAGTCTTTTTATTATTATTTGTATTAGGGTTTAGAGGCGAATTAATTTTAGGAGCGAATTTTATACTACGTTTAATACGTTTAATATATTTAATAGGAATTTTTTTCAAAGTATTAAAAAGAAGTAATTCTCTTTAGGGGGGTTATTTATTAAAAGTATAACGCTTTTTAGAAGGGGTAGAAATTATAACCAATTCATCGAATAATTCGTTATCGGTTCTAATATAGAAAAAGGCGTCGTCGTCCTCGTCCTCCTAATTAGGGTTACCTTCAATATCGTCCTATTATTTAAACAAAGACTTATCGTTATAGTAATAATTATTATTATCGTAATTAGCGGTATAGGGTTATTCGGTTTATTATTTATTATCGGGGACAAAAAGACGGCCCGAAGGCGCGCCCTTAATAGGATTAATTATAATAATTAATTCTCGTTATAATCGGTAAGGGTCGGGTTTAATAATAGGTTCGTAATATTGGCGAAGCGACGTTCGGGGTTAGAAATCGACGAAGCGATTTATTGGGTTCTCGGGTTCAAATTAGAATATTATAATACCTTCCTAAATAGATATAAAGAATTTTAATTAAATATTATAATATACTAGTTTATATAGTTCTATATTATATAATTAGGTATAAAAGAAATAAATAATTAAAGTTAAAGAAGGAAAGAGGGAGAGGTTAAAATCTAGGCCCTAGAGTTGTATCTTTATATAGGATAGGACTAAATTCTACCAACCTCGACCGCCTTCCTTATCTAATTTAATAATGTACGTGAATACGACATACAGGTCGCGATGCCAATTAAATGGTCGTACGGTCAATACCGCCCGTACAACCAATTAGGGTGCTCGTATCAATAGTACCGGTAGGTCCTATGGGTCTTATCGATAAGACGAATGGGATATGGTCCATGGCACTGGGTCCCAGTCGTCACAACTACCCTTACTTTATAATATAATTTTTCGAAAGTACCCGCTAACTATTTAAAATTATTAATTTTTTCGTTATTAATTAAACCGAACGTAGTAAAATAAATTAAATTAGTATTTATTATATTAATAATAATAATAAGCGGGTAATTATACTGATTAGTCTTATAAATATTATTTATACCCAAGCACTTTAAAGAATTTCACTATTGAATTAAATAAAATTGCTAATTAAATAATACTAAATAGGCAATTAGGGTTATCTTTAGACTATTCAATAATGTAGGGAGCTTTTTAAGGGCCTAGATTATTAAAGTATTTAATAAGGGCGGTAGTAGCTTTATAGTTATAATACTATCTCTTCTTAATCCGATAGCGCTAATTATTAATATCTATTTAAGTATATAAAGTATCCTTAAACTCCTATTTAATAATAGATAGAATATTGCGTAGCCTAATACTTAGTTGATATAATAAAGTGGCTACCTTTCTATATACTTAGCCAAATCTTTTACAATACTAGGAATAAGTAGAATTATATAGAGAAGCTCTATAATTATAGACCTAATATTTCGGATTAAATCGATAAATCTACTACTAATTATTCTCTTAAAGGGTAATAGCTACCCTTATCTACTTACAACCGTATTTACAACTCTTTATCTTTTTAAATTTAGCGGTAGAAGGACGAAATTAGCTATACCAATCGTATTTTAACCGGTAGTATATTAATTAACTATTTCAATAATTAATTGCCTATATATAATTAAACCCTACCCTATACTCCTTACCCTAAACGTTAAGTACGTTTTATACATTCTTTGCAATCGGTAGAAGTTTGGATATAATATCTTTAATCGTAGGATTAAGTAGAATAAAAGCTTCGTTAATACTGCTCGCAATATTTAACTCTCCTTCAAATTCTCCCTCGTTATTTTTATCGCTCGAGGGTTATTAGGTAGAAGTAGGCGAAGGAGCAGGAGAGGTAAGAGTAAGCTTATTTCTACTACTAGTATAGTACGGATTAGAATTGTTAGTAATTTTAATAGTTAATATATTATATAAATAAAAAAAAGTTAGCAAATAATCCGCTACATTGTAGTAAGCCTACTAATATTAAAATTTTATTGATACGACTTATTTTAGTAGAGTTGTAGCGGTTTGGTGTGTTGGTTAACGGTTGTTGCAAACTATTTAAAAGAATATTACAATGCAAACCCTATAATACTAGGACTACCCAAACGATTAGACTAATAGTTAATAAGTAATAAGTCAAACTATAATGATAATAATAAATTAATAGAAGGATTACGAATTAATTTGAGAAGGAGAGCGATAGTAAAGAAAAAATAATTAGAAGAAGTATTCGATTCCTATTTATAGCGAAATTCTTTCATTTTTATTTTTCGGCTCTAGGGCTAAGCCTCAACCTAAGGGGGAAAGTAATATAACGATTAGGATCTAAGGCTATAGATTATACCCTATTCATTTTATTAACAATACCTATAGGACCCACCGGTACCGTTAATATACGTACCTTAATTAGCTATATAGGTAGTATTAATACGTACACCTATTTAATTAGCACTACGACCTACAAATCGTATTTACGTATATTATTAAATTAGATAAGGAAGGTGGTCGAGGCTGGCAGAATCTAGGCCATCCTATATAAGGATACAACTCTAGAGCCCAAATCTCAACCTCTCCCTCTTTCCTTCTTTAGCTTTAGTTATTTTATACATTTGTACCCAACTACGCGATACGGAACTACGTAAGCTAGTGCATCGTAACATTTTCAATCTTTCTAGCCCAGCGGTCTCCAGTATACTCGCCGCCGTTTCTCTAACTGCCCGAAGAGTATTCTTAACTCAACCGTCACCGTACCGCCCGACCGCTATCCTCTCCAGCCCACCCGAGAATTTTTTCTTCCTATTACTACTACTATCTTACTTAAGGCTCGCACAATGTAGCTTTACAAAGAGTTAACTTGCCCACACCTACTAAAAACTTATATGCACCCACTTTTTGAATCTGATAGCTGTCATATAAAATATATCGTTTTAGTTGTGAAAATCGTAATTTGCAATGTCTTAAAGGGTATTAACCTAGTAAATACTATATGAATATTAATCTTTAGCGGGCAAGTAAATAAAGATAATAGTAGTAATTTCATAATATTTTTATAATATTAAAGGGTTAAAGATAGTATATATTATATTTACTCTCTAAATACTAACGTTTAATAATTTTAACAACGAGAGTTTTATTAATTTAGAGAATTCGTTAGAGAGTTTAGAGAGGGAGGAAGTTAATAATACTTCGATAGCTTCCTCCCCTCTCGCTTCCTCCCCTCTCGCCTCCCTCCTTTACTATACCTTTCAAATTCTCTCTATTTAATATCGAATTAATTCCTTATCCTCCTCTTCCTCTTCGTTATTATTAGCTACTTCGATATAATTTTATATATCGTTTTGAATATTTATTTCTTCGATACTAGGCCTTAATTTATATTAGGAATAATTATACTACGCTAAGGTTCGAATAGTGTTTAGGTTATATAATTTACCCTTTGGCGCGGTTAGTTGGGTAGTTTTGCTTAATTTAATTAGTAGTATAACGAATATAAATTCGTTATTAAATAGCCCCCTTTACTTATACGGGCGGCCTTTAGGTATTACTTTAGCAGCTAGTTTAAAAATACGGTATTTATTTATTGTATTTTAATAAGGGAATTAGTATAAGTAATGCCCGGGGTGTAAATGATAATTTATATATTGTTAATATAAATATTAAAATAAATAGTAAATTACTTTAGTTATTAGTACTATTTTACGCTCTTTAAGTAGAACTTTTATTTTATAGGTATAAGGGAGGCTATATTAGGATTTAAAGGTATTTAAATAAGGTTCGAGAGGGGTATTAGGGAATTTTAATGATTTAGAAGGTAATATTGTATTGAATTTATAGTACTAGCGGTCTATAAAATTAAGTACTTACGTAAATAATTCGTATAGGTATTAAGTTATTTATTTATAATTGACCTATTTAATACGTATACGAATATTAGATTTGGTTAATTTATTTATATAAACTTTATAATAGTAGTTTATATATTGAAGATAGGCTTTATATAATTTAATTAATTTACTACGAATTAAAAGATTATAATTTTTAAGGGAGCTGTTATTAGCTTCGTTTAACGACATTGTTCTTTATTCCTAATTAAAATAATTTTTAATATAGTAATTTGCTTACTCCTTCTTATAGGGTGTTAAAATATTTATAATTTACGAAACAACGTCCTTTTACGTAGTATTAAACTATAATTTCATAATAGATTAAATTCGTTCGAATTCTTTTATATCTAAGGAGTAAATTATATATTACTATATAAAGAATAGTATTAACCTTATATAAATAATTTCGTTTTGGGAATCTAGTAGTAGGTCGAATCCGGCCTTAGCCCTAGTCGTTATAGTGACTCGGGCATTATGTTGCTTTAACTCTTCGAAATCCTCCTTCTTATATTACTTTTATTGGTTAAAGGAATTTAATAATAATAGTAACGAATATAAAGATATAGGACTAGACAGTTACTTACGTACTTAATCTTTTTTAAAGTAATTAACGACGTTATAATTAATATATTATACGTAATATTATTATTAAATATTAGGGAAGGTCTTATTAATTATATTAGTAAGTTGGGAATCGCCGTTAATTATAACTATTACGGGGTAGGGGATTCTGAATTCGTTAGCCGCCTCTTTAGTATATTAGGCTAATTATATAAACCCCTCGTCCTTTTTATTATTAAGAATTGCTTAAAAAATTAATATAAAGGTTCTTTTTAGTATAAAAATTATATTTTATATAAGGGGGAGGTAATAGCGGTTGGTTTTATATATTATATTAAATAAAATAGTATATAAGAATTTTATTTATATTCGCCGCTAGTAATTAATTAATTAGAACGTATAGTATAATATATTATTCCCTTCGAAGGATTTGCGCTTAAATACGAAGGTATTATTATTAAAATTATTATATAGCCTCTTAAGAAATACTTAAGTATTATTATATCCCTTTCGCTAGTTACGGCGTACGGTCTAATGTATATTATTAAAATTGCTATAAATCTATAGGATATTAGGATATTTGTCCTATATTATAACGAAAATAATTTATATTATATGGTTACGTTATAGTAGAAGGTTATTTAGGAAGGTATTAGCTTTACGGTTAATCTTAGCGTAAAAGGCCTTAGTACGAAATATAATATAGTTTTTTAATATACGTAATAGGGCGTAGCTTTAAGATATAAAGTTTATAACTCGGGTAGTCTACTTCTACCTTATACTCTTTTTAACTTAGAATACAATTTTAAAAAGATAATAGCGCGCCTTTTTTCGTAATATAGACTATCTCTTTAAATTCTTATTCTATATTAGTAGTAATTAGGGATTAGCGTAATTGTATTAATATATATTTTTAATAATAAAATTATATTTTTTTATAACTTAGTTTATTAAATTTATAGGTACGTTGGGTTACGATATTAAACCGATGGCGGCAATAGAAGGTAATAAATTGTATATATACTTTATCGAAGTCTTCAATAAGTTCGAAGGAGAAGAAGGGATCGTTTACTAGTATAATTTAAATTATATTGGGGTCGAAGGAAGTATTAAAAGTAAAGGTAGCGATCGAGGAATACGAATTGCGACGAGGGCGCTTCGAGGAGGGCGCGGTAGTATTAGAAGGTATTTGTATCGACCGATTAATATAGAAATTAATTGAATACAACGAATCTACATACGTTGAGCGTATTGTGTATATTAATAAATTGTTGTATAAAATGGTTGTAAAGGGGTGTAGATGGCTGTGTAAATGGCCGTGTGAAATCGAGCGAAAGAAACAATTAAATTAGAGGAAATATTGCGTATCATTTAAAATACGAAATTTAGCGGGTAAAAACGTAATTTACAATATTAGGTATTATTAGTTACACTGCCTTATATTTCTAGGTGGGGGTGGGTGTATATAAGTTTTTAGTGGGTGTGGGCAAGTTAATTCTTTACAAATCCCCTACTCGTTAGGGCTACAAAATCGCCGTCTGACTAGCGGGAAACCCACTAGTTAGGGACATTAATTCGTACATAGACATTAATTCGTACCGGATTCTTGTACCGAGACGGTATATAGTGTGCATGCATTTGATATACAGCTCGGAGGGGTAAAATGCCTCTAAGCCATATGTATATGCAGGTAGACCCCCTAACCGGCTTAGCCCGGGTGACTTTAGCGCCAAGGGTTTTTACTAGCTAGTAGAAGTCGCTCCCACGGTACGAATCAATGTCCATGTACGAATTAATGTCCCTAACTAGTGGCTCGCCCGCTAGTCAGACGGTCGATTTTGTAGACCTGACGAGTAGTCCTAGAATACTAACGAACGCTAATAGTAATTTACTATAGCTATCCAAGCTTTAATTACCGAACTCGCCGCTGTAAAGGGCTCTAGTAAACCGGTGCTTCCCTACCTCAATAAATTTACTAGGAAGAAAGACGAATTCAATAAGAAAGACGAATTCAATATATCAATTTACGCCACCGAGGCCAAACTTTATACTAATAATTATACTATAGGCAATCTAAAGGCCTAATTCTACTACCTCTACTCTAACCTTTCGCCAACTATCCGCCGGACCGTCTTTGCCTTCGCCCAGGTCCCGGCTAACTGTATACTGGAATAACTTTTCGAAAAACTCTAGGTAGATTATAGAGAGCCGAATTAAAATAAAAAGGCTGGCTTCGAATTATCCCTTTTAAAATAGAAATTTTGAGAACCCATCTCGAAATTCCTCTCCCGGTTTAAAGAATTCCTTTATTGGGCTAAAATTAATACGTAGCCAAATAATATTATTATTAACTCCCTAATTAACTTATTAAATAAGAAATAGTTCAAGCGCTTCGGGGAGTACCCGGATATACCTATAGGGGGGAAATACTTAGACTTCTACAGTTACCTTCGGAAATTCAACGGCAATTATTTTCTTTTTA
This sequence comes from Neurospora sp. CHS-2018b, assembly GCA_009806015.1. Classification (NCBI taxonomy): domain Eukaryota; kingdom Fungi; phylum Ascomycota; class Sordariomycetes; order Sordariales; family Sordariaceae; genus Neurospora; species Neurospora sp. CHS-2018b. Next base: position 54,170 of record RAOV01000007.1, read on the forward strand.
GGAATATAGGGAGCGCTAATACCCCCGTCTAAGACAATAAAGGAAAACCTATAAAAATTGGGGCTACACAAATTGAAGAACTATAGAAGAAGTAGAAGAAGCAAGGTTACTACATAGCTTACAACTTTCCAAACTACTAATCCCGGGACTACCCGAGTAAAAGTAAGAATAATAAGAAGGTACCGATCCGGTACATCCGTACCGCTACCGAACCGGCTAAGGACCTAAAAGAGGACGACGAGATTTATAATAACGATAAATATTAAGGGCAATAACATAGTTTAATAATACCGCCGTCGGGAATTAAAGCTACCCAGTAGTAACCCGGATAGAGAGTTAAAGTCCCTCTAAATAATTAAGGCGTACCCTATATATACGTCGACTATAAATAAGTCCCGCTAATATATATTAAAGCTCGTTGGGGTAGATATATAGAGTGAGAATTTATAGATAGATAGGAATGAGTATAACGGGGCTAAAGCTGCTTATTCGCCCGGCGCGGCGTCGGTTGGAATTTAAGCCCGGTTAGAGTCCGGGAGGCTGTATAGTTCGAGCGTACGCGTAAATAAGTATTGAGGCGAATGGAATATCCGGGGAGATTTATTTTAATAATTCGATCGTTGATTATTTATTTAATCGTTATCTATTACAAAAACCCGGGTAATAGTATTTGGGAGTGCTCGAGCACGCGGATAGATTCTAGAATTATTTCTCTCTTGTTTATTGTTTTGGCGTTCACTCCGCGGGCACCCGGGTCGTCTTACACGGGCACCCATCCCTATCCGGGCACCCGAATTTAAGTAATTTTGACGTAAAATAGCATTTACATCGTAAATTCCATCGTGTTATACGTATATGAAAAAATGACAGCGATGTTCAACGACATAGTTTTCTATGGAGATTTCTATGGTACACAATGTTTTGCACATAGGATAGTTTCATAGCATTCGTTTACAGTACGAAAGACTATAGTACTGGCTATGAATAAGGTAATCTTGTAATCCTTGGCATGGTGTTTAGTCTACCTCTACTACTAGCTCGCCTCCACAGCCTTTTGATTGGGCCTACTTATACGATCAGTTCGTATAACTTTAGAAGTAACAAGTAAGTTTTCTAAATTGGCTGCTCTAACTCTCTTACAGTTAACCGTTTACTTGATAGGGGAGCTGGATTCTATTGCAACCACTTGAATAGAGTCTAATATTAACTCTAGCTCTAGCTCTAACTTTAGTTCTGGCTCTGGGGACGACTACTATTGCACTGGAGACGACCAGTAGGGCTCTGGAGAAGGCTCTATCTCTGGCATTATTAGTAGATGGTTTGGGATGTTTTCAAAGGGGTTTGGAGACGGCTCTAGAGTAAACTCTAGCTGTAGATCCAGCTCTAGCTCTAGAGAGGGCTCTAGAGAGAGTTCTTGCTGTAGAGAGAGCTCTAGAGGGGGGAATTCTAAAGGTGGGAGGTAGTTTAGAAGCGAGATATTTAACTCTAACCCTGAATCTAAGTCTGAGTCTGCATCTGATTCTGGCTCTAATTCTGGCTCTGGCTCTAGTGCAGCCACTTGAACGCAGTCTAGCACCAGCTCTGGCTCGCTTTCAGATATTATATCCGACTCTCCACTATAATTTAAATTATTAGAACTAACCGGCTATTACATAGATTTACGTTTAGTAGACCTTGGCCGTTTCGTAGAGTTGGGAGTAAACTCGTTAATATCATTACTCTCTTAATAAAATTTATAACGCCGTATATTCGGCTATAGGCGAAGAAAGTTATAGCGGTTGCTCTATTTAATAGGCTTAACCTTCTTACTCCCTTTCTTACTCTTTAAGGCTGGTGTAGCCTTCTTCTTGCCCTTTAAGGTTACTATAGCCTTTTTAGGGGTTTTAGGAGTCTTCTTCTTTACCTCTAGGTCTATAGGAAGGGTATACTCGTTAGGGATAGATCTAGTAGAGTTCTTAGGGCGGCCTCTCTTCGTAGGAGCAATGCGGGGGTCTCGAAAACGAAGGTAGAAATTGTTAAAAATTTATTAAAAGATACGAATTAGTAATAATATATAGATAAATAGAAAGATAGGAGATTTAACGTACGAATGGCTCCTTATAATACCAGCGAGGGTATATATAGGTAAGCTTTAGTAGCTTTTATACCGCTACCCACTTAAATATTTTATAGCGGTAAAGTAGACTATATTGGAGGGGGACGTTACAATCTTTATTATAAATAGGAGGACGGAGGGGAGGGGGGTTCTAATTCTAATCGGTTGGCCGGCTCCTCTCTGCTTAAAGGTATTCGTAATTAATTAATTTGAGGGCAATGTAATTAATCTACAGTAGTAACTTACCCAGATACGTGCGGTCGATATACTTTTGTCGTTAACGGGTTTACTACTTTGCTATCTTCTCCTTAAAGCTCTAGTGCTAACTAGCAGCCATCTCTACGATAGTAGTAACTAGTTTATAAATATCGCTATTACCGTTAAGAAGGTAACTCTTAATATTGAGGTTACTCGATTCAATTAGTAACGTAATTCTAACGCCAAAGTTACAATATTTCTTAATATAATAGTATACCCATTAATCTCTAATAGGGAGCCAATTCTTCTAGATATATCGAAGTACTAGTATTTGACCTTCAAACTGCTTTTTCAACCTTTCTTAAGCTGCCTAAAATTCTGGTTTAGTATTAGAGTACATTATAAGTTTGAATAGGGCTACAATAATATAGGGATTGTTAGTAATTTTAGTAATAGAGCTAGAGCTAAAGCTAGTAATTAATTTGCTAAGGGTACCGCTAGTTCGTACGGATAAATAAATACTTTAATTAATTAGATTAAAGGAAACCGGATTAGCCTAATTATTTTTGCTCTCTTCGTTTTTAGAGTTATCGTCGTTATCCCCCTTTTGCTTCTTCCACTTCTTTTTAGCGTTGAATAGAATATTCTTAGAAATGTGGAATAAATAGAGCTATTATTAGGTATTAGGGAATACTCTATTTAGTACTTACTTTATCTCTTTAGACTTATCTATAACAACAATAAAGGGAGTTGGTAAATTATACTATAATCTCAACTCATAAATAACTTCGACTAAGAAATTAAAGGCTTCTTCCTTCTTATCGTTAATAATACTAAAAATATAATTGAATACTATGCCAATAGAGGAGACGTTCGAAATTTAAAAAGGGATAATTAGTTAAAGAGGTAATAAGAAGAGACGTTAGAGACTTACCTGGTAAAAAGGATAATTAAACCGGTTAATATTATATATATTGTCGATAATTATAACCTCGGGAAATATCTTAGCTATCTCCATACAAGTTAGGAAGGTAAAGACAAAGCCCAGCAACCGTTCTAAGTCTTTTGGGTCTATCTTTTTAATATATTTAATATTATTATCGTTAAATGATTTAATTAAAGCGCTAATTGGGGTATAGCTATCGAAATTACAACGGCGAATGCGCGCTCGTACGTTATATATATCGACCCGTGTATATATAGATCCAAAGTCCTTTCGTACTATAAATATAATTTTTCGAGCTCGTATAGTATTAAATTTCGAAGTATTATTAATTTTTTTAAGGATATTTAGCTTTATTTTACAATATTAGGGGTATGCAAATAGGTATTAGGATTGGCTATAATTGTAAATTTAATAGTTTGGGTTAGAATATAGCCGAAAGTACTAAAGACCATCGCCTTTAGTATTTTTATTAGCAAATCCTTTCTATTAATAATTATACTTTATTGAGGCCGTCCTTCGAATAATTACTATAGATTTACGGGGTTTACTATAGCGGTCACAAACAATATAATATTGTATATAATTTTTAATAGCGGCTCTAAGCTTACTACGACCTTATATACGGTTAATTATAAACCTATAAAGCTTCGCCTATTCGTTAATAGCTTCGTAAAGAACTTCGATTATAGCCGCGGGAGGTATAATATCAATAAAGGGGTTAATAATCGTATTTTTGTGATCAAAGAGCTCGTCTTCGGGTTCGCTATCGCTGGGAGGGTCGGCTGGCTGGTTGGCATCGTAAGGATTTAAATTAGAATTAGAATCGCTCTCTTATTAAAGTAGTTGTATTGAGGTAGGCGGACTACGCTTATTGGGAGAGTTGACGATAGTATTGTCGTTAGAGAAGCCTTCCTACTCCTCCTCTTCGTTGTCTATCTTGCCGGCAATATTTTAAGGCTTTAAAAAAGTTAGGAAGGGGTTCTAGTGATTAATGCGGTTAATATTTACCTGTATGTACGTACGGTTAATTCTAGCCTGTTCTGGTGATCAAAGGTGGTCTGGTTGTAAAGAGGGGGCAAAAAGAAGATTCTGGAGGTCACGGTTGAAAGGTTTCACCAAGTGCACAGATCCACTGGTTGACTGGGCCTGGCACTGTCTTTCATGGAAAGAGTGTGGTACGATTACTGTCTGACTGTATTAAAGGATTGAAAAAAAAATTGTACACGTTAAACCCTAACCCGCTGGGTGCCCGGATAGGGATGGGTGCCCGTGTAAGACGACCCGGGTGCCCGCGGAGTAAACGCCATTGTTTTATAGATCTTTATTTGGGGGAGTAGAAAGGGGGTAATATTATAAGTCTGGCGCCCAGAGGTAATACCTGGCTTCTATATACTAGGCTTGTGCCTGCCCGGGGGTGCTCTAATTCCCGACTTGCCTGCCGGCTTCCCAGGCTTGGCATTTCTAGCATCTTCTTCCCCGTACACCCTTTTCGTGTATTTAGCCATGCCCAGTCTGGCTTCCAGACTAGCCTAGTCTTCTTACTCTCTTTGTCGAATATTACAGCTTTCCCAATAAGGCCTACCTGCGTGTCAACCTCGTAGAACCCTTATATTAAGACCTAAATTAACGACGGTTAGCGCCTTCTTATATTTAACGAACATTCGAATTATTTTAGTAATAATTTTATAGTAGAGGCCTTTTAATATAAAGTTTAATTGCTCTATTTACCTTCCTATACCTCCTATAAGATTTAATTATTCGACCGCTCTCTCTTTTTAATTATTAAATTATATTTTAGAGATTTAATTAGGGATTTTGCCTCCTTTTTAATATTTATATTAGTAAATAAATAATAGTTCTTCTAATATTATTAGGAAGCTTTAAGAAGGGGGGTAAGTATTAGAAATTTTATATTAGGGTTTAAAAAGATTAGAATATAATTAACGAATAGATTTATTATTATCGACGACCCCGAAGCTATTTTAAAAGATAATACTTTACCCGCCGAATTAATACTATTTAGAATACTATTAATTGGCCTAGTATTATAGGATAGTATTATTTTCCCTATCCCTTAGAAATTTAAAAATATATTAAGAGGTATTTATAATTTCTTTTCTATCGATTATAATATTAGGACTACTTTTACTAAAGTAGCGAAGGCCTTCGATATTAAAAATACTGAGATAGTTATATTATATTACCAAGTTTAGTATCTATAGATTTAAATAGAATTATAGAAGCCTAAGGGTAAAAGAAAGGTTAAAAAAGGAGGTAATAAGAAATTTGTAAGGGTAGAAGATATTCTTAGAGTTCGTAATACTTTAAAAGGGGCCCCTAAGAGGAGGAGGACTACTAAGACTATTAATAATACTATAAATCCTATATAGGAAGTAGAAAGAACCTTGGAAACGATATTGTATATAGTGGAGATGTGACCGGTTGAGGGGGGTGACCGGGTATGGGGTCACGATGCCTAGGGGGTTGAGGAAAGGCCCCACCACCGAACCGCGCCACAGCCCCTAGGAAGTATCTCCATTGGTCTTCGCTACTGCGATCGGACCTGGCTCCTGATGTTGCTATTGGTTCCAGATTTGTCCTCGGTTTCCCGAAACCTCTTTGACCGTCTGACGCAGGACAACCACCTACCGAATCTACACTTGCAAAGCGCCTTAAGCCTACCACCGCTTGCCGCAAGGCAGGACCACGTTCTCGCACAAAAGGATGCCTGATAAGACACTTACAGTAGCCGCCTACGCAGCTGGTGCCTCTCTCGCCGCCATCACGCTGATTTACGTTTTCGGTCCCACTTATTTTCTCGATAACGATCCATCGGCTAACTCAACCAGCGTGTTCTCGACCAAGAAGAATGGTGCCGTGGGCCTAGTCAATCCGGCAAACGATTGCTTCATCAACTCAGTTCTCCAGGCTCTCGCTGGCCTTGGGGACCTCCGTTTATACCTTATCCGGGAGACGCATCGTCGAAGCCTGGACGGTGGCTGGGTGTATGCGCAGACCATCCCGAGCGATGTTTGGGACAGTGGTGGCGATGGCGACGAGACAAGCAAATGGCGAGTCCGTGGGGGTGTTCCCGAGTGGAAAGCCGAAGGACTCCAGATGGGTATCGTCACCAAGGGCTTGAAGGATATCCTTGACGCCCTGAACGAGAGACCGATCTACAAAAAGACGATTTCGGCCGCGCCCTTCGTCAAGACACTGGAGATTGCCTTTGGTCAGCGGATCAGCAGACAGCAACAGGACGCCCAGGAGTTCCTTCAGGTCGTGGCCGAGAGGCTTTGTGACGAGTACCATGCCGGCCAAAGAGCGCGAAGCTATGCTATGCGTGCAGCCAAGCAACCAACTGCGAAGATATCCTTCGATAGCAAGACATCAGACAGTGCAGCTCTGGATCGGCCTTTACCTCGAATGGCCAGTGAGCAGGCCAACTGCGCTGATCAACCGGCGACAACGGCCGTGAGCGCGGTCCCGGACGGCGCCGACGAAGAGAGAGCAGAAGAAGGGTTCCCGTTTGAAGGGAGCTTTGAGTCCCAGATTGAATGCCTGACTTGTGGTTTCAGACCCAGGCCCACTCAATCAACCTTCTGCACCCTAACACTAAACGTACCACATGTTCCAGCAACAACTTTGAACGCATGCTTTGACGGCATGTTCAAAACCGAGTACATCGAGGATTTCAAGTGTGAAAAGTGCCGGCTGTTGCATGCCAAGGCCGTTCTCGAAGCAGATATCCAGCGATCAACGTCAGAGTCTTCGAGGGAGAAAGCTCGCACGGCTCTAGCCAGTCTCGAGCTAGCTATCGAGACGGATCCTGAGAAGGCACCAGAGGGTGTCGAGTTGCCGGATCCTCGCTATGCTCCCAAGCGGAAGATAGCTCGGCACATCCGTATGACAGGATTTCCCAGGATCCTGGCCATCCATCTGTCGCGGTCGATCTACGACATGAGCAATTTCTCTCAGAAAAATCTTGCGAAGATTGCATTTCCGGAACTGCTGCCTCTTGGTGGCCTTCTGCAGCAGAGAAAATACAAGCTTCTCGGCGTTGTGACGCACAAGGGCAATCACCATAGCGGGCATTATGAGTCCTTTAGACGACAAAATATATATCCACCCTTCTCTAATCCCAGTACCTTTCAGCCCTCCGGAGCATACATAAACACCAGTTCCCCTTCAAACATCAATCAGGCACAAGCCACTCAGCCCGGATCCGGACAGGCTCCTACACCAGGAGTAGACGGCGGTATCACGCCTACCAACGAGGCTAGATCGACATCTACGTCTCGGGAAAGAGATACCGACACGAACAGCCTACGATCTGCGGCCGCATCGGCGCGCTCAACCTTGATCAGAATTGCCTCAAAACCGTCCTCTCGCGCTGGCAGCCCAGACACAACCGGGTCGAAACCTAACGATAAAATACCAAACACAACTACGAAATCCAAACGGCAGAAATCAAGCAGCCGATGGTGGCGTATCAGTGACGACAAAGTCAAAGAAGCAAGTACCCGCGACGTACTGGGCATGCAGCGAGAGGTTTACTTGCTGTTTTATGAACTTGAACGAGAGAATCCATGAACTTCAACTTCATCGGTGGAAACTAACGCTGGATCTCGGCGTGGCTCTTGGCTAGAATATATCGGATGGCATCAGATCTCACAAGGTGGATCAAATGTACAGAACAATGAACGACGCACATGTGTCAGTTGAGCCCAGAGCACAAACCTAAACGACGCGGGATACCAATTGCATTAGTGAGCGGTAAGCAAACAACAGAGCGACATTTGATTAGGATCACGGCCTCATCGAGTTGGGAAGCATATGGTGTATAGATAGAGCGCGGAGCTCGAGCATTAGTTGCGAACTCGTCGAGGCGTACGCACGCACTCCTTAACATGCTCGGCGTAAACCACATACATCATCGCCTATTTACGAGCATTAACCCTCCATCCATGACTCCATGCTCACTTGTTCATATCTTGGTTGTAATCTTTGAGGCTGGGATAGTCTTTTCGCCGCTGCTAGTGATCAAAATAGAAAAAACAACAGCTGGCGGAAAAGCTACCGACAATTGCCGCAAACGTACCCAAAATGTCAATGCCAATGACCCTATATATTATATTCTGAAACCAATGACTTCTTTCCCCACCAGAGGGTCGGAAAGCTCTCGGCTCCCAACATCACCAGGATTGCAGTTGTCGCAAAACCTCACTGCCCTAAGAGCTCCTTGGCGATCTTGGAGGCTTCCTCGTCGCTAAGCTGCGGTTGCCCACGTTCCTTCTCTGCCTTGGTTGCGTCAAACCGCCACAGTCCACCAGTTTTATCCGCATCACCATGCTCAGCTAGTCCAATAGCAGGGCCAAGCTGGGTCAATACGCGATCAGGCGCATCTGTGTGGACGCTGAAATATCGTCGTTGCCACATACGCCCCTCGGCCTTTTCCCTGGCGCGCGCCTCACGTTGCGCAACTTCGATTCTGCTCTTCTCTTGTCCCACAGCTTCAAGGTCCCCTTTGAGAATAGCGTTGGCGACCTTTGACCAGGCTCGTCTGGATTCCAGAGGGTGTTGTTTTTCGATCGGGGCAACGGTGAGAGGAGTATGATGCTGTTTCTCAGGATCCCAGGAGTCGACGAGGGTGCTCTTACTGTTGTGCTTGGCCGCACCGGAATGGATTTCGAAAGACTTTGTCCACTGGCCCGCAACATTGTAAAGCACCTCCTTCTCCTTGCCCGTCGGGTACAGCGAGGCGACAAACGAGTTCTTCTTGCCGGACAGCCAACCTTTGCCGCTGTAATCGATCTTGGCGGTATATCCAGTAGAAGAAGTGATGTAAGAAGCACCGTCCAGCTCGATAAAAGGAGAGCCGAAGATCAAGCCCTCGATATGGAGAGATGGGAGGGTAATGAGGAAAGTGTCGGGCTGGTCCGACGTCGGTGACGGGACCGTTAAAACAGCGTGTCCAATCTGCTTGATGTTGATTGTCTTGGAAAAGGACGCCTTTTGGGCGTTGTAACCCTCAAGTCGGACGCCGGTCGGAAGATTGGTAATGTTGTAGGCTGTTGCAGGCGGATGATGGCTACACGTGCAGAGTGATTAGCACTGGTCGACGCAAAAGGCTGAGGACGCTGATGATGTACGCACCTTACTTGCTCGCTGATGAGCTCGGTGACGCCGGCCTCGTCCTCCCACTTGCCGAGGAAAAGCTCACCCAAAAAGGGGTTAAGAGGCTTCTTTTCGTTGCCATACTGCTCGCTTCGGCTGGCATACTGTTGCTTCAACGTGGTCAAGAACCACTTGAGAACCAGGAGCGCTCTCTTGGCCGGATCCGACTCTTTGGCAGGAGCAGCGAAGACGGGTGGGTGCTCACACCAGTACGAGCTAAACTCGGTCAAACTAGTACCAGAAAGAATGAAGGGGGGTGCCGTGAGGCTTGCGAGATCGCCGTTGAAGGAAGCGATGGACTGTCAAGACCGGAAGAGTCAGCGACCCATCATTTGATGCGCAGTGTGTTTGCGACGGGGAGGACAGACCTTAAGGAAGGCACCCCAGCTGCTGCCTCCTCCTGCTGCTGCGTTACCGTTTTGCTGCGCAGAATCCATGACGTCTGGTCGATTGGTGTGGGATGTGTAGAAGAGAACGGTGGTGCGGCTGGCTGGCTGCAGCAGTGTATGTATGGTATGAAGGAAAAGGGGGATTGGCGATGGAAGTCGAAGCCAAGGAACTTTATGTGTCGAAGGGCGGGCGGACGGGTGCCGGAGAGTCAGGGAGTTGAGTATATGAGTGGGTGAGCAGGTGGGTGCCGCGAGTGGATGTGTGGGCTTTCGGGTTTCAAGCCAACGATGCGGCTGCGTGCGTGTGCACTTGTAGTCGCGAGCTGAGGCGCCAGAAATTCGATGGCAAACGGATGGCAGGCGGAAGGAGAGGGAGGGTAACAAAAGGCTATCCCGGAATTCAGAGTGGAGGAAAGATAGATTTGGGAACAAAGGTGGAAGACATGCGAGTCTTGGTGGAGGAGGACTGGGTCCTTGTCACAGGCAACTTCCCTCCATTTCATATACCGCATTTTCTCACTCATAACGGAGATGCTTTGTGGGCCATACTAGGATTATGAGCCAATCCAGTTGGCAAGACGTTGCATATGTAGCTAAGGGTGGACTAAAAACGCCCGCATAAGGTGTGCATAAGGTGTGTCCTTCCCCGAAAGAGCATCTCCGTTATGAGTGAGAAAATGCGGTACAACACCGTCTCCGGACGACACGCATCATGGGATGTCGTGTGTGGACGAACGGGGACCACAGGGGCAGGGGCAGGAACTGGTAGGGAAATATCCGGTACCGCAGACACCTACGACGTAGGGAGTTAGGGATACCTCAGCTGCGTTAGCCTGCGTAGGCCGTAGACTACTAGGTTCCATGGTATGGTGGCATGCTACGGAAGCCTGGATGTCACATTTGATCCATTCACGTAATTACGTAGGCGCGCGCAAGTAACGTCGCAGACGTCATCGCACAGAGAGCGCTTGATGGAAGTATGCAAATACCGAATAAAACGCACGGCAAGGAATGGATATGCAGTTATGAAGATTGGTGCATATCGTGATATAGGTACCAAGACATCTTAAATTACACTTTCCTCTGTTCAACCAACGTACTCGGATGGTGGGCGCCGGGCATGGAGCTTCCAGAGATGACTTGGCCTGGCTTTGCTTTCCAATGAAAGTAAACCGCAAGCCGAGTTGAACAAGAAGCTGCCTGTAAGTCTCGAGTCTATGCAAGGTAACCGGTGCGCAGCTAACACATTATTACAGGCACTCGGCTGATACCATGCCTGCCATGATCGTTCGTAAAGTATTTGGCCCGCCGCCGTAGTATCCGTACAGCCTCACAAGGCTCTCGGCAACTGCTCCAGGGCCAGGCTTGGTGTTGATCTCCCAGAGCATGCTCTTCAAGGCTGGGCAAAGAATACTTCGGAATATACTGCTCACTTTTTCTGCCCATCTAGGGTCTGTGGGCGTACACAGTAGTGAGCGCATGGGGTGAAGGAGGACGAGCGGAAGCAAAGACTTTTGATGCCTGAGACTGCCGGGGAGGAGCCGAGATCAAGTACCCTTGACACGATTGTTTGCGACAGTATCGCGGAGGATCGTCGTCAGGCTAATCGCAGTTTGTAGTCTCCTACTGCATCTCCAAGACAGGACCGTCTTTAGGCGACCAAGCGGCCGATTAACAGGACGGGTGACGGCTTAGTGAAGGACACACCGTTGTCAGGTATCATCTACTATACGGCCCCCGTAGAGCTAAGCATGCCGGCACAGGTCATCTTGACGCCTGCTATAAAGCGTTGTGCCAGGTGCCATACCGAGCATCTTGACCGAAAGCCCAAGCTACCTTCAGTCACCTTTGAAGCCGTGCGTTCCATGATTTCCTAGCCGCCACCACGCCATGCTCTTAAATAACCTGTCATTATTCGGCCTACTTCCCCCAATTCACGTTCTGGCTTCCAACGTTCAAGACATGCCAGTTGCGGGAACTCAACAAGTACAAGAGTCGGCTGAAGTTAGTACAAGCCCACGCCATGATATACGACGTCCAGGGCGGTGAGTCATTTGCTAAAAGAGGGAGGGTGGGCTGGACTGGTCGGAAAGGCAAGTCCAAGGCAGTGGGAAAAAGACTGGCTCATCCAGATTTCGCCGCAATCAAGTTAGGGAAGGTTACCCGCTGGGACACAGATATAATATCAGGCAATGACAGGGACGCTTGTAGGATATGATAGAAGTCGGCTTTCAACCTGTAACTCATCTTTTCCTGGTTAAAGATGAATGATTCTCTTCTGGTCTCCTGTACTCCCACAGGACGGACACTTTTACGCACACTTGATCGTCACAAAGAACACTATCCCTTCGTTACCAAACCCACGAACAAACACATAAGCAGCCGCGGCTGAAAGCAAGAGCGCCCCTGGCTAGCAGTACACCATCGCGCCAATCGAACAAGATCTAGCTTGTATCACGCTTTAACTTACCTTCCACATGCTCTGCCCACCACTCGCCCCAATCGACCACCTTTTTGTTCTTCCTTGCCTCTTCGGCACAGAAGACCATAGCATGGCTGCGCATTACTTCTTCTAGAGTACAACCGACCAGTTCCGTTTGTGCTCTGTCGGTAGTCCAGCCATGGTTCTTGACTTTGTCAACAGCTAGAACGAACTGGCGCGTCAGTCCCAGGTCCCCACCTCCGTGACCGCGGTCCTCATTCCGAGGGTGGTGGGTGGTTGTTTCCCCGGTGCGAAAGTCATGGATCGTAATGGTGGACGAGTCGGCAAAGATCTCCCCGTCGACGCCGTACAGATTCGTATATCTCTGACAGATCTTGTTCGTCTGAGCAACCATATGGAAAGTTGCCGTCTTCGAGCCACGACCACGCGCGGGGTCCGAAAGCAACACATCTTTTAAACCTGACTCGTGGGAGAAATTCGGAGGACTTGGAACGGGGTCATCATCCCAAGTGATGGTGACAATCTGTTCATCGCACACATCGTTGTCACTCTCGTAAACACATCGGCCAAACCAGTTGCTCTGTTCGATTTCCAAGGCGGGGGTGCTGGTGTCGTAATCCTTGGCCAGTTTGCGAAGTAGTGTCTCCCTTGCCACATTCTTGTCCGGGTAACTTTCGATATCGGGAACAACGACGTTGACAGGCCAGTCGGTATTGTGCGAGTCCAAACCAAACTCGTCCTGAGTAACGTATATGCGCTTCGCCGAATATTTGCACGACGACTCGATAGGGCAGGATAGACAGTTGGTGGCCGTTCCTGCGGCCGCCGGCTTTCGACTCCTTTTGAAGTACTGCAGCGAGCCCGTACTGCTGATGGTGGATGGTAAATGGGGGGTTTGGCCATGCTGGGCAATATAAGAGGCGGGCGAGCAGAGAAGCCACAACAAAACGTCGATATCGTGACAGCTTTTCGTCAGCAGGCTCGGCGCCGAGGTACTCTCTCGACGCCAGTTACCACGGACGTAGCTGTGGGTGAAATGCCACCAACCGACGGGCTCAGTATGCACAACGGACAGCACATCGCCAATGACACGGTCTTCGAGGAGTAGCTTGCGGAGCAGCATGTTATGGGGGCTGTATCGAAGGACATGGCCTATAGAAAAGACCATCTGCTCCCCTTTGGCGTTCGTGTTGGTGCGTAGTGCCTCGTACATGTCGACGCAGTCCCGCAGAGTCGTGGCCAGTGGTTTCTCGCACATTATGTGCAAACCTCCGAGCTTGGTAAGGGCAAGAACGACCTCCCTGTGCATCTCATCCAGCACACACACAAAGGCGGCATCGACGCCGGGAGAGACATCCTTCTCGCCGGCCAAAATCCGGGCTCGCCGGTCCTTCTCGTATGAAATAAAGGCACGCCAATCGTCGAACTGGGCGCCTTCGGACGGAAGAGCGTGTGATCCCCAAATAAAGCTTTGGCCGAACTGCCTTCTCTTATACTCGTTAGGCTCCGCTACTGCGGTGACGATGCCGTCGGTTGAGGATTGAATGGCACGAGCATAAGCTCGACCGCGAGAGCCGGCGCCGATAATGAGTATACAAGGCGGGTTAGGCGCCATCATGTTCATCGGTCGCCGTGACAGCTTTCGAATTTCGGGTGCCGTTTACAACGAAGGAAAATAACTGAAGGGTGGTTGTGGGAACGGGGGAGGATCGGAATGAAGAGAGGAAAAGGGCGTGACTGGTGCAACAACGACCTCCTCACTCAGCTACTTACACGTCCGGGTGTGCATACCTTCTAATACTACCTATGCCAGCCAGATGATAACATGCGCAGGCGGGAGGCGGGGGTGATAGGGCGCACTCTACCAGATTACGTACGCCAATGAACAAAAGCAGTCCTAGAGGTCCGCAAAGGACAAGTGTTGAACCAAAGCCGCTCGTAGCCTGTAGAACTGGCCCATTCTCTCAACATCTTACATGTTGTAGGAAGCCAAATGGCGCCTAACTTGAAATTGCCTGGCAACCAGAGGTGCTCCAGAATGCCTGGAATCTGAGCGCGGCACGTATTTTTACGTATATGTATAATACTTGGTTACGGGATCGTGTACTGTCTGTCAACTTGAAATTTGCCTGTTTGAGCGTGTGCTTTGTGCCGGGCGTGCCGGCGTCCAACACATGCTGGACACCCGGGCTCGAGGAGCCGAGCGGGGCTTCCAGGGTGCGAGACACCCGACCGGAGGGTTACCCTGCCGTTCGCCTGCTTAAAATATATGCGCCCGCGTGGGCCGCGAATTCGAGACCTCTACCGATACATAGATCTCACGGCTGGAAGTGAACCTGACTACCTTATATAAGGTACCCTCATCCCCCTATACTCTACCACAACTTGATCAAATCATGACTGACAGACGGTTTACTGTTTGTTAGTAGCCACACACATAACTTGCACATTTTCCCATCGCTCGACGCTTGGGGATGATGGCGCAGGCAGCCCGGCTCGTGTCCGGCTGGTGCCCGGTTCGGTGTGACCGTGTGTCCACTGCTGCAATAAGGGTCTTTAATTGGACAAAGGCGGATATCACTCCCCACCGGGCTGGGCCCTTGTTCGGCTGTACCCGACACTCAAGAGGTTTGCCGTTTTGGAACTCCAGGAAACGACACCTTACCAGCCACACCACCAAAATCAATGGTCTTAGAAGTCAACGGTTGCTGGCGAGGTCACCTACGTACGCCCTCCAGGCCTTGCAGCGATTCCACTTCGGCTTCACGCCGCTTATTTCTAAAACTCATTCAAGTATGGTGTCGACACCGCAAGCCGCGCACGCGGCCGCCCAGCAGCAGAGCCAAGGTGCCCTGGTCTGGATCGACTGTGAGGTGCTTAGTGCCAGCCCCTTGTTGATCGCATTTCTCATCGCCAATGTCTCACCTCGCTCACATGCAGTGTTCAAGTAGATGACCGGCCTCGATCCGGACCAAGATGCCATCATCGAGATCTACTGTCTCATTACCGACGAGCAACTCAACCTCCTAGACCCTACCGGCTGGGGCACCGTCATTCACCAGACGAAGGCGCGCATGGATGCCATGGACGAGTGGTGTACCCGGGTCCACGGCAATAGTGGTCTCACGGCCGCCGTCCTGGCCTCTACTGTCACGCCGGAACAAGCAGCAGACGGGCTGCTGGCCTATATTCAGAAGTATGTCCCAAATAAGCGCATGGCCCTCTTGGCCGGGAACAGCGTCCATGCCGACCGCGCCTTTCTCCGCAAGGAGCCCTATGACAGGGTCGTCCATCATTTGCACTACCGCATCTTGGACGTAAGTAGTTTGAAAGAAGCTGCTCGTTGTTGGTGCCCTCATGTCGCCTCGGGAGCCCCTGCCAAGAAGGGACTTCATACGGCAAAGGAGGACATTCTAGAGAGCATTGCAGAGGCTAGGTACTACCGGTCTGCCATCTTTCAGAAGGACTAGGTCAGCATCTTCATGATGGGACCGGGACGACATGGCCACCCAAAACATATACGCACACAACCACACGCACATAAGAGATACACAGACAGACCAATGGCGGACGGAGAAGAAACGTACCAAACGTACGATATGGATTCAATCGGTTGGAAGATGAATTACATTAATTTGTCTGCACCGTCATAACCTCGACGGAGAACTAGCCACCCGAGCCGTTGCTGGTTCCCTATGCCTACATGAACGCCACACTTATGTCTTCACATCCGGCTCGTCACGGCCAACGAACTCCTTGAACTTCAGGAGCTCGGTTGCCATCTTGATTTCAGGCGCCAGGAAGTCCTGGGCATCCATATCATATGTAGCGGGATCCGTGCTGTGCTGCTCAATGTACAAGCGGATGGTGGCGCCGGAGGAACCGGTGCCGGAGAGGCGAACAATGATCCTGCTGCCCGAGGAAAAGCGGGCATACAGACCTTGGTTGGAAGAGACTGAGCCGTCCAAATCGGTGTACGAAAAGTCCCCAGCTTCCGTGACAGTGCGGTCTAGGCAGAAACGGATCTCGGGTTAGCATCTGTAATACCGCTCGGCAAGGGCAATCGTCACAAGGCTTACCTCCAACCTTGCTTCCTACAAAGTTTGGATCCGCCACCAAATCCCTCAGGATACCAACAACCTTGTTGGCACCTTCCGAATCCACGTCCTCGTAATCGTAGCGGGTGAAGAAGGTTCGTCCGTACTCGGCCCAGAAATCCTTCTGGATTTGCTTAATGCTGGGCGCCACTCCGGGGTTGGCGACACCCAATCCCGCAATGATATTCAACCAAGCCACAATGGCCCAGAGACCATCCTTCTCTCTGATGTGGTTGCTGCCCGTTCCAAACGACTCTTCGCCGCAGATGGAGAGCTTATTGGCGTCGAACAAGGCGCAGAAAAACTTCCAGCCAGTGGGGACCTCATAGCAGTTCAGGCCTTGCTTCTTGGCAACCAAATCCACCGCTCCCGAAGTAGGCATGCTGCGTGCCAGGCCGTACACACCATTCTTCTTGAAATAGGGAATAAGCTGGGCATGGTGAGCGATAATAGCCAAACTGTCACCGGGCGACACAAAAGCGCCAGCACCGTAGATCATGTTGCGATCTCCGTCACCATCAGAGGCTGCGCCAAACGGAATGTTGTTCTTCTCCACGACCTCAACCAAGCTGTGGGCGTAAGTAAGGTTGGGGTCAGGGTGGCCGCCGTTGAAGTCAGGGGAAGGCTCGCAGTTCTGTGTCGACTCGGAGCCAAGGCCGAGCTCCTGCTGGAAGATGGCCTTGCCGTACGGTCCGGTCACGCCCGAAAGACCGTCGAACAAGACCTTGAAATCAGGATGAGTGGCAAAGAACTTCTTGATCAGGTCAAAGTCGAAAATATCCTTGAGCATCTCGACATAGTCCGCGGTGCTATCGACCACCTCGACCTCGAGGTTGCCGTACGTCTTGGTGCCGATAGTCGCGATGTCAATGTCGGGAATACTCGCAATCTTGTACGAAGTCAAGGTCTTGGAGACTTCGTAGATCTTGTTGGTGACCGACTCGGGCGCCGGGCCACCGTTGGCGAGGTTGTACTTGATGCCGAAGTCGTTCTTGGGACCTAAGCCAGTGTTAACACCGGATGAACCAAGACACTCAGGGGGGCTGCTGCTCCTCACCTCCGGGGTTGTGGCTAGCGGTCAGAAGGATGCCACCTGT
Source organism: Neurospora sp. CHS-2018b (assembly GCA_009806015.1). NCBI lineage: Eukaryota > Fungi > Ascomycota > Sordariomycetes > Sordariales > Sordariaceae > Neurospora > Neurospora sp. CHS-2018b. The sequence continues at coordinate 71,612 of RAOV01000007.1, forward strand.
CGCCTTGCGCTTGCGGATGACATGACTGGCGGCGGGGGTCGACAAGATGCCGTCCTGGCCGATTAGGAGCTTCTTGACGCCATACGCGGCACCGATCTTGGCAATCAGCTGGATCACCTCGGGGTTCCAAAATCGGCCATCTCCGCCGATGACGAGGAAGGCACCTGTGATTGATTGCATCAGCCGGTCAGCTCCCAAAGCCCACTTGCAGTCAAGCTTGGTATATCAAGCTTTGGTATAGGCATGTGTGTTTTCCTACCTTCGGCACCTTCAGGAATGGAGAGCAAGATGCTGGTGATGAAGGCCTCGCTATAGTGTGGCTGTTGGAATACGGTGACCTTTTTACGAAGTCCGGAGCTGTGACGGCGGTCCCAAAACGGTTGTTGTTAGTCTTGTTTGTTCGGTATACGTTCAAGGCCGGCCAAAGCTCGATCGATGCAAGCAGATGTAGCTTTGACATGCCAGAAAGGGGGAGGGTGTCTGGAGAATTAGGGGACGAGCGGGAGGAAGGGTTGGTGACGTACGTGCCCGGCTTCTGGTCGGTGAATGGCTTGAACTCGACAGTCTGGACGTCCATGTTTGGGCGCTTGTGTGGGTAAGGTAGGTGTTAGAGGGATGGCTGGCTGGATGAATGACAAGAATGAAGAGTCAAAGTAGGATGAGTAACGGCGAGGAAGCTTTTACAATTTGTACGAAGGAGAACAAGGACATAATTTAAACCCAATCTCTCCTGAGCGGCGTGCGCAGTTCAATCAAAGAGGCCCGAGAGGGGCAGAGAGGGTCCCGTCATAAGTCGGTCTGGTGGGTAGGTAGCTCTAGGTAATTGGCAGGCCAGCAAGGTGGGCAAAGGTGGGGCAGCGTTGCCAAGGGGGGTGGGGGGAGGCAAGGTAGGAGCTGGAAGAGGAAAGAAGGAGACGATTGAGCAGTCGATTGAACAGATGGAGGTTGGCGATCAACGGCATCCCGTCATTGGAACCACTTCTACCACGCCATGGCACACAGGGTTTCGTTGACGGGAGCCTGAGCGGGGGACGGCTTTGGACGCCGCAATGACCCAATCCAATGGACCCGAACTATGAACCTTCCCAACCCGATCCTCAGTGCCCGAGAAATGCACGTACCTCAGGCACCGCATCAACGCTTCTACGGCGCTCTGGGCGTCCAAGGCACCGAGGCCACCTCGAGACGACCGACCTGGCGGAACCGTTGGGCTGACACCTTGGCACGTTATGTAAACTAATAAACTGCTTGGCTTATTAGGATTTCGATAACCCATGTTGACAAACCACTACAGTACTATCCAGACCTCGAAGTCATACGTGAGTATCACACCGCAATGGTCCAGTATAGGTAGGCCAGTAGGTAGGGCACATTGGTCGTATTGTGATGCATGCCCATGCCCGGCAGTCCTCGTGAGAAGCGGTAGTGTAGGACGCTTGCAAGAGCGGTGGGAATGGGACTATCGAACTCACCTCCAGTTACGACTCCACTCTTCACCACACATATCCACCTCCCTCAGCTGCCACGAGCGACTCGAGCGACTCTACCTCCTGTGAGCTCACGATCATACCTTCACTGGTCACTTCCGATCCATGTTGTACCTGCTGCAACCACACGCACCGGGACAGATATTGCACACAGCAAGCTTCAGAGTTACAACTGGGAGTCAGACATTTGACTCGCGGAGTGCATCTCTCGTAGTGTATAGCAAGCAACTAATATGCAGGTGGTCTTTTCATGCTGGACATGACCCGTTGTGGATATGTTTTAGGTAGCAACACCAGGATTCAAAGTAGGGCTGGGATAGAAATGGGCAAGTATACATAATCCCTCCTCGCTACCTCGGGAACAGTGGTGTTCGGCAATTTTGCGAGAAGAATCTCTCTGTTACTCTTCTGCCGAAAAACGGTATATGACCTCGCCGACATGTACTCCTCTAAGAGAAGTGTGTTTCTTGATTTACACAACTTGTTTGTTAGCTAACCAATATAAGGATGCTTATTTCGGCTAGTAGAAATGTCGATATTGAGGGCTAGGAAATTACCCCTATCAAGCCAAACCCACCTCAAATGCCATCACGCACACACACACTCCGCCAACAAGGATATTCCAGAAGATACACCCCCTTCACACAATGCGGAGAGTGGTTACTCTATTCCCCCGATGGACCTGTGGCGGTCTCTGGGGTCTCGGATGAGCCTCCGGATACCTCCATAGCTGAAAAGACCTCTTTAAACTTGGATGCGCCTATGCCCCAGATAGAACCAATATTAGCTGTGAAACTCCAGTAGTACATTCAGGACTATGGTCTATCTCTGCTGGAAACACACCTTGTTCTGTTACAAAATATATCTCGAATGCATTTGACTTATTTTGCCGCTGAACCTCTTGTCGGTAGTTCTTGCAAAAGACATAAAGCTGTATGTTTCTCAACCAAACACGATGCTTAGAACGCCGACTGATCCATGTCGAAGACTGTGACTGGGCCGTTACTGGTAGCATTCGTATTAGTACCTTTGAAACAGATGTATGAGGTTTCTTATCTCACCAAATGCAGTCCAAACCGGACATTGCTTTAGTTCACCATCCCATACTGCAGCATGAAGACGAACACCATGGGTTTGCTGATCCTCGTACACGACTAGCGAGTGCTTGTACCCATCGTCCACGATTTGCCTGCACTTCCAAGTCAGCAATGCCCGTATCCCGTTTCCTAGACTTTGACGACACGTACGCTTGGAAGAGCCGCTTCTCTCTTTGTAATTGGAACTCAGTTGGATGAATTTGGACGGTTAGCCTGTTGCGAGCCTTGAGCGCGACAAACGTGCAGTAGAAAAGCACCATCTCTGAAGAGATATGTGAGTGATTAGCTGGACTGATCCCATCGAAAAATCGTTGCAACTTTGAAAGCTTACCCTCCCATGTGATAAAGTAAAACGCCGCCCACAGCTTGCTACATTGTTCCGACCGGCTCCAACGTTTAAGCTGCAACGCGCTGCCTTCGCGCCCGATACAAAGCTCGTGGACCCCATAGGACGAGAACCAGGCTACTTCACCCTGGAGACTACGGATAAGAAGGTAAGGGGCTTGGTCGATCGGGTTGAGGTACGCCACCACAGACGTCCTATCGTTATCGAAAGGCCTGAATTGACGTCGTCAGTACCTGAAGTTAGAACCTTGCTGACACGAGCACAAAGCAACAGATCCAGAGGTTGCTTCACACCAGGATGAAGACTTCATGGGAAAGTCAAGATTATAGACTCACCGCCGGAAGAGAACTTTGGGTTCTGGAGGTATGGCAAGTTGATCCCGTCGAAAAAATGGGCCGCATGCCCTTGACCTATTACGCCCTAATGTATCAGACGCGATCACTCATTCATTCTTCTGCAGTGCGGTACTCACGGTTTGACATGTTTGAGCACAGTTCGAGAAGCAAGTGGGAGCGAGAATATTTGTTCGGCCCAATGCGCATTCTGATCCTGTGTAGTTAGCATCCAAGCTGGTGAATCAGACTGGAGGCCGATACAGACTGGATCGGTAAGAGTTGCCAAAGAAGGTACTATGTCGGCAGGACTGACGGAGCCAACTTGCTGTGGCAATGGGGCTGTGTATGGCTGTTAGTTGTCCCCGCGGGAAAAAACGTCAAGCTAGGTCACTTACGAATCCCTCGTTTCTCCCTCAACTCAACAAGATGGCCACGGAGCGTCTCGAGTGTATTTGGATCGAAGCTCGGAGACCTATGTATAGTTAGAGCGCAGTTGTTTTCGCAGAGTCACCGTCAGACTATCCATTCACCTGTTAAGAAGGTACCCTAACATGACCAGAAAGTTGTTGTAAAGCACGAAACGCTGGGGAAGCGGAACACCCCCGGCTTCTTCTGTCATCTTGTTGTACATCTTCCGCCACCGGATTTCCCGAGTAAGTGTTCTGTCCTCATAGTAACCCATGATATCGTTCAGGGTACGACACAGGCATGGTAAAATGGTATTCAAGTAGTTGAGGACCAGAGGGACGCGCTCGATATGAGACTGGGAATGATTGGCAAGATCGCGGAGCCGCCTGCTCGAGTCCCGAATTCCACCAGCCAAGGCGATGAGGTGGCCGTGGAATGACTCCGGGAGCGCCTCCCGTAGTTGATCTAACGCGACGGCCACAATGGCAGCTCGCTCGGCCTCATGGCAACAGCTCTGAAATAGCTGTATCTCGCAAGGTATGCCGATGTTGGTGTGATCCATGACGCCCAGAGGAGCCTGTACAAAATCGGACGAATTGTGATGACGAATTGAGCCGCGGCCGCCAACAAGTATACACTGGAGAGCTAGTTCGCAGAAATCGGATGGGCCCATAAATGGACATCAATGGGTGGTTAGGATATGGCGCTGTTCTTTGACAGGACTGGTCAATCAGGCAGTGCTAACCAGGCTCGAGTGCCGATAATGAGCGAAGTGTTTGCACACCTCGCCGTCCTTTCTGCCACGGCTGGTTGTAGCCAGCCAGTAGTATGGCTAAAAGTGGACGCCGCGAGACTCGACTGCTAGCAATGTATAAACATGCAATAAAATGACCGGACGAGGGTCGAACCGCGACGCAGCGGGGGACGACGGACTGGACAACGGCTTCCTCGACGAGAGACAAATGCGTGACAGGTCAGGTACGTACTTACTTACATATCAGAAGGGACAAAGTCTCAGCCGATTGACCATGCAGGATTCTCGGCTGCAGTTAGTTGGCCTAACCGACTTACTTGGCGCCCAACGTACAAAAAATCAGTGGGACAGTAAGGCCTTGAGCTCATTAGACTTAAGCTGCCTGAGACAAACCCATAAATGCCCAGTTTGTAGCTGATATCGTGGACGGGGAGGCCCTCCGTGTGTAACTGGATATCCTGCACGAAATGCATGCGGATACGATAGCGGTCGAGGAGTCAGTGACCGCCACGAAGGGGCAAAACACCACTCCTTACGGCAAATCGAATTAGAGTGATGCAGTAGAATCGAGTCTGCCACTCCATAGCTGGACTATCCGGAAATACTGAGGTATAAGAAGTAACATAACTTGAACAGACGCTGTAGCATGGGCTGCATGATTAGGAAGAGAGCAATAGGTATGTAGACGTGGACTAAGATCTGTTGCCTAGTCGAGCCTAGTACCGCATACGTTCATGGAACCTACCGTTTTGATTTGTTTTAATTTTAAGCGAGAACTGTCGACTGTAGTGCGTAGTTGGTCCTCGATATCACTAGCCTCTCCGTCTATGGTACCGGGCAGTAGTTCTCACCATTATGAACTCTAGAAGAACGACGTCCGCATCTAACCACGGCCATACGGAATGGTCTTTGCAAGACCTCTAGCAATAAGTGTGTCCGCAACAAGTCCTGGAGATTATATCATCACTTGATCACTTGTGTTGACCAAGAGTCCTGAGAGGTATATGGTATATAGTCTTGCGACAACAACAGCAACTGCGCCAAATGGGACTGTTTGATCGTTCGAGCAGTAGCCTATATTAACCAGTTCCGCGCAAAAAAAAGAAGCGTCAACCAGTATTTGAACCATTATACGACGTGGGCGATATATCATCGTTGACCGCGCAATCGTTCAAGTCCATCCATGGCAACTCTTGATCCCCTGCCATTGCGTGCGCACCTGTTCCCGAATATCAAAAACTGAGATTTGTTGTACAAGCTAGCCAGCGAATGAGCTGACTGATTCGATTGGTCCCCCAATGGAGGGATAGCTTTGTCCCTTGATCATAGCAAAGCTCGTGCAAACCATGGCGTAAAAAAGGAAATCCCGTGGCACCGTAACAACACCGTCCGTCCCAAAATACAAGGTCAAATAAAGAAAGCCTCGTTTGCTGATCGCAATGTCTTGCTCTGATCAAATATCAACGTGTTTTTCAAGACTGAATTCGGCGAGCGCAATCGAGTCGGCGAGAAGGGTTCATTCAGGAAGACTCCTCCTCGTCGGCCTCGGCCTATGCGCCTCATGATCAGTTTCCATTGCTAGTAGAGTTGGGATAACGTGGGGATGACTCACGTTGTAAGCCTGCTTCTCGTCCTCATAACGCTTCTTGTCGGCGGCAGCCTTGGCCTCATAGGGAGCACGCTGCTTGTCGCTGAGAGCCTTCCACCTTTCTCCAAGAATCTTGCCAACCTGACCGAAAGAGACGCCGGGGTTTTCTTCACGGACGTTCTCGCGCTGTTCATTGGCGAAGAACATGTAGGCAGAGAGGCCACGCTTCGGGGCGTTGGGGTCTTGAATAACACAAGTCAGCAACAACGAGCTGCGAAACAGGAAGAGCGACCACTTGTATGTTTTGGTATCAGCTGCAACCAAAGCCCACCGCAAGCATTGCATGCGGGCCTTGTCATTGAAGCATGACCCTACAAGACAAGCGACCAGGTTGCTACTGGTGTGATATACGAATGGGGGAACATCATATCGAGCGCTCCGTAGGGAAAGGGTTGTGTTGCGGCAACTCACCCTTCTTCGCGCGGCGCTTCTCGACCTTGCCGGTGGTCTTGCTTTTGGCGGCGGCCTTGGGCATATTGTCTAATCTGCAAATCAAGAATATTGTTAGTAATGAGTTAACAATTGAGACCGTATCGCGGCGCGTATGAAATGACTGATCAAGTCCACGAGTTTCGTTGGTAAACTGCGGCTTGTCCGACTTCAGACAAGCTGCACAGCGAAAAACACGAGCAGAATATGCGGATGTGTAGGCTCGTTTGCCAGAGCGAGTGCGGCACCCGAAGCTGTCGAGACAATTGGCATGCAACTGCTGATGGAAAGGGCAGGCATGCTGCGTCGTTGAAGCATCAATGAATGCCACATAAGCGACAAACGTACTTGATTTATTTTTTGCTGAAGATGAGACTGTTTGAATGTGTGGTGATGCTGCTGCTGTTGAGAGATTGTGCCACCCTGGTCAGCGATCGCGGTACGTTGTGATGTTTTTCTTGACGCGAGACCGGAGACGTGTGTGGGCAGCGCAAAGTGAGCTACCGGCGTGGTGCGAAGGTGGCAGGTCCTATGGAAGCTTTGCGTGGAGACGGCGACGCGCAGACTCGAGCTGGTGCCGGGAGTGCTGAGCACCGACGCGCAAAGCAACAAGCGTGCGCCGGCTTCGTTTTGGATGGCAACAGTGAGGTGGGCAGTGAGGTTGGCCGGTTGCATGGGACCCAATGGCAGTTCCGCTTGGATAGAGGCAGGCAAAGGCCAAAAGGCCCAAATGCCAGATGGGCGCGAGTACTTGTGATTTTGCTGGTGCTGGCTAAGGAAAGGAGGTACTCACATACGCGTGCAATGGGCGTGGGAAAATGGGTATCGAGTTTTGGGCGTGGTGAGCGGTGCGCTTCGTTTGTATGGGAAAAAGAGGAGGGAGTTTTGTGAGAGAGAGGAGGGGGCGACGCCTTTGCCTGGTATTTTACTATGGGCGGCTGATTGAAGGGGCGGGGGAAGCTCCTTCCTACTTCATAACAAAAAAGGGTGCAGCGCCGGCTGATTTTTGCAGCGTGATTTGGGAGGGAGGCGAGGGCACCCACTCTGACCACTCATTCATCCCTCTTCGGACCGGGCCACTCCAATTGCACTCTGGCGGCCTGGCGCTGGCCAAGCGTCAACACAAGTACCGGTACATGTCCCATGTCGCCCACTTGCGCCGTGCTTGTCGGTACTGTGTACTTTACCTGGCCCGTGCTTGGGTGGTGTGCGGAGCGCTTGAGGTTTCGGCCTGCCAGCTTCCAGTGCCCGGGCAGCCATCCAGCTCGAGCCCGTGCCAGGGCAACTCCATTTCCAGCTTCCAGTTCCAGTTCCAGTTCCAGTTCCAGCTCCAGGCTGGGTCAGCTCCCAATCCACCTTCCACTTCTATGGAGGCACGGAGGTTACCCGCGTCACCTACCTAGAGGCAGGTACTGTCACTCCCACCTTCTAGACAGGCTGCCGCCGCACCTCAGTCACTCGCTTTCAGTCGCTTGATGCCATCACAACCCATCCTCGTCTGGTCTGGTCTGGATGCATTCGGCGCAGTCGGCTGCCGTGCTTTCTCGGACAGCTAGGGTCGAGCGCCCAGCTCCCGCCCGGCTTCCGCCCATGAGGTGCAGTGGCCTTTTTGATTGAGCACTGGGCGGGCTGGCACACACCCGTCACTTTTCTCTCTCACTCAACCATCGTCGCTCTCGTCCGTATCTTTTTCTTGGGGGCGTCATGGACGGTCCAAGAGGACGCCTGGTCACTCGGCGGTGGGCTGCACTTCCCTCATTCCACGAACTGCCCTGCCTCGATCAACTGGCCATTGGGCAGTAAAATGAAAAAAGACTGACGAGTATAACCAGTACGGCCTCACTACCCGCCAGGTGGCCCTCATTTCGACTAGGTCGTGAAGCTCTGCAAGGGCTTTAGAATGAATGGCTTGTGTGAGACACGCAGCTTTACCAAGCTCCCTGGCTCCAAAGTCTATTCTAGCATGAGGACCTGAAATCTCGTGCTGTGTTCTTCGTCTCTCCCTGGCCTGTTCACATAAGATGTCGTGGACGCGTTCAAGGGTAGCAAGACGTCGAGGCTGCCAAGGTAGGAATGAAGCATCATAGGCCAGTGTTGGCTTACCAATGGTATTCTAGCAGTCGTCTCTGAAAGACGAGCCTCTGATCTTGCAGTGAGGAGGTGGTCGCGGACATTTGCTAACAGTTGCTTGCAATGTCAGCCACACAGTAGCTATTGTTGGCACGCCAGTTCTCGTCCACTCACATCCTTTTTTCCCGCCAGGTCGAGACACGAGAGAGCATCGAGCAGAGCTTGCCCTTTTTCGAGTTGCTACGCTTGTCTCGGTACCGCAGAACAATACGTACCACCCAGGCTACTAACTGTACACGGTACCGAGTACCTACAATGCCCGAATCCGGGCGGCCTTGTAATGCAGAGACACGACCGTCATGTTCCACACCAGAAACGGCCAGTGTCTCGTTTGGTGAAGGTTCATCACCCATTACTGCATTGGTGTAGTACTCGTGTGCCTACCAAGCAAGGTTAAAACCTGCCATTTACTGAGCAAGTTACTCTTCTCGCTGCTTGTTTTCCGATCAAGAAGATACAGTACAAACATCGGAATGCTGCCCCGCTTTGTTCAGGAATATTATGGCATCCCAATATGCTCGAACAGTGGCGGAAGAGGATAGCGGCGACCAAATCGGGGACAGATAGCACACAGCAAGTAAGATCTATTGGCGCTTTATTCTTTCCAGAGGACTGCTCAACGTGGAAATCGAGCAAATTGTCATGTTACAACTTTGTTCCCGGCAAACAATGACCAACCGCTGAATGCGAACCTCGGCTTTTCAAAGAAGCAGAGAGGAAGCCTGGGAACAATTGTCGTCAAAAGCAGGACTCGGACATAGCGTCGTTTCTTCAGCAAACGGAAATAGTCTGCATGGCTTTGCGACTTGAACATGGCTACTTTGTAACCTTGGCTGTTCAAATGAGGCATCAAGAATCGTGCCAACATGACCGATTGCCCAGAACCTCTCGACTGCCAAACCGGGTCGTTGCTCTTGAAAAGTACCGAGCATGTTACTTCTTCTTCTTCATTACGGCCCTTTGGTGGAAAGATCCGGCGGGTCGAGGACCAAACCTCTAAGTCGTTCATCTCGGACCCAATCGACTCCGCTGCCGGCTACGAGCGCGCTCGTAGCTCCCTTGATCGTCTTCCATCTCTGGCGGCTCACCTGTAGCTCACCCTTCGTTTTACTCAGCTGTCTTTCAAGCTTGGTAGCTCCATCCACTTGTACGTCATGAGTGCCGGTGGTTTTTGACAACCGCAAGAGTTCCGAAGCCAATGTCGCGTTTTGCTGACCAACGCGGAGACGCTCAAGTTCCAGATCCAAGATACGGTCTCTGACTTGATGGGAGGCTGAAGCTTGCTGAGCCGCTTTGGCAGATACTAGATCCCGCTGCCGGATCAATGGCAAGATATCTCTTGAAACGAAACATACGTCAGCGATATCCGAAAAAGAGATTGCGGATCCTAACCGCAGTGAAAACGGACCGTTCTACCGGGGAAGCCTGGGTTCCGCCATGAACAGCCCTCAATATAGGCCGGACCACGACGGCGCTTTCAAATACGTAGTCCCGCAATTCAAGAGCCGCCTTTGCTTCGAGTAGTTGGGTGCGAGCCTCATCTACTTCCGAATGTCCTGTAAAGGATGTAGGGCCTAATGCAGCGCCCATGGTCAGAACATTACAAAAGCTCGAGGGGGATATACATCGGGTTGCTGACTTTGCGGGTCGGAGTGATCTTGCTGGGCCTGCAGAAGGCCTATCTGAATATGTAGCTCCTGCAGTCTGTCATAGAGTGCCAACGCTTCTTCCTCCGTCTCTGAAAGGCGAGGATTTGGATCGGGAACAAGAGCCGACATGACCAATCAGTTGAGCGCCGCGGCTGGTTGGAGGCGGCTGGAGAGATGTAGCTGAATGATAATGGTAGAATGTATGGCGTGGTTTGCGGAGTTGAACTTGAAAGGCTGGTCCAGATTGCTACAACCTACAGATCATTCCAGAGCAGCAGACCTCCTTCATTACAGGCGTAAGCCAAGAAGCGGACTGCTGGATATAGATGTGCGCGTAGAACGCCTTGATGACGCGTCTGAAGCGAAGGGCGGTTCAACTCATGAAATAAAAGTGACCACGACTAGTAGTAATACTGTTATCCTGGTCAAAAATGGAACATGGGATCGAGGATAAACTTCAAGCTGGTTGTTGTTCAAGCTCTGAGCGCCTGTGGCATCATCATGAAGCACCCGACTCCATGTTTGAATGAATGGAGCAGGGAATGAACTACACGGGCAGTTACCCGTAGTGTAGGTTGAGAGACCGAGGGAGACAGCACCCACCTACAAGTATACTACGTGTGACGGAGAGCTGGCGAATATATGCCACTCAGCTTTAATCCCCCGAGTTGACTTTGGAGCAAGAGATAATATTCTTGTCATGCTAAAGAGAGAGGTAGGTAACTTACCTTAGACTCGATACCTAGTGTACGACGTGAGATAAAGACGTATGGAGAGATCCACATACAGGTAGGTGCATCCATTGCAGCAGCATGGAGGTCCGGTGTCACTGTTGCCGAGCGTCCTGGTGCTGCCCCTGGTGTCGGTGTTGGGCGGGGCGCTAAGGACCGTTGCCATCCACTGCCACTTCCACCTACTTCCCCACGTCGACGTCCAAACCCTCCACCCACCCACCGACCGACGGCCGCCATCACAGACCGGAGAACACTCCATCCGGCGCCAACCTATCGACTATACGTAACCACTCGACCCTGCCTTCACACTTGTCAACACCCATTCGGTCCGCCGACTCGGGGTGCTTCCGTCTTTCACCGTGGAAGCGACTTGGGAAGCATGCGTGAAAAATGGTTACGCAGGTGTTGATCGCCCATACGGGCCAGCGCCTTGAAATAGACAGTCGTACCATCACATCGTACGCCTCTCCGCCAGTGCCCACATCCCATCGTTTCCCCATCTGACACTGGTGATGACCGCGTAGCGTCCCTGTTACCACTTGCTGACGTCCCCAAAGATTAGATAGCCTGAAGGAATCCGTGGCCAGCCAGAGCTCCATTCCTGTCGAGTGCTTGATCGCCCTAACACCCCAGGGAAGGTCTTTGAGATGGCAGCCAACACAGCCAGAGGTTCGCACATCTAGATGGTCTTGCCAACGGGCTGTGCTTTGTCGCATCTAACGCTGGGCAACAGACAGAGATCTACATATATGACAGCCGACTGACACAGCGACCCCAACCCGGGGCCTCGCCGCCTCCCATATCCGAACTGCCTCTTCCCCGATACAATGCACCCAACCCGCCCAACTCGATCGAAGACACGCGATCCATCCCAGCATGGCAGAAGCTCTTTGAGACACGCCGTGCCTGGGCTTTCGACGTTGTGGAGGACTGCGCGAGGATGGACGCCGCCACGCGGGAGCGCTATGCCGAGATGGACGTCATGTTAAGATGTCTTGATGCCGCTGTAGCAAATCTGGAGAATGCCGTCAAGGGGCTCGAGAACAAATACGTCGAGCTGAAGGAGTGGTCCACATCAGCACAGGCCGATTACAGTGCGTTGGCGACAGGTTTGGATCGATATCTTTCGCTGGCCCGGGGCATCGCTACCTCATCCAGCATGGCCCAGTTCATGACGTGCCGTGACGATGGTGGTTGGAAAGGACGTCCACAGCGACAAAGCACCCTTGAAGACCTTGTTGATCTGGAGCTCGCGCGGAAAGCAGGGAAACTCGCACCCTCCGCATTGCGCAAGTTCAAGGATCGCATCACCAACCTAGACAAGGCGGCAACTCGTTTGTTCCAAGACGCTGACACTTTAATGCACAAATTTGAGGCGACCATGTCTCGCTCAGCCCTATCCCACGACGGCGAATCGTCACACCTTCTTCAGGATATTGAGGCCTTAGCCAACAAGATCGACAACGACTACCATGTAACGTTAGAGTACACAAGCTCCACCCGGGACACGCTTCTTCAAGTTTCCAAAACGGCGGCACACCACACCGAGCGGCTACTGCCCAGCATTCAAAAGCGCGCACTGGAAATGGGTGATATGTTGTGCTACGCCACCAAGGCGCGAAATAGCCTCGCTGCCGAATCCATCGAGTTTATGCGTAGTATCACCGAGATCACAAGCGATAGCCACAGCGTAAAATCCCAAATATCCGGGGCTGGCCAGGAGGATGAACTCGCCACGTTTGATCATTTGCGGCTCATCCAACAGATCCCGTATTTGTACGCCTCGTTTGTGGCAGAGGCCATCAAGCGGCGGGAGTGGCTGGACAAAGTCAAACAAGATTCAACCACACTTGCCAATGAGATGGCCGTCTTCCACGAAGAAGAGGCAAAGAGGAGGCGACGCTGGCACAAGTCAATCGGGGCCATTTTTGGTCCTGAGACCCCGACGGCTGACAGTAAGGTTCCAAGTCTTGAAATCAACCTTCGGGGAGACGATGGGGAATGGCCCCTGATGACAAGAAAAGACCTGGACGACTTCTTCAACGCCTTGCGAAACCAAAAAGCCGATCCCGATCTTGTAGTCGAAATCGAAAAGCTTATTGCAGACATGGACAACCCAACAAGGCAACAGTCAAGGCGGATGAAAGCCTTCAAGAACGGAAGTGTCCACGAGACTGCTCTCGGACGGAGCGGACTGCTCGTTCGAGGTGACGATGATCTGCTCCGCTCCTTACAGGCAGACAAAACAAGGCTTGAAAGCAAACTGAAAACTGCCGAAAGCCGAGTGCGCCGGCTAGAAGATCTACTTCATCGGCAGACACAGGCTTCTAGGCCGAATATTGGCAACCTTTTCCAGAATCCTAGCCAGCAAGTTCTAGACCGTAACGACTCAACTAGCTCTCTTAGATCTCCCCGTGTTATTGACGACCGCAGGAGATCATCAGATGGACTCGAGACGCTCCTCCAACGAACACAGCAACTAGAGACCGAACTGAACACCGAGAGGGAGCGGTGCGCGGCCCTAGAGAGAGAAATAAACGCATTAACGACACTGCATAACGATCTAAAAGGCCAAATGGACGAAGCTAACTCCACCAAGAAGGATCTCTTGCAGAATATGGAAGCACTCAAACGGGAGTTCACAGAAGAGCGAAAGTCCCTCGAAGAAGAGGTCAAGCAGCTAAAGGCCAGGCTTGAGTACACAGAAGACGAGATCGAACACTTTGGCGAGTCGCGAGAAAACGAGAAGGCATCATATGACGAAAAGGTTCACTTTCTTGAGCTCGAGGTGGAGCGGCTTACCAGGGAAAGACGGGATGAATCTCTCAAAGCGGATGGCCAGGTGGAGTTTTTGCGGAATGAAGCAAGGCTACAACGTGAGCGTATCGCGGCGCAGGATATTGAACTTCGAGCTGCCCAGGATGAGATTAGAGTGCTCAGCAAGCGACTGGAAGCTGTGAGTGAGGATAAGCAAAAGTACAGACTGGCCCTGGAGGATATATGGGAACGTTTGGCGCCTGCTGATGCCGTTCCTACCGAGTTGCCTGACCTCTTGGAAGGAATCACCGGAAAGGCTGCCGATATTCTAAACACAAAGCAAGGCGTGGAGGGGGACATGTCCCTCATGAAGCACAACGTGGACACGTTGCAAAATGACATTAGGACGCTTCGTTCGGAGATGGAATCCACCAAGGATAGACTCATGGAGGAGGAATCGGTCTCCTTGCGCCTCCGCGAAAAATTGTCGGAAGAAAGGGCGAAAGTGGTTGCCATGGAGGGCGAACTGGCTCATGGACGTGAACAGTTATGCGAACTTCGGGTCAAAATTGCCGATGGAGAAACTGGGTCCGAGTTCATGCGGAAAAAGCTAGAAGACGAGGAACAAAAGCTCGCTTCCATGACAGAGGAACTAGCTGCTCGGCAATCCCAAGTGCAGAGTCTGGAGGAAGAGGTGACGCATTTCAAAGCAAAGCTTCACCAAACCCAGACGCAACTATCAGAACTCTCCACGCGGCTTGATGCACGTACAGAATGTGCCAAGGATCTGACACAACAGCTTTGGTCACAGAATGACCGCCTTACTCGTTTGCTTGAGCGGCTTGGGTTTTCCATTTCCCGTGAGGAGGATGGTACCATGCACGTTCAGAAAATACCTCGATCTGAGCGCTCATCAGCAACGACCGCGAACCCGAATGATTCAGACCCCAACTCATCACTCCGTCGTTCCAGTACGCTCAACGCCCGGCCCGTTACTGACAATGCGGACCTGGAGTTGCTGCAATGGATGAGTAGTGCAACTCCGGAGGCTGAGCTTGAAAAGTACAAGACTTTCATGGGCTCATTCGGTTCGTTCGACATGGATGTCTTTACAGATGCGGTGTACCGGCGTGTCAAGGATGTCGAGCATATGGCACGAAAGCTGCAACGAGAGGCGCGAGCGTACCGCGAGAAAGCACACAGCTTCCAGAAGGAGGCTCATGACAAGATTGCCTTCAAACACTTCAAGGAGGGCGACCTTGCTTTGTTCCTTCCTACGCGGAATCAGTCGACGGGCGCTTGGGCTGCTTTCAACGTTGGGTTTCCACACTACTTTTTACGTGAGCAGGACTCGCATCGTTTGCGCAACCGTGAATGGCTTGTTGCCCGAATCATGCGCATTCAAGAGCGGGTGGTGGATTTATCCAAATCCCTACAACATGACCAGGTAGGGGAGACGAGGAAAGATGGTGCCAGAGGAGAAACGGAGTCTCTTGATGACGATGAGAACGATAACCCGTTCGACCTTTCCGATGGCCTACGATGGTACTTGATCGAGGCTGTTGAAGACAAGTCCGGGGCCCCATCCACGCCAGGCTTGGCCAAGAGTACTGTTGCGGCAAACAATGTCGAAGCAATGGCCGACATGCGGACACAGGGGCATACCTCTAGAGCACGAGGGCTCACTGGACGTGGAGGCACGCCGTCGGGAATCGAAGGCGTCAGCAAGACACTGTCCAAAAGTCTCGAGAGTCGTCGGTCCAGTACGGGTTCCAGGAAGACCCTACCGTTTGTGATTGGCGCATCGTCGAGAGGTCGTGAAAGCGCCCTCGCAAGCGAGACAAACTCCCTCCGTGCGGTTCCGGCAGACAACAACAGCTCAGCTCCAACGAGTGCAGCTCAACAACACATGTCACCCACAGACAAGCTTCCAGATGGATCTCTGCAGGAAGCCCCTCAGCAAACAAACGCTATTTCAGTGGAGGGTGGTAGCGGGACCATCGCTGCAGGAAGCGATCAGGCTACTCTACAGCCATCGCAGTCTCATTCTGAGGTTCGCAACGAGATAGACTCTCTGATAGGGCCTTAAGCATTTCAAAAACATATACTGACGGGTTGTAGGCCCGCTGCGGTCAGGATGGGGCGCGAGAACAGAATGCCACCGTTAGCAACCGTTTTAGCAAGAGTAGAATATGGGAATCACTATGGAGTATAGACGTCAGCTGCGAGATAGGATGACAAGTAGCAAGATCGCTAGCCAGCCAGAGCTAAGGAGAGGGTTTTCTGTTGCCCTGGCTGCTTTCCTTTACATGCCAGAACACGAGTGTGCGGCAAAGCGGTGCTGTGTCGATTAGTTGCAGGCCATGAGAACTATTAGGGAGAAGATGGGGTGGGTTTTGGGATATGTTTATTATTCTGGCCCAGTATACACGTGCCGGGTGTTCCCAATCCCAGCATCCGAGTTCGCATGATTAACGTTTTGATATGCCTCACTACGATATCGTACAAGTAATCCCGTGCATCCATCTTCACATACATAATAGTTGAGGCGAGTGAACAAAACGGATGGAAGGATGGGCCAAGTCTGTTAGTGTACAAGACATATACATGGGTAGCTAAGATGCCGGCTTGAGCGTAAGGGCGTGTCTCATCCGCAACACACAACACGTTGGCTGCGTGACGTGCGCAGGCCACCTGAAAGCTGGAAGACGTTCGGTCCTCACTGGGCGCTGGGCAGGATCTCGACCCATTTGCGAACAGGCTGGAGGCTAGCAACCGCGATCTCAATCTCCCATCGGCCAAGATGTCTAATGCGATCATTGTCCTCGGCCAAGCCCACTATCTTGACGCTTGATGGTCCAAGGACAATGCGGCTAGCTTCCTCATGGCCAGAAATCAGGGCCTTGATCTGGTTGAGAATATCGCTGCTCGAGACGGAGCCAAAGATGGCCCTCTGGGCCTCCTCGTCTGTGGAAGGGGTCTCGGGCGTGGACGCCGGCGCATGCCTGGCAATTAGAGGTGAAACCTTGGGCTCCCGCGCGGGTTTCGGCTGAGGAATTGGAATCGGCACAGGTTCGCGGTGGAAGGTGAGGGTGTTAGGGACGAGCTCGGATAGCAGGGCGTGAGCAGTTTCGGGCTGTTTGCAGTCCCACGGGTTAGCACCAGCCGCTCGCCATTGAACCACAGACAAGCAGGAGGCTATGAAGATGAGGGAGGGAGGGAGGGAGGGAGGGAGGGTCATTACAGTAACGTCCGGAACCTTGACTTGGGGGATCTGGACTTCGGGAACTGGTTCTTCCGTCTTTTGCTCCTCAGGCTTGGGCCTGGCAGCGGCATCGAGGGCGCTCAGAATGACGAAGGAGCGGTCGACCTCGCCAATGGCGTCGCGCGTAAGACCGAGCTCTTGGAAGCGAGTTGGCGTCATGTACTCTGCCTTGTTCTTGGGGAACCACTCGTTGCGCATACGGCCGCGCTCAATGCGGAAAATAGCATCTGGATTGCAATGGCGAGGTCCCGGTTAGCTTGCACAATCCAGCAAGGGGATTTCGTCCTTACGTTTGCGACCGAACTTTGGAATGTCTTCGAGCAGGCGGACAACCACGCCTTGATCTTGAAGGCGCATCCTGTGTGACGCGGCCCGAGTCTGGATGTGGACAATGGGCCGGGCCACCGGTACAGCACGAGCGCGGGGCTCGCCGTGACTGGCGGCAGTGGCGCCAAAGGGTTGTGCAAGTCGGCGCAAGCATGCCAGGCACGTTGGCCACTTGCTCAGCGCAGATGCCGTCATTTTGAGGTGTGGTCGGCCTGCGTCGTCGGAGGAGCCGCGAGAAGATCGGGAGGCGGATTGGGTAGGTCCGGCGATTGGTCGTGGTCTGCCGTCCGGATTGCGGCCTTGCTAGGCGCGAGCTGGCGCGGGACTGCGTGCGGTCTTCAAGGTTACCCAAAAATTTCGGGGACGGAAGCCCCACGGCTGCGCGGCAGAGCTCCATGCCGGATGAGACCTCGATGGGCAGCCCCTGGAGCGGGACCCGGAGCTCAGGGCGCCAAGACCGCTAAAACCCCGCCAGAGTTAGTACAGTACATACCACTTAACCTCCACACACACACTTCAGCACTGCACGCGTACCTTATGTACCTCCGATCGAGTATCTGTACCGTAGAATCTGTTAAATTTGACATTATACTGAACGGTTAGAAGTGTCCGGCACAAATGTACATCAACAGATATGAAGCGACTGCTGGAATTACCAAAAAGCCGTTAACGCTTCATATCATCATAGTCGATTTCATGCAACCTTGTACCTCGGGCGTACCGAGCCTCCTCAACTAGCTAGGTACCTAATGTATCGACATCTATCATGGTCCGAACCGGTAAAGTGAATGAGGGTTAGGGTACTTCAACGCTTCCTCTGTACTGGCATATATATATACTATTCTAACGAGTAAAGTAACGTCATAATATCAAGCACAGGTACTCACTCTTCTATGTATCCGGAAGCTCTACAAGAAGGATACCAAGGCATAGAAGAATTCTGCTACAGAAAGGTGCCTGCCTATCCAACTAATCCTCCAAATCCCAGATGCAAGACCTCGTTTCCACGACACCAACTTCCGTGCCAGCGCACATTACGGCAACTTTTGACCATGCACTGGACCGCCTTGGTCCATCCAGAGCTGCAAATCGTGCGCTACACCTTCGACAAGTTCTGACTCAATGATACCATCCTGCCAGCTCAGCGCAATGCTTATGGGACCCCCTATAACGCCCGAAACGCTAGCACAGAGAGCCGGCCCCGCGACTATGGCGCACTGCGACATTACAGACCGTAATATCTGCCACTTTGAACCGGTTTCTCGGTTTGTATTGGCAGTGTCCTCCGGACTGCCCTGCAGCGATCCGATGTTAGACACCTCCCATGTTTGCTCCCGCGGCTTGTTCACCTTGTTGAGCCAGAAACCGCGCCAGTTGGCAACCCAGCGAAGCATACCTACCATGTCATCTTGAGGAATGGTCTCGACCCGGTCCTTGAGTTCCTGACGCAAGGTTTGAGCAAGGCTCCAAATCTTCTCTCCGCTTGCTTGCTCCCGCAGCCCCGAGACACGAGAAGAGTCGAAACTGTGGGACGCCGAAGTAACCAGTACGCCAAAGGATTCGGCGCGATCAGTCACATGAGATCCGGACTGTACAAAGGGACGCAAGTCTATAGGAGTGCAGCTCTGAAACGACGTGACTGTCTCTGCTGGTAAGCGTCGAGCAAGAGATGTGAGAATTAACACATGAAGTAAAGGGGTGAGTGTGGTGCCGTTCGCCCTGCAATTGGCAAGAAGCTGTGACACAGCTTTTGCAGGGATGGTAACCAGACGGAGTCTGGTTTGGTAAGGGTCAGGTCTGATCGATGCACCCGTCCAAGGAAGGTCGGTCGCTGGTTTGCAGAGCCAACCCGAGGCGAATTCGTTCCACAACGTGCCGGCAAGGAACCTCCAAGACGTGGTGAATTTGACGAGCTCCTCCTGAGGTGGCAGAATGTGCCCATGAGGCTTGCTGGGCATCCGTAGAACGTGGTCCTCTAGGTACGAGGGACGGGCTGGTGGCTTGTTCAATTCGTCCAAGAGGCTGGCCTGGAAAATGGCTGTGCTCCTTCCATCAGCGAGAGAGTGGTGGATGGCAAGCACAATATCGAGTATCAGCCTGTCTTCAAGTTGGGACGGCCGAGGATCATAGACGGCAAGCACCCTCCAGGGCGGTCGGGTTCCGACGTCAGGCCACAACTGGTTGTGTTGGGCTTCTAACATATGGAGTAGGTGTGAGTCGCGAGCATGGGAATCAAGTTCGGCAGGCAGCTCCACACATTCCAAGTGGTAAGAAAGATCCAGAGAGGGCACCGAGGCAAAGTAAGGGCGAGATGCTTCATCGCCAGTGATTGCCACACTCAACCGGGGCAGCCGGAGGACCAGATTTGCAACTGCAGCCTCCAACACGTCGGGAACACTCTTGCCTTGGAGGACAGACCAAGGAACAGCATAGCGACAAGTATTGGCCAGGCACCGATAGAAGCCCAACGCGTGCCTTGAGGACGAATAGACCTCACTGAGAACAGCGGCGGAATATAACCGTGACGATTAGCCTTGGGGTGAGCTTGTCAAGAGGGGAAGGGGTGAAGCGGCTTGGAGATTGAGAGGGGGGCTGGGATTCAGGAAACAGGACTGGCCAATGCAGGGAGCGGACGGAGGTGGTTGAGACGGCGCAGTGCATACAGACGGAAGCAAAGGGCTGAGAGGCCATCCGATGATGGGCGACCTTCCACACTCTTACACGGAGTGGCCCCGGCCACCACCCAAGGCCGACGGGATGAGGGGAAGCGGGATAGGTAGATAGCAGAGGAGGGGGAAAGGGGATGGGTTGGGATGGGTTCGGATGGGTTGGGAACATACCACGGCCCAAGAGGCCGGATCGGCTGGGGGATGCTCGTCATCTGCGGGCGCTAACAATAAGGTACCACGTGTGGGAGAGGCAGTCTAGTGTCTAAATCAACACTTCGTGGTATGGGATTACGCGTAGTGTGCGGTAGATTTATGTTGTGGGCAGGTAAAGAGGTAGGCTCCAAAATCACGATGATTACTCGCTTGGTACGTCGAAGCAACGTCAAATCCAAATGTAGGGAGAGTCATGTGAAAAATAGATAACCCGGCTGTGAAACCGCCAGGCTGTCAATCCATAAGCATATCTACCATTCAACTCACGCGGCATTCCCTGACTGGTGTCTCAGAGTCCCTTGTCGTTATCAATGATTGAGCCTGATGAGATGCTGCCGACAGCCTCATGAATTGTCGATTGCATTCGGTGTATGCAAGCCAAGTAGACCAGGGGCCCGGGACCGGAACGGGGGGGGGGTCTCTTGACGGGACGGCGGGTGTTGAAAACATTACCTTTACGTTACCCATAGTACATTGGGACCCCTGGCCCTCGCACGTGTGTGCTAGGTACATTACTAGCTACCTGTACCTTACCTTATGCGTACACACAGTTGTACCTGCCTCAAAATACCTAGCGCTAGTGTGCTACCTTCGTAGAGGGCGCTCGACTCTTTGGTATCTACATGTAGCTTCATATTGCGGGTTGGCGCCTCGAGTGCATAGAAAGACAACTTTCGACCTTTTACTCTGCCAGCGGGAATGTTTCAATTTCAGCCCGATGGAGAGCAATACCTAGCGCGCTGGCGTTACAACGCGAGAAAGATACCAGCTGTATTTACGTAACTTTCAAGTACCTGTACAGTAGCCCAGTAGGCAGGTACCTTTTAGCGTACAATTGCGATGATGCCCCACCCCACTGGCGCATCCGTCATCCGCAACAAGGTACCTTTCTATCTCAAGAAGCAATTTGCATCCGCGCATCTTCTATCCCTTTAACGGTGCAAATGAACCATTTTTGCCAAGACCGCCAGGGCGGTTCGCCGATTGGCCACTTTAATCCACATTAACATCTTAGAGCATACAAATACCTCGATTTCACCACCTTTAGCAGCGATTTTAATATTATACCAAATGTAGAGTACGGCGGAATTGGAATCGAGCCAATAAATTTCAAGCCAAGTAAAGCTATTCCCGAATCCGCCTAACGTATATAGGCCGCCCAGCAACAATCCCGCTTATAGATTACAATATTGTACGTAATATAGCGTAGAAAGGTTATAATTCGCTTTATACCTTACTTATCCAGTACATTAGGAGAGGAATTGGTTTTAAAGGCGGCTACCCCTCTATACCGCATTAAGGAGTATATTATATAGGTTATTCGCATTATTCGTCGTCTTCTTTTATATTCTTTTACAGTAATTTCCCTAATATTTAATATTAGGGATTTGTCTAATAGCCTAGAGGTACGGTAGCGGGTGTCACGCACGTAGATCTCGAAGGGTGTAATACGAATAATCTGACGTTATCGATAAATAACTAAAGATGAGGAAGAAAAGAAGAAAGAGGAAAAGGTGCCTCGAAGGGAAGCCTTAGTTATATACAGGGTTCTGACCAATCAGAGGGCAGCATTGAAGGCATGTCAAGGAGTGGTCCAACTGAGCCATGACATCACCCCCCCCGCGGAAGAAAGACTCAGCCCCAGAGTCGACCAGAAACACTATATATTATATATCACGATAACCATCAAAGTTCTCAACCATCAAGGTTCTTCTTAAGCCTCAATCCCCAAAACCTCATCGTGGATACGTCATTGGCCAATCCATCGTCTCATCTCATTAATGTCCTAACCCATCACCATAGTGTCGGCGCTCCAATGTCTTCTCGAAGTCTTCAGATGAATGAGATGCCCTAGAATCGTAACTATCATCTGAATCGTTATCGTCATCGTCTAAATCACCCAATACCGAAACTAGGTTAAGCTGAGCACGTGAACCCGAGGCCTTGGTGATAGCATCGATATCCATCTCATCCGAATCCTTGGCCTTGCCTTTGGATAAAGTGAAATCTTTAAAGCCATACTTATCCTTCCTCTAGTATCCGGTAGCCTCCTTGAGCTTTTACAAATACTCGTCGTACGTCTTCGGGATAGGCTGAATCAAGCGCGCTCGCTTACGGGTCTAGTCATTGAGAACTCGTCGAAATAGAGAGATCTTTGCTAATTCTGGCCAAACGTTTGCTTTTGCCTTATAAAGGAGCCTCTCGAATTTGGCTAAGAAAATGGAAAAGATATCGTCTCCTTGGGTAATCTTATACAATACATCCTCGGCTTCCTAGACCTTATTCGGGTTATCGAAGACTCTAGTAAGCTAGTCGAAAAGGTCTTGGGGGTTCTAATTCTTTATTTCCGCAACTGCAACTAGCTGTAGCATTACTAGAGCTTAGACTTTTCTATCGAAACGGGAATATATATAGTAAAACCGAGCTTTAGAGTTGCTAATCGCGGCCTTGTCGATACGCAGTTTGGCCTCAATTGCGGGAAGCTAGGTCTCAAAGGTAAAGGGTACTCTAGCGAACTTCTCAGGGTCTGGAAGTGAAGCCTTGGGTTTCGAAGATGAGCCGCTTTTCCTTTGAATTACTAAAACAGCAACTTGGCCTTTGAGGTTCTGGTGGTCATTCTGCAAATTGTTATAGGAAATCTGCAAGGAGTTCTGAGAGGTGCGCAAAGAGTTCACAGCCGTTTGGAGTTCAGAAATCTGGTTCTGCAGAACCGTCGCGGGGTCCTCGGCCATAGCGGAAAAGGTTGGACAGTGATTGCGATGATGAAAGGGAGAGAACGGGAGAACGAGTTGAATCGGGGTTTAAAGAGATAAAAAAAAGTGTTGAACTTTCACGTAAAAAAGGAAAACCTAGAAAGGCTACATACATCTGCAGATCCAAAGAATTGAATTGAGGCTCGGATTGAGTTCGGATCCGGGCCGGTAGTTCGGAGCGGGATAAGCCGGATGCGGCTCGGTTACCGAGATGAGACTGCTTCCGTCGTCTGACGTCACTTTGATCAGTGGTGCTCTGCAGATTTAATCGTAAACCAGTCAAATGGATCTGGCTCTGCCCGTCGGTGTGAAAAACGATCAGATGAAAATCCGGGTTCCCAAAACGGCGGTTGAAGAGTTGAATTGAGTTACGACTTTCAAATGAAAGAATCGGATGAGAGGCCGCAGCTTCAATCTGATCTTCAAATAAAAGAAGGATCTTTAGTTAAGTGTCACGCACGTAGATCTCGAAGGGTGTGATACGAATAATCTGACGTTATCGATAAATAACTAAAGATGAGGAAGAAAAGAAGAAAGAGGAAAAGGTGCCTCGAAGGGAAGCCTTAGTTATATACAGGGTTCTGACCAATTAGAGGGCAGCATTGAAGGCATGTCAAGGAGTGGTCCAACTGAGCCATGACAGCGGGTAGCGGGTTTACTATAAAAGGCCTAGATTTCGTTAATTAATTAGGTTCGAAAGTCGACGTATATAGTCTATAGCTTCCAATTAAAGGGGGTACTAAATTACTTCTCCCTCTAATTGAAAAAGAGGTTGGCCGCAATAACTTCTATATAAAAATAATATATCGTTAGTATAGTGTTTAATAAGGAATTAAATATAGGCAATATACTAAAGTAGAAGTTAGTAAATAGTATTATAAATAATCTACGACGGTAACGATAGCTATACGTATTGTACGCATATAACTAGTTACTAATATTAATACTATTTATATTATAATTATATGCCCAAATAATTGGCGGTATCTAAACCCGCTTATAACCCTCGTTACTAAAGTAATTTCTTATAGTACCCTTACGCGTAGGACGGCGGCGGTACGTATAAATATATAATTTATTACCGGTATAAAAAGTAGATAAGAAGTTTACTATTTAGCGGTTTTTCACATATAAGTATACCGCGCTGGTATCCCAGTCCTTAATTATTAGTATTTCCTCGCCTTTTTTAGACTTGGGAGCCGGCACGTCTAAAATCGATTAATATAGTACCTTAAACAATACCTTCTCTTTCTTATTATCCTCGTCTCGAAATTTAAAAAATTCGGGTATCATACGGTTCGAACGTATTGTACCAGTAATCGCAATATTTTTCGTACGAAAGTACTATACGAGAGGGAAGGTAGTAAAAAGGTTATTAATAAAAATATAATAAATTAATTAGCGTGGTAGGCGGGGTAAAGAAGTCGTTAATTCTATTACAAGTACTTAGGTCGGTTTAAAATTACCTTAATTAATATATTAATTAACTATTTTAATAAATAGATTTTAGTAGGGGATCCTATATATACTTATTTAAATCGATAATACTAATTATATTATTATACTACTTCTAATCAAAGAAGTAGCCGCCGGCCGTAATAATTTAATATTTAATACCCTATAGTATCGGTTTATTAGGGATATAAACCGTTACTTTACTTCTACTAATATATTTTATTATTTTTTCGTCGATAGCGATATTTTGAGGCGGAGTCTTTTATTTAAAGTAAACCTTCTAAACGTAGCGGTCGAAATTACATACTTTATCCTAAAAGTTTAATTCGTTTTAAATTGGATCCTACATATAAAATCGCCGTAAAAGCAATTCGAATTAGAAAAAGGGCATTTAATTACGGATAGGGTAATTTAATTAACCTTCTTTCTTTTATTAGTACAATAGGAGGTTCGGCTTTGCGTAAAGATTAATATAGAGTAGGATAGCAAATATTATATATAGCTCCGCAGCGTAGGTAAGTTACTAACGCTTTTTACGAAAGAAAGGGTTATTCTTACTTAGTAATAAAATTTTACGAAGGTTAGTCTATTATACCTACTATTTTACTATATAAAGGGGGAAATATTCGTAAATTATTAATAAAATAATAATAAACGTATAGGTAATTTAGTGCGTAAACGTACCGCGGTCGCTATAGATTCTCTTAAAAGGGAACTATTAATAGTCAATAAAATTATACCGAAGGTTATTAGACTTATAATCGATATCAACATTAATATTATTAGGTATATTATTAGGGATTTTACTTATTAGCCAATAAATAGTTCGATAGCGGCTATAATTAAACGTAAGGATAGGCGGGAATTTATTGCTTAATAGCTTAGGGTTACCCTTATTATAGTCTTCGTTATCGCGCTCGCGTTTATTTTTAGAATTAGGTACGAAGTTACCTTTATCGTCGTTAGTATTTAACTCTAATACGCTAGGGAGAAGGAAGATACAGGAAAGTAAGAAATTTACAGGGTTAATGCCTACTAGGCGCGCTAGGGGCCCCGCCTTACTAGGAAACGAATTTAAAATCGTTGAAAGATCTATTTTAATTATTTTTAAAAAGCTTCAATATTATAATCAAAGATTTGGCGATGTTTGCGTTCAAAAGTGTAGTCTGGTAAGTCTGTCTTATTACCTTAACATACCATGCAGAATCGCTGATTTTACTAGTAAAAATGATACTTTTGATATTGTCGATCGCTTGTATGGACTCGCTGGCTAGCGCTTGCTTGGCGGCACCAACAAGTCACTAAGTACTGTAAGTCCCTCGAGGTCTTGGCAAAAATGGTTCATTTGCACCGTTAAAGGGATCGTCCATTCAAACGCGTCGGCACCACAATTTGCAGATCAATAGTATACGACCGGACCGGACAACGTCCTGAATTCCCAGCACCTGTTCTTCTTCTTCTTCTTCCTGAAATCGTGGATTTAGGCGGCAACCCGTGGTATCTCAAGCACTTCTACCCGTCCAGCTGCTGCTCACCCCAACATGCGCAACGGGAGCAGAGCACAACCTACAGCCATTTATTTGTTCATGTCCGTCAGCCACCACCACCACCACCACCACTCACCCCAACTGAAATAACCCACCAACTCTCGCATGCGATAGAGATGGCCCTTTCTCCAACCTTCTGGTGACTTCAAGCGACCATCGACTTGGAAGAGTGGCCATCATTCCACAACCGACTATCTTCTACTTGCTTGCCGCTGTTCACCTCACCTTAGCGAACTTACGTCAAGCCCCTCCCATCTTTGCGCCAGTCGCGTCAGGTCGCACCCTCGATCGGCTTCGCGGCCAGTTGTTCATAATCTCGGCCGCTTTCAGAACCCCGCGCGCTTGGGGGATACTGACGAGATACCCAACATCGCATTTGCAAGATGGAACGCAGCGCTTCGGATGGGGTCGATGTTCTGGCCAGCCGGGCGAACGGCCGCTTCGCGTCTTCTCGTACTGGCAACACCCCCTCACGACGGCCGAGCATGTGGTCCCTCTCAAGATCCAGATCCAAGGACAACCATGGAGCCTCCGGACAAGGCGACGCTGCCGAATCCCGTCCTGCTAGCTCTGGGTCGTCCGACTCGAAGCACGCCTCGCCCGCCATTACAAGAATTCCACGACCAACCCAGCAGCAACGGCCCTCGCAAACACGCACCCCATACACCCTCACCGACGCCTACAAACAAGTCGAAGCCGAGGAGGCTGCTCAGAGTACTCCAAGTCCGGCCCCCCGGACGTGGCGTACCCGCAGTAGCTCTTCCACCAGGAACAAATTGCACAAGAAACCCCCCACAACTTTCAATCGCCAGGTATCCGGCTCAGGACGTGACGAACCCTTCATGTCAGCCAGTAGCCCAGGCGCGCTTTCGCTTCATAGCGATGTCTCTGATAGTGACATAGACGAGAAGCTGCGTCAGCACGCCATGGCACAGGCAGATGCAGAAAGGCCAGCCTCACGCGCCAACAGTATCCTATCACGGTCGAAATTTAGGAGTATCGCCGAGATGGGTAAGGGTCTGGCTCGTAAGACGAGTCGGAGCAGCCTTGACTCTCGCAGTAACTGGCTTTCCCGCCGCCTCTCGGGTGTCCGCAACGATGCTAGCAGCGGCATCTCGACACACGAATCTCCCAGCTGGGAACAGATTGGTGACTCCGCCCTTCTTCAGGCATCTACCGTCGCGCCGGCTGAGCCCGTTACAAGACCCGCCACGGTGCCGCCTAATCACGGTGTCCACTGGACCAAGAGCTCTGAGAAGAATGCGGAAGATGATGTAGCCGCCGGTGATTCCCAGACTTTCGACGGCCCTTTTCCAAATCTGGCACGCAGCAATCCTAAAATTGACGAGATTCGACTTCTGGAGATGGAGGCAGCTTCCATGTTTCCCGACGAAGAGCCAGGATCCGGAACACGGTCAAATCAGCTGACCAGGGGCCGCGAGTCGAGCCGTACGAACGCTAAAATTGAGGAGTTGCGCGCACGAGAGAGTAGAAGCCTGCTTCGAAAGGCCCCAATCGTTTCGAAATTGGACGGCATTAGCGAGTATGATCCAGAGCACCCGTCCCGACCCCCCTCCTCAGAGCTTGGTCGAAAGCCGAGCAAAGAATCTGCCCGGGCGAGCGCGTCCGGTGAGAGACTGCACATATCAGATGCTCTAAGCAAGCTCCCGGTACGGAGAAGCATGTCAAGCGGCAGGAGCCAGGCACGAGATGGAGACGTGCGAGTGACGCTAGAGGAAGCCCCTACACCGGCATTTGACAAAGGGGCATCCGCTGTCGTTCCTCAGGACCAAAATGACGTTCATGACAACATACTGGAATCCGCTCGTGATAAAGAGAGTCGGGAAAGAGCTGGTCCGGCTCGTCGTGGTTCACATGGCGATCGAAGCTCGGAAGAACTTCATCGTCAGCCACAGGCAACTGGGGACAATCCACTAACAGGAGAGGCTCTCCTGAAGGGTGAGAACCAGTCTGGTAACCAAGGTCGAGCATTGAAAGGTGCAATCAGGCAAAAGAAGCTGGACAGCGCTAAAAGCGACGTCAGGCCGAGTGTCGGTTTCACTGGACTGCGCAGAGATCCGTCAGTTGATTCAGCCTCAGGCTGCAGGTCAAACCCAGCACAATCGGAGTCCGATCCCACAGAACGCATCTACGGCGAAATGAGCTTGTTCGCGCCAATGGAAAATCAATCCGAAAGGGGCTCCCAGCGTGCACTATCCCCGGACTTCGATGAAGACGAGGAATATGAAGCGCCTAGCGAGACGCCCAAACCGAACAGAGCCGAAGCTTCGAAACAGTCTCTCCCAACCGCGCGCGCCTCTACCGGACCCACGACCATGGTCAAGACTGAAGATATGGAGGAACCGTCACGTTTCGCAACGGTCAAACCTATGGATGATCATTTAAATGCAGAAGTCGCCGGCGGTGGAAGCACCCAAGGTCCTGACGGTGCCACGCATAGCAGAGCCTCTTCGCGTGCCCGTGGTCGGAAACGAAGTATGTCGCCTCGGAAGATAAAACACACTCTGTCTGCTAGGGGTGACAGAACGCGTGACCGTGCATCATTAGTTCGACCGCATCGACGCTCCAAATCGCTTTCACAGTTACGCCTTCCCTTGGCCAACTCGGCCAACCCACCAACCGTGAGGGACGATCTGTTTGAAATCCATCGAACCAACCAAATTGAGGATTCTACCCTGGATGACCTAGCTGATCTACTCGAATCGAAGGACAACGTCCGTGGTCCGGCCTATTCGGCCAATGTCGTACCCAAGGCTGGTTCCAGGAACGAACCCATGGACGGGGAAAATGAAATCGAGGTCTACAAAAGAATGAGTGAATCGCTCAAGACAGGCCTCCTCGGAATCCGAACCGCGAAGCAGGGAATTGAGCGCCTGGAAACATCGGTTTTTCATGCTGATGCAAAGGATCCTGGTCACCAACACAATGGAGATGCCAGCTCAGTGTGTTCTGCCTGTCAGGATGACTCCTCTGTTGGGCATACTAAAGTGACTTATGTTCACTTGCCGCTTCCCCAGTTGTATCAACGACAACCCAAGTTCAAGTTCACCTTGCTTGGGCTCATCCTCTTCCTTGTGTCGTTGTGGTACATTGGAGAATCGACCATGTGCTCCATGTACTGCAAACCCCAATACTGCTATCCTGGCAAGCCCTGTAACTGGTCCCCTGATGATCCGGTATGGGGATACTCGATCCCGGTCAAGCTTGACCAATGGGTTACAGGAGGGAGGGGGAAAGCTTTTGCCAACCAGGCTACGCTGGACATTACGGACTGGATTGCCGATATGTGGGATGCTGCCACTGGCGTTGACATCACCAAGGTTGATACGTCTCATTACACGTGGGAGCAAAAACGACGCCATCGCAGAAGGCTCATGAAGAAGGGGCTGGTCAGACCCTCCAGAGAGCGAAAGCGTGGCAAGGCCAGACGCGTCAGCTAAGGTGTTATCACAACATTGGGAAAGTATTGACAGAAGAGATCAAAGCGAGGTTGGTAAATTCAACCTAACAGTGTTTTTGAAGTTGCCTGAATGATTTGCCATCAGGTCGTCAACCGTACGAGGTCGTGTGGGATAAGCTTGCTGGCCGAAAGCTTTGACCTCCCTTCGAGTTATATAAAGACTATTTCCGCATCTCGGAGGACAAGAACCATGATAATTCGTAGTAGGCAGTCAGTGAATGACTGATCTACTCAATCGAAAAAGGTTATGATGCTACACCACCACAGGTAGGTGTCGGAGACCTGATTTGTCTGGGCTTGCGGATTGTGTGATGAGTAGACGGCGAGTACAAAGGGGGTCTAGACATATGGTGCAGGTTGCCCTGCCTCAAGCGAGGCCTGGCTTTATCCTTTAGGGTCCTGTGACACATGGGTTTTTCTACATGGTACGCAAAAGAATGGTTTACGGGGCCCCTGATACACGCTGAGGGTGTTGGCCACGATTTAACGTGTTATGATGAGATGAGTAATGTAGCGCCCTTTCTCCTTTTTATGCTATTCGAATGCGTTCGACTTCTTGCTGTGTTGGTTTTCATGGCTCTCAATCATGCAGACAACCTGGAGATGTCGTCTTACTTGGAAGATAGCCCAAAGTGACATGATACATTGGGTATATAGCAATGCCGAACGGTACGATGCTGCACGAGAGGGAATAAGCCATGAAACCGAGAAGAATAATAATCTACCGAAATATCTACCGCTCGCTGTGCTAGACCAAGCTTGCAATCGTGACATAGAGGTCAAGACCTGAGAGAACTTTTTGGAAAACGTAGTGAACCGCTGGGCAGCAGACGCCTGACGATGCCTTTTTCTCCAACCCCCTCAATGGCAAGACCGCGCGGGTATTATTGCGATTGAATTGCAGTCCCATGGGCATTCTTGAGCTTCTTTGATTGCAGCCCTGCATAATACGCATCGCTGTATTTCTTGAAAGCAAGTTTGCCTATGTCCTCCCAGTTCTCCTCCACAAAGGCCCGCGTCATGTCCTTATTGTAGAATCCTTCGTCATCCCGGAGGGATTTCGGGGGTCTCGGAAATTGGGGGTCGAGGTCATTATCTTCCATGACAATCTTCTTGATAGCACTCAACAGGCTGCCTCTAAATTGGGGATCGAGGTCATCTGGAATTGCCGATTTTATCAGGTTCTTTACTGCCTCGGGCTCCTTTTTCAGCCGCCAGTCCTTTAATTGCGCCCAATAAATGGGCTCAACGTTGAAGGTCCGGAAGGCTTCATCTCGAACGCGCACTCGGAGGAGGTCACTGGCGTCGGACACACCCTGGTGTTGCTGTTCAAACCGGCCATCAGCTCGAAGGCGAGGAAGAAAGTCGTAGAACCACTTCCGGAAGATAGGGCGGGTCTTCATGTTCCTTTTTGTGCTGCTGTTGTCCTGAGAAGGATCGGATGAGGATTCGTTGACGGTGAAAAAACGGCAGGTAGCAATGTAGTTGAACATTGCGTCAACCGTGGGAAACGGCTCGGACCAGTATCCTTCCACCTGCATCCCAAGAAAGTGCAGTACTTCAACGGGATCGGTAGTCAGTAGCACCCTGGATTTTTTTCGGTCCAGCTTCTCAATCTCAGGAATCCGGAGCCAAAGGCCTTCATCGTCAGCAGTCAGACCAAAGGGCCGGATCATGGACCCTAAGAGAGTCCACGCATCGCCATGTGCGCTTTTGAAGAGTGCCTGGCCACCAATAAGACATTGTTAGCGCTTCTCTTGTACTATAAGTGCTTCTATTCTCATCATCAAAGCTGAGGTCCTGAGGTCAAACATACCCAAAACATCTGGTCCATACTCTTACAGATGCAGATATCGACCTGGATATATCGTTGCGTGGTATCCCTATCCTCTCCAAGCTGGGAATCGTCTTTGGGCCAGGGGATAGCAAGGTGCATCGAATTATTGTATGAGTTGACTATGGAGCGCTCTGCGTTCAAGGCTGCCTTGATATCGGCCGCAAACTCCTCCAATCCTCTGGGAACACCATGTTGGGGAGATGTTGGAAAGACGAGGCGGGTCTCCATGGCCACGAGGATGTCGAGGTCTCCATAGTCCTTCTTCTCGGGGCCCTCGATGGGTACGGCGACGCACAGGAACATGGTGCGTAGGGCAGCGTGGCATGCGGCTTTGACATGATGATAGATATGGGGCGGCATGCGTGGAGTGTGTAGAGGGTCGTCCCCCGAGGAGAATATTGAGCCACCCATTTCGCGACGATTTAAGCTGTTCGATGGCGAATACTGAAAAAGAATAGCTTTAAGCCACTGAGCAGAAGTGGATGATGGGTCTTGAAAGGGCCTGTTAAGTAGCAAATGGATCAGCAAGAAATTCCGAGTTCGAAGACACGACGCAATATATAGGTGAGCCGGCGCAAGTGAAGCGCAAACCTACCAGGGTCGCCTTCATCCAAAAAAGATAAGACTAGAAGTGTTCAACGTATAGATGAAATGAAATCGATTGGCCTCGGTCGGTGACGGGTACAACTAAAGCAAGTAAGGTTCAAAATGGAAGCTGAGCGGTGCCCGTTTGCCCAGGTTTCAACCTGGTCGACAACCATTCGCCTTCACCATCCTCATCGCTCTTGCAGCCATTTTCGAGTCTCAGGTCCAAGACATATCGGAACCTTGTACTCGTCGCCCCTGCCATCAGATCTCCGAAAACCGATTGCGAAACAATTGCCAGGAAGTGAGATGATAACAACAACAGGATGGGCGGGAAGTATGGTGATGGTTTGTTTCCATCACTAGTTTATTCTCCTAAACCATGTATGCACTATGCGAAGGTTTTGTGGAATGTCGCTGTCACTGTGGTGGCAGTACCTAGTACCTACGTATGTCAAAGCTTCCTGGCCGCCTGCAGGACCTAAGGGCCTCACACAGTTAACATCAATACCGACCAAACCCCCATAAACGTGCAGGAGCACCACTTATCGTCAAAAGAAGTACCTGTCTTTAGGTTTGTACCCAAGTCACTCAACAATAACCATTCCTCTTCTTGACATCACCACTCACTAATCTCACTCTCCCGCCTCAACGAGTACAGTCGCTCTCACTACTACCCAGTCACTCGCTCAAGTAAAGTCAGTCCCCCACCCAGCCCACCAAGTCTAGAGACATCGCTCACTCTCCAAAGTCGTCCCACCACATTGATATTTCACCTGCTGACACCTCTCCCAGCCGAGTTCCATCACACCAATCGATAATCATGGAGAATGGAGCCACGTCTCAGGGTGAGGGCAAAGACCCCTCGGGTTTCCTGAGCGAAATCATCGGCAACCCCGTCACTGTCAAACTGAATTCCGGCGTTGTCTACAAGGGTTAGTGATAGCTTTCACCTCGGCACTTGCTGTCAAACCACTGTTGTCTTCCAACTTCTTCTCTCTCGGCAGACAAATGCGGAAACTAACAGGACGCCTGGGCTGTGGCATTGGGTGGTATAGGTGAGCTGCAATCCGTCGACGGTTACATGAACATTGCCCTGGAAAAGACAGAGGAATACATCAACGGTGTGAAGAGGCGGAGCTACGGTGATGCGTTTGTCCGCGGCAACAACGGTGCATTCCCCTTTCCCCCCCTACGTTGGGCAGAGTATCGTCTAACTCTTCTATAGTCATGTATATCTCTGCGGATTAAGACAGTCATTCGAGGGCGCAGTTGTGTGAGGGGATGAAGCTGTGATGGGACGTGAGCAAGCATTCATTGATGTATGGTACCAGGGAGAACACGTGCTTAGGTCAACAAAATCAACCCGATCAGTCTCACATGCAAAACGACTGCTCAACATTGGGGCCACGTCTGTCATCACATCACCAAGTATGCACTGGGGCAGTTGTGTTAGGGAAAGCAACTTTAAGGATCCTCTGTATTACACTGCCTGTCTGAATAACTACCGACGAAGCTCGTGATCCTCAAACTCGCCAAGCGCCTTTCTCATCCTCCAAATCTGTGTCGAATAGTAACATCCACCGATTATTCCCAGCTGCAATGCCAACAAGCAGAAATCAATGACAACAATGCTCATCCGTGTTCGTTCATAGCTGTGCTCCAAACCAACTAAACCAGGGCGCCATACCAATGCAATGCTGAATGAAGTGAATGCTCCGTTGTCATGCGACACACCGACTCTCCTTCCGGGAATTCTTCCGAACCTTGTCCCGGACAAGAAGCTCGTCCATCGCGGTTAGTTAATAGCGATGCGAATGGTTTCGTGCTTCTTGGCCTTGGGAACCGTGATGGTGAGGATGCCGTTGTTGAGAGAGGCACTGACTGCGTTTTGGTCGACACGACCGGGGAAGCTGAAGGTCCGCGAGAACTCGCCAACGGAGCGCTCAGAGACCCAGTACTTTTCGGCAGGCGCCTTAGGCTTCTCCTCGGTGTGGGGTGCGCTTGCGCGTTGGGCGACTTGCTGGTTGTTCTGGTTGTTGGCGCCGGTAGCAGTGGTGGCAACCGAGCGGTTGTCCTCGTCGACGTCGTCTTCAACGGTAGCGTGGTGAGCAGCAGGGCTATGCGGCTCGCCCTTTTCGGTGAGGACGCCAGCAACCTGTGCGGGAGGGGTGCCGGCGGTGTAGTTGCGCTCAACACGGCCCCGGATCACAATGGTCTGAGGGTCGGTGAACTCGATCTGCACGTTGTCACGATCAATGCCGGGGAGCTCGCCGTGCAGCTCGTATGTCTGCTCGGTTTCGCGGACATCGAACTTGGGACTGAAGGTGCGGGCGGGCTGGGTATGACGACGGCTGCCGGTCTCCGGGGCGCTGCCTTGAACCTCGCGAGTGTAGGTGTCAAAGTCATCGAGGAGGCGGAAGAGGTTGGTGAAGCTGGGGTCAGAGCCGTAGGAACCGTAGAAACCACGAGGGAAGAGCGCCATTTTGGATTTAGGTGTGTAGAAAGAGTGGTGAAGAGGTTTTGTGCGTTTGCTGAGTGTAGTAGATGGCGTTGAGAGTGTTGAGGGCGTTGAGAGCGTTAAGAGTGATTGCTGTGCTTGCTTGATGATCTTGATCTGCTGAACAGAGAACGACAATACGAGAAGGGAGACATCTCACCCAGATTTATACTTGAGTGGGAGCATTGTTTGCTTCACATTTTACCTTGTGATGCTCTCTCATTCTCCTACCTTCGCGAAGGACGAAGAAGGTGGAAGGAGCATTCGGCGCAAATACCAGGTCATTCTAGAATAGCCAGTGTAATTCACTGGAGTTCTCTTGGGGGAAGTCGCGCTTCCATGGGACAACGATCGTCAAAAAAGTTGCAATGTGGGCGAGCAAGCTGCTTGACAAATGAGGCTATTCCCAACTCCCAAGCGCGAGAGAATGTGCGCGGCCAATCGCACGCCTTCGGGAGCAGCCTAGAAAATTCCAGGTGTCTGTGCACGGACCAAACAAGTGGCCGCAATTTCGGTTGGAAATTTCACGCCAAGGTAACATTTCTTTCAGAATCATTCGAACATTACACCACAAAACAACCGCTACAGACCTAGGTACAAATGCTGGTGTTTCTGTTAGCTTGGTACTCCTGGTATACTGGACGAAATCCATCCTGAATCGTTCCAAAGCTCATAAGAACAAAATGAATAGCGAGGTACGGTTCAGAAAGCTATTAACAAGATTCAATATGATATATTGAATTTCGGAAATAGTATATTCAAGGTAAAATCACGCTTTAACTGTGGAACGAAACGAATCAATTAAATATAAAAAGGCCTAGGGAAGTTGACCCGAGGTCTCGAGCCAACAAACAAACCAGTATTGGACTGTACATATGTTGTTGCCGTGGACTACTCGGCTACATATGCAACCCGAACCAGTAGGTTAATTACATACCGAGTACCACCACGACCATAACCAGGTGGTACCTGCTCTCTCTCTTAGTCCTTCCACTCACAACACATGAGACCTTCCTTACACCAAAGTTCTCCTATCAAATGCTGCGCTGGCGCTGGCGCTAGGCAACTGAGTTCATCTTGAATCGGTCACAGAGGTAGTGTGGCTTCCGATTAAACTTATTTTTTTCCCCCATCTCTCGTCGTCTGCAGTTCGAAATGGGTATCTGCATGGGTGCAGGCCACCCTAAAACCGGAAACTGAAGACTGACGATAGGCTGGTCGTATTATCGATGCTTTGCAAATCTTCGCCCCTGGCTTTCGAGCGTTTCCTCCTTGTAAGCATGCGGATGACAACATCCACCAATACAATCACTACCTATACCAAGCAAAGTAGAACCAAGTAATAACAATATGTTGAAGCTACCTAAGTCTAGTGTACTTGGTGCAACAAGCGGAATCCCAGATACACACGAGCCTGCCTCATCCGTCCCATGGCCGACGGCGATGGCGTGCCGTACTCGATGTGTCTTAAGGATGATAGACTGGGGGGCGCAACGGCGGAGGGTAACCTGCCATCATGGGGGCCGGCGCGGGCATTGGAAGTGGGGATACGCCAGGAAGTGTCGTCGCCACCATGGGGTTGAAAGGATGGAGGCGGGCCACACCGGGTATCAAACCCGGGCTCTGCGCCCGGTTGAACAGACTGATGAGCTTCCTGCCCACGACCGGTTGCAACTCGGTTCCGTCCCGCGCAATCTTGACCTCCCGGTTCGAGTTCCATGGATTCCGCAAACCCCTGGTCCGGTAGAACGGCAGCCGTGTTGTCGACACCCATTCAAGCCTGAATGGCTTTCCCCAGGCCTTAGGCTCCCCGCCGACACCCTCCGTACTCTTGACACTCCCCGTGTCTTCTTCTGAGGCTTCCTGCAAACTGTCTTCTGTGGCAACGCCGTCCTGTTCTTGACTGGTCCGGCCCACGCCTTCGTCCTCTCTCACCACTTCCCAGAAAATGGTGCCGCGTGCCGAGTCATCAATGATGCGTCCCTTGGGCGCGAACTCGGTCGCCTCGGTAGGGATTGCTTTAGGCAAGTCAACCTCGCTTGATGGCTGGGCTTTGGGCGCAAACTCGATGGCAGCCGCCGGATCGTCGTCAATGGGCGAGGTCATGCGCGCATAGCCAAAATATTCTCCGGATTTGTTGGCCGAGAAAATCAGATAAACATTATCTGCGTTCTGCCCGCCGTGTCAGCTGCGCTCAAGCTGTAATAGTCCCATAACTTATTGTCGGGACCTTCACACCGAACATTGGATGGACCTTCTTACCTTGAAAGCATTGTTGAGCGTCTCTTCGTTGTGCGATTGTGTGGCCCACACCTTGGTCCGCACACTCAGCTCAAGGTCCTCCACTGTCAGACTTTTGAGGACAAAGTACCGGTCCTTCTGTACTGCCATGCCATTGGGCACTGGTGCGCCGTTGCTCTTCATCTCCTCTGCATTTGAGCCCTTGGTCGGTACCGCTGCTGCTGGTTCTGTGCTGCCGTTCACTACTGTACCACCCGCGCCTTCCCAAGAGCCACCGACATTCTGTGTCGAGCTTCCGGGAGGTGTGGATGCCGCCGGACCGGTGGGTGCAGTTACACCCGAGGCCCCCTCCACTGTGCTCTTCCTCAGCCGGCTCACGAGTCGTACCGACTGAAACTTGGAGTCATGGAGTTTCTGTTGCGCGGCAGCGCATGTTTCTTCGTCTTGAAAGTTGGCAAAGGCACAGTTACTCTTTGATATAAGAAATAAGGACTCGAGGCCCGGCGCCTCCTTGACGACGTGATGGACAAGTTCCATCAAGTCGGTCTGTGGAGGGAGATTCCCTATCCAAATCGCATGTCCTAAAGAAATAGCATAGGCCACGTTAGCCACTGCGTCCTGCCACAAAACTATTGCTTTCAACCACTTCGGAGCCAAGTGCTTCAAGAGGTGGCCATGGGGAACTTACCACTTTGCCTAGGCTTCCTCGGTGGCCCACGTACCAGATTATGGCCCCCGTCCAGTGAAGCTGTTGCACAATCAGAATTTACCTCTCAACAAATACATGAGCAAACACCATCAACTTACCATTACCTTGCCCAACGGAGCCAACGGTAGAAGCCACTTGAGCTCCATACTGCGGTTGCACCGAGCGTGTAACACCCAGCTGGGTACCTGGTGTCGCATAATGTCCCGGTATCGTCTGCCCATGAGCCTGCGGCACCTGTCCGGCAAGAGAAGCTCCCGGTTGGTAATAGTAATGCGCATTCGGATGCGGTTGCTGGCCAAGGATAACACCACTGGAAGGGTAACCATAATCGGCTCTGTGAGGTAGGCTGACCTGCGGAGATGGCGAAATGGGTTGGCCATAATACTGTCCTATATGCTGCGACACATAGTACTGCTGCTGGTTTCCAATCCATCCAGATGTGCTCCCTTGGGTGCCGTAATGGGACATTGTCATCTGGTTAGACATATGGGAAGATGGGCCAGCGAGGGAGTTGTAACTTGGCTGTTGACCCGGACTGTACGGTGACGGTCGATACGGCACATGAGGAAGAGCACTGGCCATGGTCCCCATATTGAACGGCCCTGCCCGACCGTGTCCATGTTGTGACGGTATATCCAACTGTGCAGAGAAGAAATGGGGCCCGTTGCTGTAATGCTGTTGCTGTTGTTGATACTGCTGCTGCTGCTGCTGCTGTTGAACGCCCGCCGGACGGTACATAAGTGCGCTCTCGGAAGTTGTTTGACCTAAATCTGGGTTGGCGGTAGCTAGTGGCGAGTCGGCTGCGGCGTCTTGTGCCGTAGACTCCGTGGACTCTGCGGACTCTGCGGACTCTGTGGGAGTGGGTTGATCTCGTATATCACCCATAAGGATGGTAATGAATACCCAACGAATCGGGTGTAGCTGGGTTCTTAATTCTTCAAAACACCAAGCTCCTGGTCAGTCCAAGAAGCTAGAACACGGGGCAAAGAACCACCTGTCGTGTTCAACGATACTTAAGAGCTTCTCGAACGGACGGGAGTCAACCAACTCTCAAAGACAACTCCCAGGGCAAGGGGCTCCGAAGCGTGTCGTGGCGTGGAGGGGTACCTATGGAAATGCCAGGGCCGACTTGGGTAGTTCGGTCGTTAATACTCTGGCAATAGCCAAGTGCGAAACGACGTTGCCGTGCACGGGAGGCTTAGAGTTCCCCGAAATGCGCCACGATGGGAGAGATTTGGCAAGTCCAATCAGGGAAGATGCCGAGCTGTTAGGTCCAGCAACGTCCGGGATGTTGTATCGATGTAGGGGAAAGAATTTAACACGACGGGCCGTGGGGGTGGGTTGCGAGGGCTCCAGAGCCCTTGCCCTTCAAAACCGATGCTCGGGGCGGATCGTCGGAAGCAGGTGCCCAATGCAGAGGCAGGAATATGAGCCGGGCTCGCAGGGGGTGTCCTTAGCAGCTTGGTTGTCTTGCCTTCCCCATGTGTCAGGCTGTCCTGAATGCTTGCACCTGTCTCTGGGTTCTTCCTGCCCAAGCCGGTATTTTTGAACGGCGGAAGGTATAGGCCAACAAGCCCCCGAAGCTGATGGACTTTTCGGTTGCCCGTGTAGCGGGCTAGGCTATAACGAGCAAAGGTGTACCAGCGAGGATGGGGCGGGGGAGGAGTGAAGGCAGGGTATATCGACGAGGCGATAGGGATGGTAGCCAAACACGGGGCTTTCACTTTGAAGTTCACGACGTTTTTGCAGCTTCTCTGCCCGAGGTACCACAATTTGACAAGGCTCCTGGGTCCAAGTATGTGTTATAACGTGACGATGAACAGGCGAAGTGCCGAAGGAGAGAGTGGCGTGAGGCACAACACTACATTTGGAGGGTTTACTCTTACTCCTCCCCTGGTGGCTAGTGCTCATATTTGCCTACAAAACATGGTGCCTCGGCGGTTCATCTCCTTCTCGGAGCTAGGCTAGCTCCGAAAGGACCAATAAAGCAAGCTTTGAGTAGGCAGGCGATCCGACTGACTGGCATTCTTACACGGCCAGACTGGGAGGGAGAACGGGACAAGAGATCTGCACAACCAGAAAGTGGCCAAAGTTTCGGATGTCGCAAATGTTCGGCATGCAGGGCTTGTGTATGCCGGACAGGCCAGGGGCAAGGCGCACATGCATCGACAGGACGGTAGAAGAGCATGCCAGATGCGGAGGTATGAAAATCATGTTCATGATAGTGGGTAGGTATGGGGTGTTTATGGGAGGCTGAGGAGGCATTGAAAGGGTACCTTGGCGGCTCGGGGTGTTCGCAAAGGTGGACTGGTAACCAGTGAGACGGGTTACATGACAGGCGCCCCTTTGTCCAACGGAGATGTTGGGAATCCGGATGAAGATCTGGGCCAGACATGGACACACGAGACCCTCACTCGGCACACCGGGTTCGAGGATATGGAGCTTGATGAGTGGGAACTTTTAGGAAAAGAAGGCAAGATGAACAGGATGAGCGAGATGGACAGGCCATGTGGGCAAGGGCAAGATGGGTTGGGGCGTTAAACACCCTTGACGCCGCCCTACCGATACAGAAGACTGTCTGCAAATGGAGAGTACCGGGGCTGGGGGCAATGGGGGTTGAGAATCCGATCCTAAGCTCAATGGGAATCTCTGGACCGGGAATGTGGCATGCTACACTACACTAGACATGCATCGACAGGGTCCTTTGAGCCCTGGCGATGAACCAACGGAGCAAACCGTTTTTGCCACTTGACTTGACATTCCGACTTTGCGGGATACCTCCAGTGTGGTGTGGTGTAGTGAAGTCCGGAATCTATTGATCGTCAGTTCCCAGTTCTGCCAGTGTAAGTCGCTTGGGTGTGAGGTTTCCTAATCAGGCAATCTCCATGTTGTGCAGTCTTGGTCTAGACCACAGGGTTCATGGCAGGATTCATGCTCAGAGAGAGGAATACCCGGCAGCCGGTGAACTAGGTACTTGCGACAATGGTCGCACAGAGCCGCAGCTTGCCCACGACCACATGCTTTGACCATGGATTCGAATTCTTGATGAACTTGGCATGGGTGCATGATATGTAGTCAACTTGGAATATCGTGGATGTAAACTGGATTATGCCTGTGACTGGTGTGGTTTGTAAGTTTGCGCATAGTAAATGCATCATGTCACAGGTCAAGTGCACTAGGTACTCGGCCCCCTCCAACGCAATTCTCGAATCCTCACCCTTTTACGGTTTTATGGCCTGTTTCTGCCCAGCGAGGGCGGCTACTTACCTGGTGAGAACCTGTCAAGAGGTTGGAGTGTCAAAGGCTGGCTCCGACGTCATCGAGACTCGCGGGTACCGATGACAGATATGATACGTCTGTCGCGACCCTTTGTGTCTCCCAAACTCTATCGTGAGAACGGAATGCTCCGAGCCAGAATGACGGTTGAGGCAAGCCACAGCGGGCCAAGGTCCGGCTGCATTTACAGGAAAGATCCAGGGCAAGATGCTTGGATTGTGTCATACTCTCTTCTAAAGCGTAGCGGTACCATGTCGCCGGTACAGTGCCGCAGCTTAGCAGCATCCAGGATAGTAAAAGACGGAAGACCCCTGCTAAGTCAAACTGATAAGATAAGGACCAGAGCGAGCCGACGGGACTGGAGCTACGTTGCGGTTATAGTGTACATAGAAATAGGTACCTCAAAGAACACTTCAACTTTTAAGCGAATGAAGACTCTCCGGACACTTTCTTCCGGACGGGTGGGAACATTTCAACATTTTCTCAAAACCTTTTCTTCCCTCTCGACATTGAATCAATCAATGGCAATTGCACAAACGCCAGGCATGTATCGTCTCTCGTAACTGTTGACCGACTCGTTCTACTCGTTTTTAGATCGTCCTCACATCGCCAACAATAGAAGGTTCATCATCTCGCGTATCAGGAACCCCTCAATCAGGGCTCTGTACATTGTCATTGGGTCCCCAGAAGAACGTTTTGGATGACGTCGAAAGGCCCCAAAATAACACGTTGGCCGAGGCGTCTTTGCCACCGCGGCGTACACTACTGCGTGCCGCGTATTACACGGCGCCACATGGAGTTCAAGCCACTTGGATGGAGTCTCGACGAGACTTGACAACCAACGAACCAACCGAACTGCTCAGCTGAGAGTCGATCTTGTAGCTACTCAGCCACGTTTCACTTTCAGTGGATCAGCTGTGGCTATGCACCAGCGATCATATGTGAGGACCTCGCCCGAGTTCCTTCGCCGCGATCACATGGTTGATAATCAACACATTGTTGCTTTGCGTGGAGTGACAAAGCCGTTGAGGCAGCGGGGAAGGTCTAGCGACAGTCATAGATCGCCCCTTGAATCTTTGTGTAGTGTTGCATGCCGGCTCGACTAACGGTTATGTTCTTGTGCAATGAAGGCCTTGCCTTCGTGCTCGTTTTGATGTTCCGCGCCCAAAAACAAGCCGAGAGAACCATAGCCGGTCGAGATAAAGCGCTCCTGACATCCCGTAGTGTAGAAGGAAGGCAAATGCCAAAAAAGAAGATCGAGAGAGATCATCCAAGTCGGGAAAGGAGCATTATCCGAAGGAGATGATAGGCCGGCCGCGACTGGATATCGCTCTGGTTCAAATACGTTTGTGGCATGGTCACCTTCATCAACCCAATCGCCAAGCTCGGGTTCGGGATAATGACCTTTTTAAACGGCATGCCATATGATATTTTTGCCCATAACGAACTTGATATGATATTTCAAAAGGGTTATTGTTGCTCACAACGAGCTACGCTTAACCTACCTAGTTTCAGCACTCTTCAGTTCTGTCTTTGACCAAATCACAGACCGGCCATAATGGAGCCAGACACTCAAAGATAGGATGGCCACGGCGTCGACAACACTCGATGGGCTTTAGCGTTGGGTTTGTTTTGGGAAGGAAAAGGAGAACACTCGACCCGTATAAGCTGTAGGCCGGTTGTCTAGCGAGGCACACAGCGTGACAGGATACGTGACACCATCAAATCGTTTAGTAGAGCGCATGGAAGGACAGAAACGAATATCATAATCTCATAACTAGCCCGGGGCCAATGCAATGCTTGTCTACTCCTGCAACGCCAGAAACAATCCACCTGGTCGCTGGTAAACCGTGCACGCAGGAGCGAAGATAATGTGCGTAGGTAGCCTTCCTTCCACCTGGGTTTGGGCCTTGAGCCCTATTATCTGTCGATGCCAATTGGTCTACGCCATTCGATCCCCTTTGCTCCTGCCAAGCACTCTGACCGGAAAGCCTCACCCGTTGCAGCTTTCAGCTCCTTTGCTCGAGAGCTTGATATGTTCGAGGCCAAAAATCGGTTGCGATGTGCCAAGGCCCAAATTTATTCAGGGTCAGATGCTGGACGTAGAGGTGCCTCCAAAAGTAAATGCACCAGCCTGGCGACCGGTCTAAATTGTCTTAGTCCTTCTTCAATGGGAGCAAGACTTCCTCGATTCCGTCCTTGGTGATGACCATCATCTGCAGGCCGTCACCGACCTCGATGTGGCGCTCAACAGCTCCATCGAAAGCATCCTTGACCAAAATCTCGCCCTCTGACCGTGTTAGCGGCTTGCGCTCGCGCTCCTGGAGCGCATGACCAACACCGCTGCCAGGCTCATACTGGTTCTTGAAGTTGACCTGGTTGTCCAAGAACGGCATGATCAAGCTGGCCGCCGCGCCACCAGCCCGGCACTGTTCCCTCTCGTAACTTCCAACGGGATCGTACGAATAGACGGCGCCCTTGCCCTCCTCATCCAGACCACCGAGAATGGCATAGACGTAGTAGGGGAAGAAACGTTTCTGGTATAGAATGGTCGACAGGCGCTGGGCGCATGCCTTGACGCTCATGGGCTTGCCGTGGCGGTAGCGGTACATTTTGCAAATAGCGTCGAGACGTTCTTTCAAGGCCTCTCCATCCGCCGCAAAGCCAACGACGGACAAGACGATGGTGGCGTCCTTCTGGTCTGCTGTGGTGCCTCCGATCTTGAACAGCTTGGGGTGGTATCGCGAGTTGATGCTGTAGCCTGATGTCAGGCGGGTGTCGCCGGCCATGATTGTGAAGTCGGCGCCAGCGATGGCAAGCGTCGAGCCGCCGTTGTCCGTGTATCTGGAAAGTCAACTGTCAGCTGCGCGATGCACACTAGCAAGGACCAGGACGCAACAACAAGTAGCAGTGCACACTTACGGATCAAAACGATGCTGCCGCGCTCCCTCGGGAGCTGCTGTCCTCGGCGCATCGTTGAAGGAATAGTTGGGCCCGTTCATGAGGGGGTTCTGACTGAACATGGCAGCCATGATGGAATCCCTTTGTGGTCGCAGTTGCGGGATGCTGTTAGTTGATGGATTTCGGAAGATATGAGGTCGGAGAAGCTCGTCGTTGTTTGCGAAAGATCCAGGTGTCTGCCGGGTATCGTTGACGATGCTGAGGTGGGTGGTGATGGTGATGGTTGATGATGGAGGTTGCAACTGGCAAGCACCTGAAGCTCCCGCCTAGCCCCGACCTCTGATAGCTGCACGCGTCAACGTGCAGCCGCCTGATGGCTAATGGCGGGGACAGCAGCACTGACGGTTATGGACCAGGGCAGTTCCAGCTGACTAGTAACAGGTGCCGGTATGTATCATTACATACTTACGATACGTAATGTGGTAACGTAAGAATCTCTAGGTATTTACGAACTGCACTGTATTTGATGGTGGTACATGCTCGTTACGTTCAAAGGGAAATCTATATCATACCTTAAGCTGAATGCAGCCCAAAGGAAGGCGGATGCAAGCAGGCCATTTTGTAAGCTAGTTTGGGGCGCATTAGGAGATGGCCGCTGAGGCCGTAGCTTTGTACCTACAGGTAAGGCTTTCATTCTTGAACATGTTATGACAAACAGGAAATATACTGTAATGTAAATACAAC
Organism: Neurospora sp. CHS-2018b; assembly: GCA_009806015.1. NCBI lineage: Eukaryota > Fungi > Ascomycota > Sordariomycetes > Sordariales > Sordariaceae > Neurospora > Neurospora sp. CHS-2018b. The sequence goes on from RAOV01000007.1 coordinate 115,889, forward strand.
TTTGCTCGGGCCGCTCTGCCCCTGCTGGGACCAACAACGGGACGAAGGATGGAAGGTGGGGCGCTCTTGCGCGGTGCCAGCAAGGGAAGTCACTTCTTGTGAATATAGTGGGGCTTGGCTGCCCCTGACGGCGCTGAGGCCTGCTCGGCCTGGAGTCCATCCACCGCTGCCATCACGGCCCTCTGACAACCTATACAACCCCTAAATTGGAGTGTAATATCCCGGCTCGACTCCTGGAATTGCATGGCCGCGTACCGGGCAGTTGCAACTCGACGTCACCTACCAACGCGCCGTCGTCCCCTTTAACGACGGCTGGTCCATGTGATTCTGGCATAAACCTCCCATCTTTACCGTCATCGCCAGTGACCCTTTGCGAAACCGCACAGAACAAGGGTTCAGATCGTTTATCTTCCAATTTCTAGCTGCATGGAAGAGAACTGGGGAAATTTTAAGGTAGGCTCTTCATGACGGTATCTCTAAAGTATAGAGGTTCCTCCAAGTGCACCCTGAATGTCTCCTACATCACCATCACCATCACCATCACGGCTGTCACCTATACCATACCATCTCTACGCTTGAACTCGGACTATTTGAACTTCTGCTAAGGTGTATATGATATTGCAGATTTCTTACTTGCGCCCTGCTGCTAGGCTCCTCTAGCGATTACTCGTCTATCTTCCGGTGCTTTCTCTGGAGGCACGGAGATCTAATACTATAATCGAATTAATCCATATCTACCCCTATTCAGCTCTTCAGACAACTTCAACCATCCGGCTCGTGTCGGTCTGGGCGACCACCGCTCTCTTCTTTGTTTCCCGGTCTCGGCTCCGCTGCTCGCCATGGCCCGCAATATTCGGAGCAAGGCTCTGCAACAAATCGCCGCCTTGTCGGCCTCGAACCCGGCCGCTTCCTTCGACCAGTCTGACCTTGACAAGCTATGCAGAGTCTCGGTCAAGCAAGGCCACTCGGTTCCAGGCGCCGTCAATGGCCATGGACCATCATCTCCGTCTTCGGTGCCCCCTGCCGGGCCCGATGTTGGGCGCATCCCCATGGTACAACGGCAACGCCACTCTGTCCCCCAACTTTCTGGAACAGTTCGCTGACTTGGCGTCTAGACTATCAAGGAATACGAAGTTCTTCTCGCTCTCTGCAAGGCTGCGCCCAGCTTGACGACTGCCCAGAGCGCACAGAAGCTCACTAGACACTTGGTGCCCTATCTTATGGATTCACACTCCCAAGCCTTTGCCCTCTCGCCTTTTTTCCGAGAAGTTGAGCCCTCTCCCACCGAATCCCTCAGCTATCACGTCACCGCTGCTTTGCTGTCCCTTGGTCTAAGGCACGCAACTCACGTCCAACAAGAGGTGTCTGACAGTATTTGGGCCTTCCTCAACGCCTGTGCCCATGCAACCCAGACCCTTACCGAAGCCAACTACGAGGGCCCGGCCGCACTTGACGATGCCATCCGGACCGCTACCATTACCGTTGCTCTGTTGGGCTTTTTGGACGCTGCTTGTGCACAGGCTGATTTCTGGAAGTCTGGGGGCCGCTTGAGCCTGGTCGAACGGTTGCGTGATCTACTGTCCCCGCCCTTTTTGGTCGCGGTAGAGACTGCCTTTTCCATCATTCGCAACTCGCATTCCCACGACCGTTATGCCAAAGAATGGAGGCGATGGCTACGCCATTACGACGAAGTTGGGCGGCCATTGGGGGCCTTGCTGTTGCAACGCAGCTTTACGAGATTGCTTGTTGCCGCCACCTCTCTCTTGGTTGCGGAGCCCGAGGCGCTACGGTCTACTCACGTACTGGATATCCTCATGTCGGGTGATGGGTTGCGTCAACCGCTGTCTGATAAAAGTGGGGATGCCGACTCCCGCTCCGTGGAAATATACGCCACGGTTGCCATGGACCAGATGAATGATCTGGAATCAAGTGCCGATTTTGACAGCCTTTCGCCCGCCAAGCAGAGACTCGCCTTTGCTGTCAAGGGGGCCGCGTTAATCAGTTATCTCAACGCGGCTACCCTGAACGAAGAGGTGGCCGACGGCGATGTACTCATGCCCTGGCTCGAAGATACCCTTGGCGATTCCTCGAGTATGGTAGACGAGGATCTGGCTTCTATAGTGCTCAAGTCAATGGCACTACTGTGCAGGATCATCCCCAGCTATGCCGCCAACGTCAGCCGCCTACTGCCACGCTTTATTGTCCAGGGCGGATTCAGGAGCCAGACAGTGACGGTGGCTTCCAAGTGCCTCGCTTTCGTTCTGCAGATGCTCTCAAAGGATGCTGTCATCACAACTTTATACACCCTTGGGAATGTTTTGAGCCCTGGTGGTGAGCGGGTCACGACCAACGGAGTTGGCGGTGAGACGAGAAACGACACTCTCGAAGTATACGGGAACAGGCAATCGGCGGGCAGTGCAATCTCTCTTCAGCTGTCAGGCGAGGAAGAATCCTCTGCCGTTCAGGGCAATGTTGTTCAGGCCATTTGCGAAATTGCCGGTATTTGTAAGGACGTCAAGATCACCGGCCTTGCTCAATCCATGCTCGCCCAGAAGATCGTCAGGTTAAGCAGTCCTCTTGATGCCCGTATCATTACCGGTGCTGCCACTCTGGCTATTAGCGGCAGCCAGTCCGAATTCCGCAACCTTCTCAAGCACTACGCCGCTCTGGCCCACAATGCGGTGGTGGAAAACCGGGAGGGAATATTGCATGCCGTAAGTCAACGCCGCTTTTCACGTCACACGCACATATGCTGACTATTTTGATAGATTATGCGAGCTCGCAACTACCTTGCTTGCAACATCAATCGCGACTCTCCCCTCTACAGCATCTACCTGGAGCACTTATTGGATGGTATCATCTCCAAGGGGGATGCCCACGGTCTTCCGTCTCAAAGCGCCAAGGAGTCCGACATGGAGCTTGCCGCTCGTGAGATCGCACAACTGCTCCAGCCTCTTGCCTTGTTCATGTCTACCAATGCCAACGACATTGGCTTTGGGGCTGAAGCAGATGATGATACCTATTCTATGCTTCGTGACTCGTGGTTCAACATAGTCGTCCATGGCTTTACGCCCTCGACAGACCGTGGCAAACGCTATGCGGATGAGCTTCGTGTCATGGCTATCTACTCGCCACCCCTGGTACTGGACAGCCGCGGGGAACAAGATGAAAGTGATATTGAGCTCAACCCTATCTTACGCAGAGGCGAGAGCTCTGATCGGGAGTCCTTGCAGAAGAAATATCTCTCGGAGCTGATACCGTCCCGGGCAGGTGAGATTAAGGGGCTCAGTTATCGCAAGGTGATATTCCTTAATGCCGCTTACCTCGTCGAGAGCTTGCGAGCGGATGCGGGTGACTGCACCAAGGCTCTTTCATACTTCAATGAACCGAGCATGCGCCGCGGAGAAGTCAGCCGTACGATGGACGGTATTATGGACGCCGTGATGAGCCGATATCTGAAGAGGGCTCTCGGTGGCTCCAACCCGACATTCTCGGCTCAATATGCGGCTGGCCAGCTTGCGAGAATCTTCTGCGCGTGCTGTCACCGCATAGACCGAGTCCAGCAGGCAGCTTTTGGCTGTGCAGACCGCATCATCAGAGATATTCCGTCGGCACTTTGCCAGAGATCATCTCTGTTCGCACTCCTTGAACTTCTTTCCCTCATGTGGACAAGCTGCCTTGAGGCCGAGACAGATCGGTATGAACCAAGAACTATTTTCAAGTCGTCCAGGGGTAACGTTACCGTCGAACTCTCTCATGACTACCAGTTCAGGCACCTCACACTCGAAAGGCTACATCGAAAGGCAAAGGAGTGGCTCACTAGCGCTGTTAACACAGCCCCTGCCGATGTCAAGGGCCTCTTGCAAACCTATCTTTCTGATTTTGATGATGACGCTTCTTATGGGCACATGTCACTTGGCCGATCTTTTGCTGTTGACATTGGCTCAGCAATCCCTTCGACAGACCAGAGGTTGGCTTTGCTTGATGTGCTGGGGGATTACCGCATCAACACTGCATCTGATTTCATGGCGCAGTATACCAAGCGCCAGGAATATCGATACTCAGAGGCACTTCCAGACCGCAGCTTGGAATGGCAGGGTTTCATGCGCCCTGACAAGGCAACTTCTTCTCTCCCATCGGCGACCAGCGACAGCACCGACGCCATAACCGCTCTTGCTCATATTGAGCAGCGCGTTCTCAGTCGCAAAGCCACTCCGCTTACAGATGTTAGAGACATCCTACGCCGTGCTGCTGCTTTGCTATGTCGCAGTACGAATGATGAATGCTCCATTGTCCATTATTTGGTCAGCATCCCGTTCGGAATCTTCACGAAGCAGTCTATCAAACTGGGAGTGTCTCTCTGGCTGGGCGTGATCAACGAGAACCCGCGGATGGAACCCCGAATCCTTGCCGAAATAGCCCAGCAGTGGGAATTCAGTATCCAAAAGCGGCTCGGTCTTTTCAGTTCTACCATTTGCAATCCCGATCCCTTCTTTTTGAAGGAAGAATTTGCTCCCACCGACGCGGCGTCCGTTGCAAAGCGTAAGCAACTGGTGCATAACATTCTCGCACCTCACACCCGACTTCTGCAGTTTTTTGCAAGTCATTACAACGCTACGCGGCTTGGAAATCCAGATACCCAGCAGATCTTCCTCCGTCTCCTGGAAGTGACCCTGACTGCAATGAAGCTCTCTCATCCTCACCCGATGGCCAGAGAGATTCGGTTCCAGACTGTACTGTTTGGATTGCGAGTTCTCGCCACGAGCACGACCATGGGAACCACGGCACAGTGGAGGCTGAAGGACCTGGTCCTTTCTGCAGGCCTTAGCTGGTTTTGCGCGGCCCCGTGCTGGTCATTCGGTAGCAATGTACTGCAGCTGAAGACAGAAATCACCCTGATATCAGACGTTCTCATGGCTTTGAAGACGACGGCAACAGTTGGAGCACAGACCGTGGGCAAAAAGTCTTTGGCTTCCAAGGAAAGACTGTTGCAGTTGCTTCTGGAAAATGAGCAGTCACGACTGACTGTTTGGGTGCAACCGCTGGGTGAGCCGCTCAAGACGCCACATCATCTAGTCCATCATACAAATACGAATAAAAATCTTGTAGAGGTACGTATCATGGATTTCAGCCATAAGAGAACTGGACTAACCGACCGTTGCATAGGCCGCCATCTTCCCCCTTATTCGGATTGCGTGGCTCGAATCTCCTTCGTTGGCTGTGCATCTCGCTAGCAGATTCCCTTATCCGCGAGTCAAGCAAGAAGTCCGATGGCTTCTCCTGAATTTCCCTGCCAAGGCGATCAAAGAGCCCGAAGCGGTGGCGACACTTGTTGACGGCTCATTGCCCGAAGATGTTAGCTTTCAACTCAAGGTATGTACACCCGTTGGCTGCCAACGACACTCAGACTGTGTTTTTGTACTGGTTGCTAACTTCTACACCTTAGTACCTTCTCTTCTGGGCCCCGGTTAACCCTATAACATCGATAACGTTCTTCCTGCCCGCATACCGGAATCATCCTTATCTGATTCAGTACGCTATGAGGGCACTGGAAAGTCACTCTGTTGACGTGACATTCTTCTATGTCCCGCAGATTGTGCAAACCCTTCGTTATGATGCTCTAGGTTACGTTGAGCGCTACATCCTCGAGACAGCCCAGTTCTCCCAACTCTTCGCGCATCAAATCATCTGGAACATGAAGGCAAACGCCTATAAAGACGAAGATGCTACCATCGTAAGTTATCTTATTTTGGATTAAGTCGGCAAAGAGATTGGTGTACTAATATGACATAGCCGGATGCGATCAAACCAACCCTTGACAAAGTCATGGGCCACATGATAGACAGTTTCTCTACCGTCGATCGCGAATTCTACGAACGCGAATTTGCCTTCTTCGATGAGGTGACAAGCATTTCGGGCAAGCTTAAGCCTTTTATCAAGAAGTCCAAGCCAGAGAAGAAGCAAAAGATCGAGGAGGAATTGCGCAACATTAAGGTTGAGGTTGGCGTCTACCTGCCCAGCAACCCGGATGGCGTGGTCATCGGCATTGATCGAAAGTCAGGCAAGCCATTGCAGAGTCACGCAAAGGCTCCCTTCATGGCAACTTTCCGTATTCAAAAGTCCAAGGGAGGGGTGGAAGAGACCGAGGACATGATCGAAGAATCAGAAGCGGACAACGATGATGCGGCAAAGGCCAACACCATTGAGGTGTGGCAATCGGCCATCTTCAAGGTCGGTGACGACTGTCGACAAGACGTGTTGGCCCTTCAGATGATCGCCGCCTTCCGAGGAATCTTCCAGACAGTTGGTCTTGATGTCTTCGTCTTCCCTTACCGAGTGACGGCCACAGCACCCGGCTGCGGTGTCATCGATGTCCTTCCCAACTCCATATCCCGAGACATGCTGGGCCGAGAAGCCGTCAACGGGCTTTATGACTACTTCGTCTCCAAGTATGGCAACGAGGATTCACTCCGATTCCAGCAAGCCCGAAACAACTTTGTCAAGAGTATGGCGGCATACTCGGTCATTTCGTTCCTCCTGCAGTTCAAGGACAGGCATAACGGCAACATCATGATTGATGATGCCGGCCACATTCTTCACATCGATTTCGGTTTCTGTTTCGATATTGCCCCTGGCGGTATCAAGTTTGAGCGTGCCCCGTTCAAGCTGACATCCGAGATGCTTGCTGTGATGGGCGGCAGTCCGGATCACCAGTCCTTCAAGTGGTTTGAGGAGCTGTGTATCAAAGCCTTCCTTGCTTCCCGGCAATACACGGAAAAGCTGTCACAGATTGTGTTGTTGATGATGGACAGCGGCTTGCCATGCTTCAAGCCGGAGAGCGTGAAGCACTTCAAGGAGCGGTTTGTGCTGGAGAAGAGCGAGCGCGAGGCGGCCGATTTCATGAAGGATCTCATCAAGAAGAGTTACGCGAGCTATTCGACGGGATTGTACGACCAGTTCCAGCTTCTGACGAACGGCATCCCGTACTAAGGTTTTGGGTGTTGGTATTGATTGGGGTATTCTTTTCAGGCTATCTAATGCGATTTCTATATAATGCTCGTCTAGTTCTAAAGTACCCGCACGACAGTTCCGTAATATACAGTTATTCATTCTTTCGTCATCGCTTGACTTCGGTCACAGTTTGGTCTCGACTTAAGCTGAGGACCGATGCAATTTTGCCCACCAGAATTGAACCGTGATTGTGTTGATTCTTGAACATCAGTGTGCCTGGTGTGTGGTCATCACCTTGTAAGCCAAGCACGTTGGTGATTTCCTCTCTTTCGGGTAGCCTTGCCACCTGATCATTCAGCCAGCCATCAGCCAGCATTTGAAGCAGCCGATTATCGCCTGCTAAAGGCGCAAGTCCGCCCTTGTGCGGAGGTAAGGTTGCCAAACTCACATATGTGATTTCTGGCAGCCTACAACCGGCGGCCACGGTTCTTGCAAACTCCCGAGACGTACCAACGCCCTCGAGCCAGAAAGCTGGGCTCACCAAGGACTGGGGCCAGCTGAGACTCTGACAATGCCGGGAGTCTCGCTAACCTTCATATGATGGCATCATCTAACCTCAACAATGAACCGGGCTTGCCTAAGTGTGAGATATGAGAAGACAAGGCACACCTCGGCAAACTCCGGTGAGCATGACACATGCTAGCTGCGCCCAAGTTTAACTGTTGTGTTGCTGTTCCATATGAGTGGGGAGGTTGTAACTGGCATAGTCGACGTGGACAAAAGCCCTGTCAACGATTGGGACAGATTCTATGACGTATTGAAGACTCTCACTGTTATCCGCAGGTCAAAATCGTCAGCCATCAAACAACATTCTCTACAATGGGGAAGGGGGTATTCGAAGAGTGTGTACTCACGCCAAGTCATGACTGTCCTTGAGTGACGTGCTGGCATCCAAAACAATGTCAACCTCGACGTTAAGCTTGTCTCCCGAGTGGTAGGCTTGCAAGCCCTGGATCTGCTTGATCGTCTTTGCGAAGCGCATGGTCAAATAGAGCACTATTTGGGCTTGTTAGCAAAGGAGAGGAGGCGGGGAAAGCGGACAAGTGGACTCCTCGGCAACGGGGACAACGGCAACGGTAGCACTTACAGATATTGCGTTGATCAGCAGTGGCGGAAAAGCCGGTCAGGTGTCTGATGTGCTCCCCGGATGTTTGAGACCAGTTGAAGATGACCACGAGGGAGAGCAGCAAGCCTCCGAGGGCATCGAGCCACCAGATTTGACAATAGTAGCCAACTACATCAACAGGATGGGAGGTAAGCATAAGGTAACGAGACTTTCGACTAAGAGGGTTGAGGACTGACTTAGTGGGAAGGCGATTGAGCCGGCGTTGAAGATGACATCCGTGCTTGCATCCGAGGCCCTGAGGTGGCGTGTAAGCTGGTGCCTTCCATCTCAAAGGTCAGAAGATCGAGAGTTTTGCATTCTCCTACTTACAAGGCCTGGACACTGGAGTTTTTGATGAGGCGGCACCAAAGCCAGCACATGCCCTTGATGACGACGGTGCCCAACATGATGGCAATGGCTGGTACACCACTTTTCAAAAACGGGTATTAGCATCACACAAAAAAAAGACGAGCCTGAATAGGTGGCTAGGGATTGAGGATGCATACAGTTGAATAACCTCACGGTCATTTGACATAAGACGTTGAATAGCCTCAAGGGCGACCTGGGCAAACGACGTGATCATGATAACAGAGAAGACAAGCACGCCAATGGGCTCCAGTCTTCTTCGCCCGATGGGATACCGATACTGATCTTGCCGGCTGATCAACCAGGTAGTGATCCAGACGATGGCAGTTGACAAAAAGTCCAGGATCGCGTCCACCAAACTGGCCAACACTGAGACGGATGGGACGGTCAGAACTACCGCGAGCTTGCCGGCTAGGAGGATGGCGTTGGCGGCAAAGTTGATGTAAATAGCCAAGGTAACGATGGAGGCGGAGCTGTCAACATCGTCATCCTCAAGCCATGGGATCTCAGGCCGTGTCTCCTGGTTAGCAACTTGGTCACTGTCCTCGTCGTCGACGGCGTTGCTATCATCACTGAAGAGAGGTGTGGTCTCGGTTGGTCGGTAGATGTCCTTGGGCGTCCGCTTGACCTTACGAGTCTTGGAGACCGTTGGGGCAGGCTCTGCAGGGGCACCGTTGGTTGGCGGCGTGGTAGCAGGAGCCTCAAGGCCTCCGCGGAAAGCCCATGGCGGGAGGTCGTTGTATTCATTGAGTAGGTCATGAGGCAAGGATGAATCCAGAAGTTTATCAATGTACAGATACTGCTGGACAAGGTAGTTGCAACGCTCATAGTATTCACGGCTACAACAGGGAGTCAGCGTTAAGCGGCTTGAGCAAGGATTGCGGGCAACACTAACATGGGCTTTTTCATAATCGCCAGCTCGTCTTCGGTCTTCCAATATCTTTCCCACCGATATCGGGGGTTGCTGTTTCCGATCAGGCGCATGCTGCGCATATGAGGCCCGTTGAGAACAGCGCTCATGCGCCGCTCATCCCGGCGTGGAGATTCATCATCCACTAATCTCCGTTCCGCCCCAAGACCTGCAAGAGCCTCTTCATCGTCACGAAAAGGGTTCAAAGGGTTTGGTAGTGATACGCCAGGCCGGTTTCTGATGAGCGATGCCAGCGCGCTATGTCCTTTAGGTGCCGGTGGTTGTGGCTCTTGCAGGCAGAGAAACGGACCGCTGCGGCCGCTCGGGTGGTGTGAGTGTGCGTAGTTTGGAGATGCCATTTCCACTTTGTTGAGTTTGAAGACGGAGTCCAATGATGGGGAGAAAAAAAGACTGAAGGAAGGAGCACCGGGTCAAAACAAAAAAATCAGAAACGGAAAGAGATAAGTAAGGCTGAGAGACCAGGGTGCTTGTTGAAGAGAAGATGAAACAAACAATGTATCCGAACCCGAAGTCAACAAGACCGTTGATGGCCGATCAATGAGCAGGGTGGATATGAAAAATTGATGTTTGTAGCCAAATCAAAAATTTTGTGCACTTGAGCGGTAGAGGGTATTCACTTTCCAATCATGTTATTTTTGATTTTTTTTATGTGGTTTCCCCCATGGCGCCGTCAATGGATCCGTGTATCCAGGTCCATTGCGGCGAACCTGGAGGTCGTTGTCGAGTCAGCAATCGGTGACGATGCATTCTTCGGCCGCCGCATTCCGGGGCTCAGCCGGGCCTTTGTCCATGGAGATTGGATGACCTGTCTGATACACACCCTCCATATCTTCCGGACGGCCTACAGCCCGAATGTTGGACGCCGGCGTGGTGGCGCCTCACGGCAATGGATAAGATTCGCAGATTGGCCGTCTCATGCCGTCATGGCACGGAGCAGTCCGAGGTACCTTGAGAAGCATGGGACGAACGGAAGAAGGGATTGGTGCTCCGAGCATGGTAACATGGCGGCGAACATGGGTATGGAACGATAGGCAGGCTCGGCAGGCACGGTAGCAGATAGAGATGCCTTTCAAAACCTGGCCTGTGTGAGGTTTTTTTCTTCTTCTTTCATTCAACGACGAGCTCGAAGCCCCGAGAGGAGTGGTTGTTCCAGCCTCAAGCCCGTGGATCCATGGCACTGAATGCACGGTCGGAGGGTGAAACACTTATAGTAAACGAGGCATGGGGTTCACCAACTGGAAAACATCATGTATAGTGCTCCTTCCATGATACCCCTTGCCTCCTTGCACCCCGCAAAAACGCCTTCCGTCCTGCAGAAAGGTCATCTGTACCGTTGTTGGTGAAGTGAGTTGAGTCGCGATGCGTTCGAGTTCTGTAGTGTACAGGCATGTCCATATTCGGAATGGAACCTGGAATGGAACTTAAAACTCCCGATCTGCAGCGCGTCACGCTACACACACTGTGCACCAACCTGCCTCTGGGAAACAGCCGACGTCAGCGTCAGACCATGGCGTACGCTATGTAGATCAGTGCCTGCCGAGTGTAAATCTGCTGTTGTCGAGTTGCGCTCCCGTTCGCATCAGCGTTGCTGAACCGGAACGGGTGACATCCCGGGGCCAGGTCGGATGAGGAGCCCTCTCCGTGCGGCCTATACGTTCGCAGCTGCACAGTCCCAACAGCATACTACACTAGAGCCAGAGGCACAGTTCCCGCTCCCGCAAGTTCGTCCCATACCTCTAGTCTGTCTCATGGGGTACAGATGCGCCTTCGTTCTGGCGCTTATGAGAACAACCAATTCCATATTCACAAATCCAAACCGGCATGCGCAATTCAAAGGCGACCTTCAATATCCGTGACCGCAATCTGGTTGGCGTTGCGAGGCTATGCTGGAGGTTATATAGATGTCCATCGACGAGTGTTCCTCGCTGACAGTCTCTCCAACATACATTCACAGCGCCTGCAATCGACAGCGCTGCACTGTACTGCACTGCACTGCACCACACCGCACCACACATGTCTGGGGTCATGTCCCGGATGCCGGGGAGGGGAGGCTGTCTCAGGGGCATTTGGCTGGCAGAATGGCCGAATTCCAGGAAAGTGTCGTTACCGTACTTTGGAAGAATATCTCACCGGTGGGCCAGCTTGTTCACCGTTTTCACCCTCCGTGGTAAGAGAGTTTTAAGCTTGAAAGCCAAGCAGGTCACAGCCATAATAGTGTTACCGGTCACAACACACAACACAAGAAAACGTGTTCCTGCGGAATCAAGTGGTGTATATACGATGCGCTCGGGCTCAAAACCCGTATAAAGATTCTGTGTCTGTGGGACGGCCGTGGGGAACAGCTGGTGGTTCGGCCCATGAGCGGGCAACGACGAAAGAGTGAGACAACAGCCCCTGTCATTGGGGACAACAGAAGACATCAATCATGTCGAGCGAAATCTCACAAGCGAAGGATAATTCCCATTTACTCCGATAGGACCATGAGCACGTGAACTCACTCCTTATCCCCTACAAATAAGCCTTCTAGGTAATCAGTACTGCTTTGACTTGGCAGGTTCAATTACACAGCTCGGCTGGGACTCGCCATAGACAGTCGCGATGAAGAAGGAATATTGTGCTAATATATCGAGACGTAATAGGGCCCATCCCTCCATGTTCCCAACATACCTTATTTATATACGTGCGTCAAGTCCAGCGAATAGAATGATGGACCATGCGCACTGACGAGACTGGTTTACCGATCCATCCTGTGTAAACAAATGCCGGCCTGATAGTATGTTATTAAATACCCAAAGCAAAGATGTAAAGACGGATACGTAGGTCTTGGGAGATCCTTTCCGCGTCCCCAGTCCAGACACATGGCAGCGCCCGCTGAAAACGAAAGATTCACCAACGGAGCAGTCACCACAATCGGGGCTACCCAATTTTGGATACCCACCAATTTGCTAGGTGAGGTGGCCCAGCAGGCCCATGCCGCTCATGCATCCACACATTCTTGTGGACGTCATGCACGTGTTGCTTGGTAAAGATCCTCGCCGGCTTGTTGCGGTGCCTGTTATTGCCATGAAGCAGACCGTGTGCTTGCGTTTTGTCGTATCCCCGTCATTTAGAAGAGCCGTTTTCATGGTTCCCTCCCAACTCTGCGTGTTCCGAGTTCACAGCAGGACCTCCAAAACACTGTTTGATGCTCGCCAAGATGTTCCGAGGGAGCACATTGAAAGGGAACGAGGTTTCCTCTGTGGACACGGGTGGGATGGGATCCATACAGATCCATCCAGATCCATACCAGACCCATTGGGCCTGACAGCTCGACAAGGGATGGGGCGGGACCGGACTGGTGATGGACGGACGGATGCCAAGTATAGCGACCTGGAACCCAATTCCACCAGGAGGACAAAGCCGTTGATGAGCAGCTGAGCCCGCTCTGCTGAGGTGATGACCGTGATGGATGACCGCCAATTCCAGACAGATTGGTCCAGCGAGCCAAAAGCAGAAACCCAGAAGAAGCTGGAAGGGAACTTGAAGGGAGAGCAAAAGAGGATGAAGAAGATGATCAGGTCAAACAAGGGGGTGAGTGGTGACAAGTGAGAAGCTGTCGGGCGAGTCGCCAACAGAACAGAAGGGCGCTATTCTCGCCGTCACCTCGCCATCGCCAGTTAGTGCCTGTGAAGTCCCCCGACTCCCCACTTCGTAATTGTCCAAGACCTGTTAACCCATGTCATGGCGTCCATCCCATGTCATGACAATGAATTTTGGTGCCATGTATGTACGCTGCAGGAATTGTAAGGTAGTGTAGAGGTCGTCGGAGCGCGTGTACTACCCTAGAAGTCATGCTGTATGTAGATGGGAGAAAGGGTAAAATAGAGAAGGTATAAAAAAGTCCAGTTTCTTGCTAACTCGGGCCGTTCCACTCTTGTCGCTATGTACTGGGGTGGTGCTCTTCAGTTCGTGCTTTGATCTCCATATCCATCGTTCCATTCAGTCATCCAGCCCATTGTTTCTGCTCTCTCGGTTTCTTTTCCTTGTGAAAACTTCAATCACTACCTCTTTTTTTCTTCTTTTTTTTCCCGAGCTGCTCTACCGTGTCTCACGTATCTACATCCAGACGTTCCATTTGCGTGCTTCACCAACAAGGAAACCTGAACGGTACCTTGAAACCTGGACCTGACAGCACCACCAGCAACAACAGGACCTGGAGGGCAATAACAGAAAACACTGCCCCAATCCAACTGCGTTTACGCACCACGCCGGCCCACCAATCGTGTCAATCGGCCAATCTCCCCTATTTTGTACATACCACTCCGTCACCCGAACTCACTCTGTACCTGGTCCCATCCCATCTCTCTTAGTTCTTCTGTTTTCCCCTTCTTCATTCTTTGGCCTCCTTTTTTGGATTTTGACTTTTTCACTTTTGGGAATCCGTCTTCCCTTTTCGCCGTGCATCTTCAGACCTCCCGTCTTCAGTCGCCCCGACATCTCTCCACTTTGATCGACGCCTTCCCCCGATTCGAGATTCTCGTCGACGCCGGCTCACCCATCACCCAAACAATTTTCTTTGCCAACGCTCGCTGTTGGGTGCTGTCAGAACTGCAGATCCAACCGGCAAAACCACCGACGACTGTCATACGCATTTCCGCAAGCCTTCTTGACACACGCAGAAAAGAGTGTAGAGTGTCAAGAAAATACCGACAGACTACGAGACGTATGCCACAAATCTGTCTTAATCGGTGGCATTTCCCCTAGTTCCGTAAGTGCAAACTTTTGTCTCTCGTTGGGTCTGACGGCGGCTGTAGTTTGCTGCCGCTACGCATTACTTCATCCTACCAATTATGCACCTGGAGTGCCTGGAGTGCCTGAGATTTTCCACCCCATGCCCCCTTTGAATGCGCCTGGGGTCAGGACAGGCAGGGCATACAAGGACGCGACGCCATGTCCGCTCGTACCTGCTGCACTCCCGCCTTAACGCCTTGATTTGGGTTGCGCCAGTGCCAATGGATGCCCGTCACCCTGTCACCTGAAGAGTCCAAGCCAGCCCCGGCCGCCCGGGGGTTGGGGATTGGCGATTGGCGATAGAAATTGACGGAATCGTCCTCCTTCCCGACCTCCAGCACCGCTCGTCGTTTTCCCCTACTGGCACAGGACTCTCCCACGACAGTCAAGCTCCATGCGACACTTCGGGCACTCGCATTGATGCACTCACCTCTTGTCGTCCGCTGCTAACCCTGGCCCTCTTTATCCTGCAGGTTGCCGATATCTTTCATCCCTAGTGCGCTCCGCCATCGAGGAGGAGAAACGAACCGAATTTCGACCTACAGAAAGATATCGCTTCACCAGGCTAGCAGCGTTCGTCACCCGCGCCTTCTTACGACACCCACAGCCCGTCAAGCCACTGCTAAATCGCAGTTCGCGCGCCGGAGCAACAAAAAGAGGCTATAACCCTCTTTAACGGGCCTGACTGGGCGGATTTAAAAGGGCGTTTGTTGTATAGCCGGTTGAGGAAACCGCCCCGGACATCTATATGCCTAGGTTCTCGGTCGCGTTCGGAAGGCGGAAGTCGACCGCTGAAAACGCTGACAATGCTCCGGCAGAGCCGTCCTTTCGTGTTCTGGAGCGTCCCGATGCTGGCGGGAACAAATTCCATGAGGCTGGCAAGTCTTTCGATGGGGCCATGAGGTTGGGAGGCAAGACCCCTTCCAGGCCCAAAACGAGTGGCAGCGATATACATCACGACAACTTGTTCGCCGGTATCAACAGGTAAGAGCAGAGTCTTTGCTTTCCTCCCGCTGACACCCGCCCAACCCTGGTCCTTTCCCTCCTTGCCCTGCCGCTTGTCGAGATTCCTTCTTTCCTGTTCCCATCTGGCCGTGTTCGTGGTTGTTCCTGCTCTACACCCTCACCAGGTCTCTTCCTGCTACTGAGTTAACTGGCTAACCGCCTAAAGGGGAAGCGCATCCTCGAGCACCACCAAGGCCACGTCGACTGACAACTCCTCGCGCCATAGCAACTCTTCCACTGCCCCATCATCCGCTGAT
Organism: Neurospora sp. CHS-2018b; assembly: GCA_009806015.1. Classification (NCBI taxonomy): domain Eukaryota; kingdom Fungi; phylum Ascomycota; class Sordariomycetes; order Sordariales; family Sordariaceae; genus Neurospora; species Neurospora sp. CHS-2018b. The sequence goes on from RAOV01000007.1 coordinate 131,334, forward strand.
TCTGGTGACGTACCGGTGCCGCCTATTCCCAAGTCTTCTTCGGCTGGATTCTTGAAGGCTGCCGGTCGAACATTCTCTTTCGGGGGAGGAAAGAAGCCTCTGCCCGTTTTACCGGCTGAACAAGAGCCAGTCCCGCCGCTGAGTTCCGAAGCCCAGGATTATAATCAAGTCTTGGCGCCTACTAGACCAAGGGCTACAACTACTTCGACCTCGACGACCGTAACACCACCCAGAGTGGACGACGACCTTGGTATGGATTTGGGGGGTGACTTTGGGAAGATGGTGCTTGGAAATGAGAAGAGAGCTTCAATGGTGGGCAACCAGAACAACCAGAACAGCCAGGCTACACAACCCGGCTTGGGACCGAGATCCTTGACTGGAAACCGTCTCAGCCAGCCGTCGCCTATTCAGGTTGACAGAACCGCAAAGGTTGAGCCCGCGCAACCGTCGTGGACTAGCCAGCGCTCCAACGACCAGCTGCTCTCGCCAACCAGCCCTCCCCATTCGCCCCGAAACAGGGAGATGACCTCTCCTCCGTCTCGCCATATGTCGCCTTTGGCTCGCGAGGCTATCCGACCAAGCGCCTCCCCAGAATCAAACCCAAGAAAGCCGCTACTCGCGCATCAGAACTCGGACACGGAACAGGGCGAGGGCGAAGATGAGGAGGCAAGGCTTTTGATGGATTCGTTATCCACTGTGAACAAGTATATGGATGAAGGGGCTGCGCAATCTACATCCGGCCCCTCTTCTGGTTCACGGTACCGCAGGGGTGGAAACGGTCTGCCCTCTGGGTTCAAGGACACTGCTCTGGGTGATGACGATAGCCTTTTCGATACCAACCACAGCTACGCATACGAAACAACAGTGAGCCGCAACCGTGCCCAAAACTCGCAGTCACAAGGGGCCAACAAGGTCATGACTCCGGCCGAGTTTGAGAAGTATCGAAAGGACAAGGAACGTCAGGACAGGGAGCGACAAATGGACATTGCAAGAAACCAGGACAAGAGCACCGCTGGCGAGGAAGACGAAGAGGACAACTACGATGATGAGGAGGATGATCTGGAAAAGGCAAAGCAGCAAGCAAAGCAGAGGAAGAAGCAGGAAGCCCACATGTCCGTTTACCGACAGCAGATGATGAAAGTAACTGGAGAGTCAGCGAACGCACCCATGCCACGGCCCAACCTCCAAATGTCTTTCAGCACTCCAAATCTGCAGATTCCTGCGACAGGACCAGCCACGTCAGATAATTCGGATGAAGACGAGGAAGTTCCCTTGGCCATTCTTGCCGCCCATGGCTTCCCTAACAAGAACCGGCCTCCGACCCGGTTGAGCACCATGATGTCGAACCCTAACCTCCGCGCCGCTCAGGAACCTAGCTATCAACGGCCAGGGTCTGCAGCTGGCGGAGCAGCGGCAGCGGCAGGCGGTCACCTCCCAGCTTTTGCCAGGAACCTGCCTCAAGACCCCTTCCTCGGTGCCGGTCTCGTTCGCAACAATCCGCGCGAGAACTTTGCCCTGGGAGGAGGTAGCCCTGCTCCCGTTTATCCCAACCCGGCCGGCCCTCCTGGTGGTCTAATTGGCGTCATTGCAAGCGAAGAAAGAGCGAGGGCGATGAGACGGGGGAGCCCTCATATCGAAGCTCAACGGCCCATTTCTGGCGCTGCCACCTTTGACCCTATTGCCGGCATTCCTCCGCACATGCTGTACCCCATTAAGCCCAGCCTGACGCCCGGGGACCAAGCCCAAATTCAGATGACCCAGCAGATGCAACAGTTCATGCAGATGCAGATGCAATTCATGCAGATGATGGCGGGTCAGAACGGCACTGGAGCACCGCGTCCAGAAGGGCATATGGCCACAGGTTCAATTGGAAGCATAGGCTCCGCGGCCGGCATGCCTGGCGGGTTCGCCGGATTGCCGCCAATGCCTGGTATTCCCGGTGGCCTGGGACTTGGCGGACCTGATATGCGGCATTCTTTCATGGCCAATGAGTCGATGCTTGATCTGCCTCCTCCTCGAGGTGATGCCCAGATGCGCACCATGAGCATGGTTCAGCCCAGCTCGGCATCCTGGATTCATCCGCAACAGCCTGCTGGCTTTGCCCCATCGATTCGGGTTACAGGAGGTTATGCGCCGTCGATTGCGCCGTCGGAACGCAGCAACGTTGGCCTTCCTGGCCGATACCGGCCCGTATCACAAGTGGCACCTCCAGCTCTACCAGCAATGCCGGCGACTGTGCAGCCGTTGGGTGCGAGCCATATGCGCAAGTCCTCGACCATGTCGGGGGTCAACCAGCCTACTGTTACCGTGAAGCAGTCTGGCAGTACTTCGGATGACGACGACGACGAGCAAGGATGGGAAGCCATGAAAGCCAAACGCGAGAAGAAGAGGTCCCTGTGGAAGAGGAAGAAGTCAGTTAGTGGCGACGCCGGCACACTTATCATGTGAAAGTGATATGCCCTGTGCCAGGGACCGTTGAGGTTCCTGAGACCGAAGTTGGATAGTGGTTGGGCAGTTTGTTTCTTGGATCTCGGGCTCCGCGTGACAAGAAGGAAGGGCGGGGGATGTAAGTTGAGGTTCGAACATATTGTATATGCGCATCACTTTAAAAAGGGGGGGTTTTGTTTACTGGGCGAGATGCGAGTTCAATTGCCTGCTATTTTTATTCATTCGAACTGCTTGGGGGACGATTCACGATAGACATATACAACCCATCAGTAATATAGTAATTCCAATGTCACGCATGGTCAAATACTTTATACCTCGTCCACGTTGTCATCGAGCGCATCTCAAACTGGCATGGTGTTCTACCCTTTTGTTGAAGCGGTGCATCCTCTCATTGGGGCGAGACCCGTCCTTCGGCTGTGCAAAGTTTTCGTCACAAGCAGCATCAGTCGTGTCACAAAAGTGCTCTTGGTCGCTTCCCTTTCCCCGCGTCTAGAGGTACGAATAAGCCAGGCCAGAAAGGAGTCCCAGGCATGTTTGCTGGTCGCCACCATATATGATCTTTCTCTCTTTATATGAAGCTCATATAATTGCAACTGTTTCTGTATTGTTTGTATGTCTCCTCTTTTTAAATCCCGTCCCAACCCGCATGATCGACCGTTACTCGATCTTGCCAGCAGCCCAATCCTTGCGCTTGACAGCCATCTCAACAGCAGCAAGACCCCAGTCCTCGCCATGGTTATGGCTTCCCGGGATGAGGCCGGCCCTCGCCTGCGCCTGCTCCTCGGTGAGCACGGTGAGGACACCGAAAATGACGGGCAAGCCCGTGTCGAGCGACACGCGCATCAGGCCCTGCGACACCGTGTCGGCAATGTACTCGAAGTGCATCGTCTCGCCCTTGATCAGCACGCCAATGGCAATCAGGGCGTCGAAGGGGCCCGTCGACACGGCGGACGCGGCGGTGTTGCTCAGCGAGGCGAGGTCGGCCGTCGAGCTGCCCAGGAGGTCGCCGGCGGACGTGCCGATGCCGGATGAGGAGGATTGGACTTGCGATGCTGAGTAGAGCCTGTTGGAATGGTGAGACCCGAGGGTGGGTTGGGTTCTCGTCAGTCTCTTCACATTGGACTTGTACGTAGGGCAGAAGCTTTGTCGCGCGCGCCGAAGGGGTAGTGTAGAGGGAGAGGGAGAGGTAGCTGGCAAGCAGCAAGCAGGGACAGGTAAAGGCAAGCAATGCGGGGGCGGGGAAGAAGGGAAGAAGGCTGGACTGTGACGCACCGTTGGACAGCAATTGGAAGCTCCCACGAGCCAGGAACCGACTGGACCACGATGTTGGACTCCTTGACGCCGCACTCGAGCAACTTGGCCTTGGTTCCCGCGAGCAACGGCTCAATGATGGTGTCGTTCCAGCGGGCGTGGATGATGCCGATGCGCAGGCCACTGCCATCGTGGTGCTGCGGGGCGGGTCCCTTGGTATGTACCATTGTGTAGGTATGTATGTGTGTTTGATGAACTGGTCTGGTGTAAACGATCCGAGGTTCTTGCGATAGTTGCGCTTTCGGCTTTCCTTTATGACGAGCTTGGAGTTGGTGTTTGGTCTAGAGCTTGTGATACCCGGGGAGGAGGGGAACCTGTAGACTAGAGCATACGGAAGGTTGGCTGGTACGGACGCTACGGGCTCAGGTACGGAGCATTTACAGCACCGTACATACCAGGGGCATAGCTCAACCGTAAATGTGCACCTCTAGCAGGGATGCATCTGCTATTCCATTCAGAACTTCACATCGGTACAAAGGAGCGGCTCACACCCACGGCAACATGGGGTCTCACGTCTGAATAAGCATAACGTTGGAAGAGAGTCAGCGGCTGGTCCCACCCCAAGGCGGAGCGGTTTGTTTCCCGTGGAGGTCAAGACAGGGCTTAAGGTACCTTTCACGTTATCGAGAATCCGTCCTCGTCGCCTTACAGCTAAAACCTCACGTATACGCATGAAGAGTTCCAAGATATTTTCCACTTCATATCTGATGTGGCAAATTTGGTGGAGAGAATAGGTCTTCCTCCCGGTGACACTTTCAATGGGCCGCGTAGGTATCATAGGTATGTATCAGGCCTAGGTGAGGATGAACTCCCCTGTCTCTGACCGTTGTGCGAGCGAGGATGACCAACCTCTTTCAGCTTCAGGTTTGCGTCTCATGATGTCCCCGTCATCCTACATACTCTGGTCTCGAGGTCGTTAGTGAGGCTCAAGATAGTTTCTTCAACCCTAACTGCATGTAGGCACGTGGAAGATCAATCCGACAGCAGGATAGTCTCTGAAGCTTAGTGTTAGTGCGTTGGTATCAGTCGCATGCATGTGCAACGCAGGAACTCATGATCCTTAACCATGTGTTAGCGTAACCATAACAGCAGTTAAAGACAAAGGCGTCGGCTCTATGTCTTGGCTGCACAAATATGTCACTGCAAATCATGCTTGGCAATCCGAACGAGACGACAACCAACGATGACCCAAACAAGTACAAACACAGTTCGAAATCAAGGATTCATATAAAACGACCGTTTGTAGTCCGCCTTGCCGTTGGGAGTATAGGTATGCGCATTCATTATCTTGAGTGACGGTGTGCTAACCAGTCAAGTCAGGTGCTGCAGTCTGATCCGTCACGAACCGTGGGAAATGGATGAATGAAGATTTAGAGATGATTGAAGCGAGGGCCTGGCTTCTATCTTACAGCGGAAATACTCGGCAAGAACCAGAAATATCGGAGGGAATGAGACGGCTTTGGCTTTCATCACATATCACTCGTCTAGTGGAGTTCCCGGGTCTTCCACGATTCACCTCCATACGACCGAGGACACTGAGCCGCTGATGATGTGGATGAATTCCACGTATTGTTGCCCTTGCGTCGTTGAGGATGGAAATCATTTCTGTTGGTCACGGCCGGTTGGGGATTAATTCTGCGTTTTCGATCCTGGCAGGTGCTCGCCTTACACCAACGGGCTGACGAAGACCGGTTTGCCTACTTCCACCTCCCCAAGTCCAGATGAAATCTGCATCTAGGCCCCAACAAGCCGAGAAAGACGGCTCCAGAACGAATGTTATCCCATCTCAAAGCGATGGCCCTGGGCCAGAACGCAAGATGAATGCGGTCGGTCACTCAAAAGTGGAAACCGGGTGGATGAAATAGAAAAACGGCGGGATAGATGGACCTAATTGTTTGCTCGTCCTGGCGAATATGATGGATCTAGAACTTTGTTGGGACGGTAATTCCATGACGGCTGCGTCGTCTGGATGGAAGTGTTGAGGATCATCCTCAGGCTCGTTGCCCTCTCGGGTATAAAAGATAGGGTCTGCCCTCATTTTTTGAGGCGTCTGGAATTTCTTTCCTCATCACCTTCCATACTCCTGTACTAGCTGTTCACTGCCAGCTTCCTTCCTTGCTCTCACCTCCAACTCAACCCTACTGTCAACATCGGCACCATGCGATCCTCAACTCTCGTCTCCGGAGCCATTCTGGCCATTCTTCAGGTACGAACTCCCGTTGGCAAGCTTGTGGCTCCTTTCCGCACACAACCGTACTGATACTCGGATGTTAGGCTATTCCTTCGAGCGCCCTACCGGCTTCTGATGCCAAATCGGCTCAGGGTCCCATTCCTGGTTACGGCATCGAGGATATTACCTGGGAAGTCAAGGCCCACCCGGATGGCCCTACCATGAACGTGACCGGCACCATTCAGCAGGTTTACGATGCCCTGGACAAGGCCAACCCCAACTTCCGTCAGGACTTTGGCATCGACAACACCGCCGACAGCTCTGTGCTCGCTGCGACCACTGAGTCCGACAGCTCTTACGAGCTCCAGTCGCTTGTCTGCAATGTGTTCGGTTATGCTGATTATGCTGAGAGGGATGCTATCGTGAAGGGCGTCGAGTACCTCAATGGAGTCCCCGGTGCGCCTGCCAACGGACCCGGCCCCGGCAACTGCGGGCGCGTTAGCTGCTCATATGAGAGCGCTATCTATTGGTGCAATGATGTAAGTGATATCTTTGGGGTGATGAAGACGACTCTTCGATGTTTGACACAGTTGCTGACTTTACTCATCGCCTTACAGAACCCGGACGTCAAGTCACTCGACTCGTACGGCTCCATTGGTTGGGCTGCTCAGTTTGTTCTGGACTCAGACGACGACAACTGCGGCAAGATTTGGGGCGAAACCCCTGAGGACGACGGCGTTAAGGGCCAGGTCTTCGTTAAGGGCAACTGGAACGTTGTCGTCCGCAAGGATGACTGCTAAAATGCATGCCCGTGGTGCATACCTGAGGGGTCAACACTACCTACCTATAGATGTCATGGATGTAGGCATCCCCAGTGGGTCATGAACCTCAAACGAGGAGTGGAAGGAGGCAGAAGACGTGTGTCCTGTGCGTGCTCGAGTTTGTGAGGAAGGAACAACCTTTGCGTTAGGCTTATGGACCATTCTACCTAATACTAATCCACATTCCGTCTCGTAACTTCCCTTTTAGGTGTTTAAGCAGCCACTCCTTCTGTTTTTGCCAGATCCTATGAAATTCTTTCACTTCTTGCTGCCTGCCGAGCTGCCGACTCCTCAAAATTTGTTGTCCCCTTCCGAATTGTCTTTGCATTCGAGTTGGTTTCAGTGGCATCATCATCTAGATGTCTTCGACTACCTTCTCCTCACTACAATATAGCTAGGAGGAAGGGAGAGAGCACTGCATCTCCAACTGAACCAGTCATGCTGGTTTACCTCTAACCTTATGTTTTCTTCTGCAACCCCCCATTCCCTTACACCATTATCTGTCGTTGTGTGACGCTCAGGTGGTCAAATTCGCCTCCTATCCTTAGACCCATCTTTAGAATTGTCCCTGGAGTTTCCACGATGCCCATATCCCCTCTTCCCGAAGACACCAGTCGCTTACTTGGCTCAACTCTGGTCATAACCTCGCCCCTCTTTCTCGTCAAAGAGTTGCTGGATAATGCAATCGACGCCGGAGCAACAGCGGTCGATATCTTGATTTCTCCAAACACCCTGGATAAGGTCGAAGTCAGAGACAACGGGAGCGGCATTAGTCCGAGCGATTTCGACCTTCTTGGACGACCAGGACATACTAGCAAGCTCATATCACTCAAAGACCTTGAGACTGTCGGTTGCAAGAGCCTTGGATTTCGCGGCGTAGCCTTGGCCAGTGCTGCTGCTCTGGCACAAATTGCAATCTGCACCAGAACATCGGCTGAATCCGTGGCGACCATCTTACATCTCTCGAGAGAAGGTGTCGCTGCTGCTCGTGGACATAAATCTGCTCCTGTTGGCACTTCTGTCTGCGTCACTAATCTGTTCGGTGCGTATCCAGTGAGGCACAAGAGAGCCACCAGTGAAGCGACTGCGACGATTTTCAAGATCAAAGGCCTCTTGGAGTGCTACGCTTTAGCAAGGCCGCAGGTCAAGTTATCTTTTAAGGTCCTTGGAGGAAAGCAATGGTGGTCCTATGTTCCATCCTCCGGTGCCGCCCTCAAAGACGCTGTTGTTCAGGTAATCGGCCGGGAACTGGCAGCTCAATGCATGCTTCGGACTTCACCGTTCCCTGTATCCGACAATGAGACGAGAAACACACAGAACTGTAGTCTCCCTCCGGCTGAGCAGCCATCCAAGTTTGTATTTGAAGCCTATCTCCCCGCCTCTACGGCTGATATCCGAAAGATTTGCAAGGGTCCTTTCATCTCGGTAGATTCTCGACCTCTCTCATTCACTCAGGGGACCGCCAAGAGGTTGAAGGCCGTCTTCGAGAAGCATTTCAAGGGGTCCTTGGCCTCTGAAGACTCATCAAAGCTTTCCGGAAGCCCGTTCGTACGACTGAATATCAGATGCCCTCTCGGGTCCTACGATCCCAATGTCGAACCATCCAAATACGACGTTCTCTTTCATGACGAAGAGTTGGTGCTTCGAGAGTTCGAGGAATTCTTATTGTCAATCTATCCCGCCAACCGCAATGACACCGGCCGTTCTTGCGTGGACACATCAAGGGAAGCGGATGGAGGTGTATGCAATAACAGCGTGGCTGATCAGCACGTTTCAACGCCTCAGGTGAGCATTACGGGGACACATTCAAACTGCCAATGTACTAAGAAGATGCTAGGTTGAGACTACACGGGCAGACGGTGAGCCTAGGACCGGATCCCAGAGAAACCGTCCAGTTACCCCGTCGACCAACAACAGGAGACCATCCGTTTCAAGTACTGCGTCCTTAGTACAGACATGGTCTGTCGATATGTCTGCGGGTGACGGAGCCCTTAGTGATGGAGACGAGGGTGTCGATGTCCAAACACAGCCTGGTAAAGGGACAGCTCTCACAACACCTCCAACTGATGACGAACTCCCCGACCAGTCAAAAGAGGGTCTGAATCCGTGGACAATTGCCAAATTGGTGGCCCCTCGGCGGCAGACACAGCAAAACCTAAGCAGTCCTACACGCAAAACTGGGCACGTTATTCCAGATGAAGTACCGTCTTCAGAAGGGCCACCGGGGGAAGTGCCAGAACGGCAGGGCAACACACAATATCAACCTCTCCGGAATACTCAGCCAGCGATTGAGAACAACTACGCAATCACAAGGGCCCCAGCCTGCAATCCGCTGCTGAATGTTGGGCAAGCACATTCCCAGCCTGTCAATCAACGCAACAACAGACCAACAATGGCTTTGGAACAATATTCGTATTCAACACAAGGGCATGGCAGACGACCGGCGGGTAGGCGCTCCTATCCAACGCATGCTGGGCGAAGCCCTGGGATGGTACAGTCCAAACTTTCTTTTGGCGGAGGCAGCTTTAAACGACAACGGAAAACACAGACGAATGATATCCATGAGCTTGAATCACTCGAAAACACGGGCCCAAATGCTTACGGTGGTTTTTCCAGGCCCAACCAGCCACTCATGGGGTTGCCTGGCCAGCATACCGCCAGAAGAACCAACAACGACGCACGGCGGAGAAGTACAGCCCAAACCAGAGCAGATAGTCTGACTGATATGCTGAGCGGGGAAATGCCTGTCAACCAAAGGACCGTCGACGACCTATCATCTACCGTGGAGGGCGAGAAGGGTATTGAGGCAGCTTTGCCGAAGAACGATCCTAGAGGTTACTTGATACGGAGACAACGGTCACTTGCAGAAAAGCCTCAGAGGAGAAAGATCCAACGCCTCAAGACAAACCTACTACCACTGGAAACCACGCCTCTAGGATCCGGAACTCACGAGCTTGCGTTGACGCTTCTTGTTGACCCGCAGACACTAGCCAGAAGTATGGCAAAGACATCTTTACTCGACAGCTACTTAGTCGAAGGCGCGCTGAAAGACCAACTGGAGAACGGTATAAGTCCCGAGGAAGTAACCGCATTGGAAAGCCGAATCAAGCTTCTTTTGTCACAAACGAGGCACCGGTCGTAACTCTGTCCTCGTCGGAGGTTGGGACAGCAGTGATATCCAGCACACGACAGATGCTCATATTTGCTAGTCAGTATCGTTGTGTGATATATCGACTATTAGGGCATTCGTATGGGAAACGTAAATGGAGAGAAAAAGATTGACTGTGTATAAGGCTCAGGCGAGGAAGATGCGGTCGAAGATTGGTTTCGGAGAAGTGCCGAAAAACTACGTGACATTTGAGGGAGATGGTGAAACGAAGAGTAAGGGAAACGTTGTCCAGGTCCTTGTCAATGTCGTCATGTAGGTGTATTTCAGCGGGGGGCTGGTTGATGTTTTGAGGAAGGAAGAGGCTTAATGATGGACATATACTGCCATGTTGGGAAGTGTGTCTGGGAGAAAGTTGAACATGGCTGGCCGAAAGTATGGTGTACGCGATGAAGTTGAGGTCATCTCAAAAATAGACTGTAACGTTTCGCATGAGACTACCTTGTATTTGTCCGTTGAGGATGGCCCATTGAGTCTGGATATGACTGAATGACTGACATAATAGCTCAGTGGCACGGCATAATGAAGATGATTTGTCCAGCTGGAAGTTCGTATTCAAAAACTGTCTGTCTAAGAAGTGGAAGGTCGTGGATCTCGCAGGCGGGAGTGACTATAGGTACGTACCTTGGCGAGCTTGGGTGTGCAGTGAAGCGCGCACCAACTGCTTGAATTCCGTCTCCACCTCCACAGTTTATTAGTGTGCATGTGCTTGAGTGAGCGGGTGGCTGCTTACACCATGCAGTTGGTTCATTCATCCAGAAGGTAGCTAGATGCTTTAACGACGGATGTATGTACTAAAAATTGTGATGGTAGAATGCCTCTCAGACATAAAGGTTGTTCTCAACAAGGTGTTCGTTCATTCTTCCAATCGGAAAAAGAACGTCATTAGGGTACGAGCGGACCCAGAGGATGCATACCGTGCGAATGATTTGCGAGTTTATTTAGCGGGTACATGCCGTCCATCATCAATCAGCCTAACTCTGGTCCGGCGGGTTATCTGGGCATTAACTCCATCTTCAGGTTCTTGTGCTCATTGCTCTTTGTCCTACCTTGACTACTGGGGGCAATTGAGGTTCAGCCTTATATATGGCTCCCAAGATCGTAAGACGGTGTGTCCATTGATGCGAGCATGTTTCTTCACCAAGGAAGGATGTTGAAGCATGGATTTGACAGCCATACATCGAGATGATGGTGGACAGGCCCCGTTGTTGCTGGTTAGTAGCTGCTGCGGCCCCCTGGCGGCCCTGCCTCTTTCGGCCATGGTGTGGTGATCCTGTGTGGCTGCCCACCTTGGTGTTCCACTTTCGCTCTGCAAATGTACACAGTATCAGCGACGATAAGGTGCATTGAACGGTGAAGTGGAAGTTGGCTACACAGGCCGGAAGCTTCATGGAACCTCAACACCTAGCAGTGCTACCTGTAAGCGGCTGACCGTCCGCTGCCGCTGGAGCCGTGGAGTGGTGTGCTGGGGTTGGAACTTTGTTGAATGGATGATCGATACCTACCGCTTGGGTTTCTTTCCTTGCCAACTGCTATGCCTGTTCCTTAGCTACTTTCCAGGCCCATTTGCTTCGTTCCAACATCGAGATTTGATTTGAAGAGGAAGTCGTTTTCATCCTTTCCGTCAGCGGGCATCTGATGGACCGACTCTGGGCCTCACCGTCTTCCTGCACCCGACCAGAGCGATTTCCACTGGATTCCAGCTCAGCGCCCCACGGTGGCGCATCGCTTGGGCATACCTCTAGCAGTCAAGCGCTCGTACTAGAGCAATCGCTACCACTACCACGACAGTCGCGACAAGCACCAGATCAATTACAACGACATTTACAGCCTTTGCGACGACGTCAAAGAAGAAGCCAAGACATTCGATCGCAATTACAACTACAACTGCAACCACCACGACAGCAGCACCAACCACACGATCAACATCGGCGGCGGGGACGGCGGGGACGGGAAGAACAAGGACCAGGGCGAGGACGAGGACCAAGGCGGGAAAGAAAAGCGAAACACGAAGTTGCGCGACGAAGCTGCTGCGATTCCCAAGGGCCCCGATCTTGCTCAATATGTACAGCATGTAGACAATTGCCGCCGCACTGCTGTCTGTCATCGTCAACCATGCCGGTGGTTTCTCCCTTCGACCTTCGGTTTGCGCCATCCGCAGCTCTTGCGCCAGATCAAAAATTGGAATTGGAGGATGGAAGTGTTCAAGTTCCGGGTCTTTGTCCAGGTTCCGCTGTCTGTGCCCACATGTCAGCGGGCTGCTGCGTCGACTGCGCGGACATGACATCTCGGAAAATGATTCTTTCAGGCGTCTCATCCAATCCTGCCTCAAGCCGTTCCTCCGAACGGCCGTCGGCACCATTGTTGACGGTCCCAAAGTCATCTCGGACGGGACGCACGGACGAGGACGGCCCAAGGTCAAACACACGCAGAACCCCTGGCTCACATACTAGCCGCCTCCTGCTGCGGTTATGTGGCAGGTTGAAATGCCTCTTGCTCTTGGCTTTGCAGCTGCTCTGGGTACAATCCGCTACGGCGGTTCTGATCCCGTTTGGCAATTGCCTGGACAAGTCCTACCAAATGGACAAGCCGACACGTCTACAATGGAAACCGCTCTATGTCGATGCCTCGTTCGACGATCAGGACGACAGGCACACGCTGAAGCTGACCATGTGGGGGAATGTGACGGGCGTGGCTAGCTCTGGAAGCATCACGCTTCCCCCGCCCGGCAGTCCGGACTGGAACGACACATCCAAACACGATGGCAAGATTGTTGAGGTGCCAGAACCGGACTCGACCAATCCAAAGGTTACTACTCTTTTTACGAATATCAATGTTCTCACATATTCCGAGGCCACGGAACGCACCGACTTTTGCAACCAATCCTTGAAGCACGGAGCTTGTCCTTTGGGCCCTGTCTGGGACTTTAACAGGTAGGTTCAACCTCGCTCGTTCCTCATGACGGACTAGCTTGGCCTTTTCCTTTTAGGAGTTTGTTGGCTGACTATGATCTCAGCACGAATGTTCGGGACGATCTTCCCTATGTGACTTACACCAAGGACTTCTATTCATCCTATGCGTTCAGCTCCTTTGCCGCCGAGTTTTCCATCGTGTACGGAGATTCTGGAAACACCCAGATCGGCTGTGTCTCGGCTACCGTGACGCCTGACCTAGGAAATCTGGCTTGGATGCTCAAGTTCCTGCCCCTAATAGTCCTGGTCTTCGTCGGCGTTGCCACCATCTTCGCTGCCATCTTTAGTCCGTGGGGCACCAGCGACGTTTTCCACTGGACGTCCAACTACGGCCGTGACCCCGACCTGCTGCGCCTAGTCACGCCAGGGTTTGGAGATTGCCTTCAGTACATACAGTTCGTCGTGCTCACCGGCGGCCTAACCCTCAATTATCCGGGCTTTTACCAACCGATCGTCAGCCAGGGCTCATGGTCGGCACTAATGTTTAATCAAAGCTTTGTGAGCGACAGCCCTGGGTGGATAAGCCTCCGGGATGGCATTTATTTTACCGAGGGCAAGTATGGACTTCAGCGACTTGCTCACTTGGTGGGAGTGGGGGAAGTCGAAGACATCTGGGCCGGGATGATGGTGTGGCTAATGGTCATCATCGGAGCCGTTTTTGTCCTTACCCAGGGTGCCTTCTTGGTCAAGTGGCTGTATCGCTCCGTTAGGCAGGTTCCCGAGGAAGATCTCCGACATAAGAACCTCCCGTTTACTCTGGGCAACGTCGTCAGACTTGTCTTGAACTACTTCCTGCTACCGATCGTTGCTCTCTCGACCTTTCAACTAGTGGTGGCAACCCACTCGCCAGCTTACACAGTCGCACTGGCAGTTGTCACATTGGTCCTCATTATTGGCTTTGCCGCATGGCTGCTTCACCTTATTGCTACCTCGAGGCCAAGAGCGTTTCTCTTCGATGACCTCCCTACGGTACTTCTTTATGGGCCCCTTTACAACACTTACTCTGATGAGGCGGCAGCCTTCGCGCTTATACCAGTTTTCTTGAGTTTTCTTCGAGGCATTGCCATCGGAGCTGTCCAGCCTGCTGGAGTAGCCCAGGTGGTCCTCCTCGCCATCTGCGAGATCATTCAGATCCTGACCTTGCATGCCTTCCGCCCCTTTCACTCACCAACCTCGATGAACGCCTACCATACCCTCTTCGCTGGGCTCCGTCTCGTCAGTATACTCATGATGGTGGCCTTTGTGCCGTCGCTGGAGGTTGAAGAAGGGCCAAAGGGCTGGGTCGGTTACGCTATACTTGTTGTCCATGCCGGCGTTCTCGTTCTGGGATTCTTCCTGAACGCAGTCCAAACCATTGTCGAAGTTGTAGCGCGGCTGTTGGGGGCTGGTGGAGATGATGTTCGAGGGCAATCGAGGGGCGGGCTATCCAAGATCTTTGGCATGCGACAGTTGTCACGCCGTATGCCCAGACGTGCTGGCGGCCCCATCAGGCACAGTCAACTCTCTAACGCGGCGATGCTCGACACGGATGAGACCTTCAAGACCGGTTATGTTATGAACGGAGGCCACATACGGAGCGAGTCGGCAGGGAGCATGGGGCTCATGACGAAGCATCACCGTCATAGCTCGTCTGGGCTTGAGGATGTCAGCCTCAACACGGCCGTTCGAAATCTTGACAATGGATCGTTCACGCCGACCACGCCTGGAGAAGCTAGCACGTTCTCGTTTGCGGCTTCTGCCCAACCCCAAGGACGGTCTCCTAGCGCATTCGGCATGCCGACTGTCGACCCCTACTTCAGACCACCTCGAAGGCGCACAACCATTGAAAGCGCGTACTCTCCCGGTGCCAAACCAGGTGGTTCCTGGACTAGCGCCGACTGGTCGCAGAAACGCCTAAGCCAGTCAGGAGTACCGCTCAACGACACCGCGGAATTTGATCCTCAAATGTCGAGAAGTGCCACCCCTGGTCCCTATATGATCGCGTATCCGCCAAGGACCGATTACACCACACGCGAAGTTGATTACTATTACGGTCTCAGAGGGGAAAGGCTCAACTCGGACGCGCCTAGCCGCAAGCTCGGAACCGGACCAGCCGACCCAACCGGGCCAATGGCTTCGGCAGCTGGGTGGCTTCGGAACATTCTCGGTAGAAGCAGCAAGGAAAAGGGCAAGGGCTTCGAAGTGGTGAGAAGTGCGCGTATGCCGCCAGCCATGCGTACCGGCGCGGTCGACTACGAGGATGAATCGCCGCCCGAAGGAATACCAGTCGCGATGGGCGTCATCCGTAATGGGCCGATTGAATCCGACGAAGAGGACAATGTGCGGCAGGCCAATGCAGACCGGGACACAGCAGCTCGTACAGCAGCAGAGGCGGTGCCTCTTAGGGCAGCAGAGGGTACCAACGATGATGTGCGAGACGACACAGAAACATACCACGACTCAGACGGTTTGCCTACTGAGCCGGACCTCGCGACAGTTAGCCAGTCTAGTAGGGCTCAGACAGTTACCCGCCGCGGCAATCGGACTTCGAACGAGGACAACGACCCGTCCCCTCTTCTTTCGCCGCCGCGGAGAAGCTCAAAACGCAATTCTTACCACCATACACGCAACGGCTCCGTTAGCAACACACCTCCCGCCCAGCCAGTCCTAGAATCTGGTCCGCAACAACAAAACAGGCCCGCCTCGTCACTGGCAGTGTCTGCACGCCTTCCATTCGAACGCACCAATTCGCAAAAGAGACTGTCCAGCTCTTCGATTGGTGTAAGCGAGGATCTGAGTTCCGCTGACGCTTATGGAGGATCCAGAACGGGATCAGGGTTGAATGAAAGTTACGGATTCGTGAACCAGGGGAACGTAAACAGGGTCGAACAGGGGCACGAGCCTGATCTGTTAGGCAGTGTGGCGGAGGTTGGGATAATTGGCCGTGACAATTCTCGGGGGAGCAGTCAAACCGGAAACACCTCGCGGTACTCGGGGCTATGAAACGAAAGAAAAGAGTTGGGGAGATAGCTCGGTCTGTTGTTTGCAGCAGAGTTATAACATGTTCCTTTTTTTCCCTTTTCTTTTTGATCGTATGTTGCCTTTTTTTTTTTTTTTTTTTTTCGCTCCCAGCTTAGATGGATATCGAAAAACGGTTATATAGCTTATGGTTTTGAGAGTTTAGCGACGGCGTACACAAGCGACTGCAAAAATTGCTATGTTTTGGAGAAATCACAATGCCTTTGCTTCGGTGCGGCGAGTTGGTTTTGGTTTTGTGCATTGCGATATATTGCCTTTCCACCCATCCATTTTGGTCACTCAGTCTTCCTCCTTACGTGAACTTATACACTTGATTCTGTCGACCCTTTTAGCTTGGCTTCCAATCAACGTCTCCAACAGCCTTTTGCATTTCCGTCAATCTTGTTGACCGCTTATAAATCTGGGACGTTGCTAATCATGATGCATACGTACAGATCAAAGACAGAACCTCATGGCTCCTTGATTTCATTCATGACTTCGTTGATATCATAACCCGCAAAGGGAAAGAAAGTTACCGGCCTCATTAAAGTACCTCTTTCGCACATCCTCATCACTCCATTCGTTACTTTTCACTCAAGTGTCCGTCACCGATTGCTCAATACCGATAGGGGGGCGCCTCCCGAGAGCGCAGAATCAGAGAAGAGCCGACACCGTCGCCACCACAGCGGCAGCGACAAGAATGCCGGTAAAGCCTCTGCGCGAGGACGCTCTGTTAGGGGCACCCGTGCCAAAGTAGAAGCCACTGGCGGTGGTGGCGGTCATCGAGCACATGTTATTCTCTAGACCGTGGCAAGCCACGCTTGACAAGCTGCTGCCTGTTAAGAAGAAAAGGGGGAGAGCAGTTAGCAACATGTTCGATTGATTCGAAAACAAAGAAGAAAAAAATTTAAAAAAAAAAAAAAAAATTGGTTCGAGGCCCAGGAGAGGTGAGAGTTAGGTGAGACTTACAAATCCTAGAAGCACTCTCAGGCCCGACCGTGGTTCCGACATTAACGCCCACGGTCGTTCCCGCGCCGCCGGGCACCACAATCGTGACGCCGTACTGACCGCCTAGCCCGTCCAGCTTGTCGCTGCAGGCAACGTAGTTGGCGCTGCATTGGCTGACGGCTGAAGAGCATTGCTCGGCGTCCGGGAAGTACGTTGCGACATAGGGGAAGGAAAAGTAAGGGTTGACGACGAAGGAGACCGGCGCGGTTGGGCTGGGGGCGGCGAAGCCGGCTGGGGCGGTGCCGGTGCAGACGGCGCTGTGGTGCAGGTGTAAGTGAGTTTTCTTCTCTAATGATATGAGGTGTGAGGTTTTCAACCCAACTCTGACAATAAGTTGTTTGTTTACATACTTTACAGGACAGCAAGCCGGTTGGTTGCTCTGATCAAGGGCGCAGGTGTAGCCGTACTGGCAACATACGTCGCTGAAAGCAGCTCCTACTCCTGAGCAGCTGAAGAAGTTGGAGATGCATCCCTGCCGTTTTTCGAGTCCTGTGCTGCCGCTGCCGTCGTTGTTGCCGAGTGCCCTCGCTGTTTCAACGGGCAGGAAGGGTTGTTGAGCGTGGACGACGGGCGACTGTGATAACGAGAAGACCAGGAAGGAAAGCACAAAGGCTTGCCATGTCCCGAAACGGGAATGCAACTGCTGATTAGCCATGGTGGTAAATAAAGGCAACACACCGTTGAACGGACGATGGTCGGTAAGAGGGATGGATATGGTTGGAAATGGTTCAATAAGGACCTGAGCGTGAGATGAGCGTGCTATCAGCCCGTCCGGTCTCTGAGACTCTTTCTCGATGAGGCTTCCGGATGAAATCGGTCAGCAGCAGCAGCTCAGATCAGCCACAGAAGTTATGAGTGAAGAGTGAATGAGTTTCCAGAGCATCCAGGTGGGAAGCCTATATGCAAAACTGAGATGCAACCCTGCGCATTGGAACCCGGGAGGCTGGAAATCGTGGTTGGTACGGCGTGATAGGACTTGGCGAGCCCACCACCGCGACGGGCTGGGCGACTGGGTGCTGGTTGCGCTGGCACATCTCAGCTACGAGCAAGCGCTTGTTGGTGCCCGCGAGACCGGCCGGTATTCCCGTCTCCTGTCACTGAAAACCTTCTAGAGAAGGTGCTTCTGAGTAAAGGGTCTACAGTCCAATGCTGGCTTGTTTGTTAGCTCGAGACCTCGGGTCAACTTCCCTAAGCGTTTTCATATCTAATTTATGCATCTCGTTCTATAACTGAAGCCTGATTTAGCTTGAATATGTCTATTTCGATACTAAGTATGTTATGTTAAATCTTGTTAACATATTTCCGATCCGTACCAAAGCATTTTCAATCAGTGTTTAATCATTTCGATGTGTCCTTATAAGATTTGGGATAGCTCGGGATACATTTCGTCCAAAATACCACGAGTACCCAGTTAACAAACAAACCAGCATTAGATTGTAGGACTGTATTGACCAATGATGTGTCTTCAATACAGGCTATACGGTTGTGTAAGCTAACCTTCCTCCCACCGATTGAAGCAAGCAAGGATTGCACAAAGATATGATTCAAGGATGGGAATATAACATTGAGTGTACACTGTCAGCCCTAAAAGTCCATCAGGTGTTGAATAATAAAATCTTCTTTCTCGAAAGGCATTGTCTGGTGTGTGTAAGGGTACCTAGAATTGTTGATCTAGACGATAGCTTCACAGCTCCCATCTCTCCACCGCCTGTGTAACATTCAGTGATGTCATTTGTTGGCCGAATCAACACTTAACACTCAGCACTGCTGCCACAGCAACCACCACACACAGTACGGGGTAGCTCGGCCGGTGTGTAAAATACATACGATCCATACGATCCATATCCTGCCTGTCGCCCAGGCTAATTAGCAAAAGGTTTCGAAAGGTTTGCAGCAGTGATCAAAAGAATTCAAGATTCCCTTGTCCATGATCCTTGTCTCTTTTCAGCTGGAAACCCCACCGCCGGCCTTCTCATATGAAGTTATGATGCTTGCTGTTCTTCTCCGTGGGGCTCGATGGCACGCCGACTACTTCAACTCCCAGCAGCCGAGATGGCGGGTACACGAGGTTCAGTCATTTCAGTGCCCGGGCGAAAACACACAATCAACGTGCCCGTGACCGTTGAACTGGGACTGTTTCTGAACGGGGCCGTGACTCTTGTCCGGACGCCGCCGAGCCTCCGCTATGCTCCCCGCAAATGTCCGAGGATGGCGCGGAGCCGCAAGAGAGCTGTTGGCTCCGGCGGCCTTTCGCCCGGCTTGACTTCCTCTAGCTGTTTTACCTCCTTCTTCGCTTCCTCCACCAGAGCGCCCAGGTCTCCCCAAACCTCGTCGTGATAGCCTGTTAACACGCGAGACCATTGATCGATCCATGTCTCCCAGCCCTCACTCACGTCGGTCGTACCCAGCAGATCTCTCGTACTTGACGCCGTTTGAATGTCGTCGAACCCTAGCAAGGAGGGTGGGATGAAGTTGAGCGCATGATCCCACGCGATAGGCGATGTGCTGCTGCCGAGTTCATCTTGATTTCCGAATAAAGCCTTGCGCAAGCTAGCCATGTCGTCCGGCGATATTGTATCCTCCTCCGGACCCGCGAGCTCCGAGTCCAGATCCAGATCGCCTGAGAGCAAGGCTACCACTTCCTGGCCATCGCGGGCTTCCTGTTCGGCGACAGTGGATGCCGGAAGAGAATGAGTCCATTGGTTGTTTATTGTTGCTACTGTTGAGCTCGGAACATTGCTTCTCATATGCCACGCCCCTTCCAATACGCCTGGTCCTTCGGGCGCCGTAAGAGGCTCGGTGGTATCGAGAAATGCGGCGAAAGAAGCCTCTTGCATCGCAACATGTTCTTGTGTCTGGGCTGACCTGATGGCCTCGGCGCCACGAGAGGCAGAGTGAAGCTGGGCAGAAGTCTCACCAACGCGCTCGAGACTTTCTGTGGCCCTTGCCGCTGCTGCCGCCGTTCGTGAGCCTTCTCCCTTCTCGCCGTTGCCTAGCCCTGAAACTGCGCCGGCCATGTTCTCTTTTGAGAACAAAGCTGAAGGTAGTGATGTTGCTGACTTGGCGATGCGGGCAAGCAGATCGTCCCCGCCCCCGGTCTGCCCATTGTGGCCGACATCACCGGCACCGACTGGTTCCTCCGACGTCCCAACATCCTTTCCTTTGCCCTTGGCCTTTTCAGGTATTGGCCCTTTGCTCTCCATCTTTAGAGGTAATCATGAAACGGAATTGGTGGTTGTATATATCCAGTGATGCGTTGAGATGGATGTCCAGGCGGAAGAGTTGAGAAAAAAAGAACCGTACCGGCGAGATGATAATAAGAAGGAATAAAGGGAAGAAATCTCGAAATCAGCAATGTGCTGCCCAACACCAGTATGTGGAGGCCCTGTGACCTGTCGAAAGTCCAAGAAGACGAAGGATGCCCTGGCCCGGTCCGGGGCCATGATGCGGACGGGGGGAGGGTGGGTATCAAGTAACTTATATAGTCCCGGCTCCCGGGGGGATCCGCAACGTCCAAGAAACCTAGGCCCGAAGTTTCAAGGCTGGCCGGTACATTACACGTGCTTTTTGGATGATTCATGCAACATGTGCGTTTCGACATTTGCCGTGCAGCTACATCAGCGTCTGGAGGTTTTAGACTCCTCAAACTGAAGGCCATCTTTTCGGTCTGAAGAGTCAGATCCGGTACACTTTGTTGTCCGGTTGCGAGCTTGACAGTCGGGCATGTCTGATGGATTATGTACCCGTCTCACCCGTTAAGCCCGGTTCCGAAACTATCGACAGCTGCGAACAAAAGACGGAAGCTGAAAGAACTGCTGCACTTGTGAAGTTGGATGACAAGACTCAAGAGGCAACGAACAAAGAACGACGGGACCACAGGGCAACACCTGCCATGGCACGATAACCCCATGAGGTCGTTAATGATGCTGAGAGACCGGATCCTAACCACCACACTTTACTGTGAGCTGGGATATATGTTGCAAACCCAAGTTGCTCTCTGGTTCCATACCATACCTCGTGTAAAAGTTGAATAGGTAGTCAGCTGGTACAACGAGAATAAACCTTCCAGTGTTGATGTTTGTACCAATCTTGCTCGATGTAGTACATTGTAGATACCGTCCGTGGCCGGGATGGAACTGAATGGACCCCGCAATTGCTCTGGCGGAAAGCTGTTGGACGAGACCTTCCACCGGACAGGTCTGGCTGGAGGGGATGACTGTCGGGTGAACTGAACCTACGGGCGGGCATGGAGGGCATGGGCTGACGGGCCCCATGTTGAGGAGGGAGGGGCCAACCTTACCACCATAGTAAAGGATACCTCATCGCCCGCCCATCCACCCCATGCCCACGCCGTACCTCGCTAACTAGCTCGTCATTCCCTTCAATCAAAGCTTAACTGCCCGGCAGGAAGAGGTCGTCTCGCTGCTCCTCCCCACGTCTCGGCCCATCCATCTCCATCTCCATCCACCATCTTTTGCTCAATCTCGCAAAGAAGGCAACAACCTGACCTTCAACCACAACAATTTACGCCATATCCGCATACAGCACTCGACTTGACGTACCCCGCATCTTCACTTGGCTTTGCGCACCTGCAGCACGAAGCTGGCCCACGTCTAGAGGTAGTCAGCTCCCAGGAAGCAACGTCGGTTTATCGCTCGGTCGGCGCCCACACAGTCTTGTCCAGGTCCCGTCGCTGCGACAAAACACTTTCAGTTGGGTTTGCACCTCAATCGCTTCGCTGCACTACTAGTTATACGTCTGGCCGTTGAGCCTCACACCCTCCATCCCGGTCCCTTCAGGTCCTCCTCCGCCCAGCTGCCTCGCTGCGCTACCGTATCTTCGTCTACCTCGCCTACCTCCCGTCGCCCTACGTACCTTACTACCACTCGGGGTCGGGCTCTGCTTCCACCACACCCGACCGCCCACCAGCAGCCAGGTACATACCTTACCTCAACACCTACCAAGTCTGCTTATTGCCCTCCTCCCGTCCTTCCCTACCCAACCCTTACCTTCATCCATACACACGCTCCCTGCAACAACATCCATAGCGTACCTACCTGTATTAACCCGGGCTCTGTTGGGCACCTCTCTCCAGATCTCCAACTCCCGTCTCTCCGCCATCCCTTGATTTCGCGCCTCGAGCTCGTGAAATCTCTTCTTGTCCATCATCGCCATTGGGAACGCCGTCCCTTGCCATCGTTGCCCGTCTGTCCCTCCGTCCGCTCGTCGCCCTTGTCCAATATCTGGTAGAGGTGGGGATCTAATCGCCCACGGCCCCGGGAATCGTTGAAGATGGTGGAAACAGATACCAACTCTCCGACATGGAAGTTCACCCAGTAAGTCGAACTCCTCCCTGACCCTCCGTCTTGTTTTCCATTCCCATCGACTTCTGCCTCGCGAGCGTCGTCTGCCTCTGTGCGATTGCGCTCGTGCCTGTCCCTGTGCCCGCACCCGCGCCCGCGTCTGGGTCCGATCTCCGCTCACACGTTGGCCTACGCCTTTCTCCGTCATCGCTCTTCTTTGCACGAGACGTCGCCTCGTCTTCCTGCCTTTGCCCCACTTCATCGTACTGAGATTTTGTTACAGATGCTTCGGCGACAAGGGAGATGTTGAGGACATCACCGAAGGTACGACCCACCCCTCCTCCTACGACGGGTCCCTCGACCAGGAGCCCGTCAATGCCCCTCCTCACGTCATCAATATCCTCAGCCATGCTGACCCGCCTTTACCAGCCGATATCATCTCCACGGTAGAATTTGACCACACCGGAAACTACTTGGCGACTGGTGATAAGGGTGGACGAGTCGTGCTATTCGAACGGAACGAGACGGTTAGTGGAGTTGCAGAACTCCCCCTTTCCCCTCCGGCCTACCTGCTGGCCCGCCACTTGTCTATATCTTGCTTACCTGTCGGCAGAAAAAAACATGCGAATACAAGTTCCATACCGAATTTCAGTCCCACGAGCCCGAGTTCGACTACCTCAAGTCTCTTGAAATCGAGGAAAAGATCAACAAAATCAAGTGGTGCAGGAGACAAAATGCCTCCCACTACCTCCTCTCGACAAACGACAAGACGATCAAGCTATGGAAGGTGTTCGAGAAGTCGCTTAAGGTTGTCGCCGAGAACAACCTATCCCATGATTTGACGCCTGCAAACGTGGCCGGCGGTGGAGGCGCACCCCGTGCCTTGCCTCATACTCAGTTTCGCAGTCCCGCCGATCTCAAGCTACCCAGGCTTACCCACCACGACACAGTCGTTGCCGCCGTGCCTCGGAGAACATATGCCAATGCCCATGCGTACCACATCAACAGCATTTCCGTCAACAGCGATGGTGAGACCTTCATCAGCAGCGATGATTTGCGGATCAACCTATGGAATTTGAATATCCAGGACCAGAGCTTCAACATTGTGGACATCAAGCCGGCGAACATGGAGGAATTGACAGAGGTCATTACGGCCGCAGAGTTCCACCCTCTGAGCTGCAACTGGTTCATGTATGCCAGTTCCAAGGGCACAATCAAGCTGGCAGATATGCGCGAAAGGGCGTTGTGCGACCAGCACGCAAAGAGTACGTTGAATTCTGGTGAACCGTATTTGGAGAACGTTTTCTCCTATCTACCCGCTGACCATTGCTTACAATTCGTTTTTCCCATACAGTGTTCGAACAAGAAGAGGACCCATCGTCCCGGTCTTTCTTCTCTGAAATCATATCTTCCATCTCCGACGTACGATTCTCCCACGACGGCCGGTATATCCTTTCCCGCGACTACTTGACGGTCAAGATTTGGGACGTCAACATGGAGAGGCAGCCAGTCAAGACGATCCCCATTCACGAACACCTCAGGCCGAGACTCTGCGACACATACGAAAACGACAGCATCTTTGACAAGTTCGAGGTTGTATTCTCTGGAGACGCCAAGAACGTAATGACAGGAAGCTACAACAACAACTTCATGATCTACCCATCGGATCCCGACAAGGAGGTGGAGGTCGTCCTGCAAGCGGATAAGTCGGCGTTCAAGGCCAAGAAAGTTGGGGTGCCGACACCCATTAACTCGTCGACAAGTCCTACAGCTAACGGTGGTAAGAAGGGAAATTCACGGGCAGGAAGCCCGGCAGCGGCAGGCCAGGGCCAAAGGATGCGCAAAGAGACAGACGCCGACCAAATCGACTTCAATAAGAAGATTCTCCATATGAGCTGGCATCCGTTCGAGGACAGCATCGCCATCGCAGCAACCAACAACGTAAGTTCTTGCCCCGCTAGTTCTTGGTCACGTCCTCATCTAGGCCCTATTGATAGCTAACCATTTTTCCTATAGCTTTTTGTCTTTTCCGCGTTGTAGGCAGAATGACGAAGGCGGGAGGATGGATGAGATTGGGATTCCCTTCACACAACTGCTGAGGCTATTATGCCTCTCGTTCCACAGTCTGACTGGGAGCGTTCGCGGTTCTGGTTTGTTCGCGCTCGATCTGTCGAGGCCTGGGGCATGGTGGCGTCTTTAGGAAGAGCGAGGCGGATAGTCGGGTTCAAAGACGAGGGCACGTATAGGTCATGGATGCATTGGGAGGCAGTTTTGCGGGGAGAGTAGCAATTATGAAGAGCTACGCCCGGTTCGGCACATCGACTTTTCCAAGACCCCATGAAGAAGGCAGCGCGGGCGTGTGGAACGAAGCGGTAGTGAAACAGAGGGCCCAGGGAGCCGCCAGCCTTGGGCGAAGAGGGGAGAGTAACTCGTATGTTGAACAACCATCATGTCCTTCTCATTCCGTCTGCAGGACAGAGCGCCGAGTGTCATGTCACGATGGGGTGTAAACGCTTGGCTCGGCATGGAATACCCACCAGTTCCCAGATATTCCGCACAGAACGTAGATGACAAAGATATAAATATGAAAACATGGCTAAGCGCAGGTTTTGTATCAACACTGGAATTCCAGTCTCCTAGTGCGAGTTCGGTTGAATTACAAACAAGGCAAGTTGTCAACACCCCCCTTTTTCGTTGTTTCTTGTTAGTACAGTCCAATGCTGGTTTGTTTGTTAGCTTGGTTCGCGGAATAAGACTCATACCAACCCGTCCTGAACGCCGTAATGAATGCATAATCATCAGCCAGACATAGATGATCAGTACTTGATTTAACATATTCATACTAACTTAATCCCGCGTCAGCGAAGAAAACACATAAACTGGATGTGAAAACGCCTGGACAAGTTGACCAGAGGTCTCGAGCTAACGGACTTTCCAGGGGTGTATTGTAGATGTTAGTGGTATTGATACCGGTTCATTTGGCGAAATATGCATGACTGTATCTTACGCTGTGTATATTAACATGACGCTATTCTGTCGGTTCCATTTGCACAGTGAATACGGGGCCGCACAGGGAACTCGGCCGGCAAACAACGACCCCCAACCTGGAACCTCCCAGTGACAATTCCAGGTGCGTAACAACCTCTACCATTCAACGCCAAATCATATCTGTCATAACTGCCAAAAGTACGGGCCGACAACCACCTCAACATTTAAAGCAGACTTTATCATCGAATCACCGAATTACAGTACCATTATCTTCGAACGGCGCACCCGGTACTAGCAGCAGCGCTCGAGCGCGACAACCGTAGCTTGGATTTGGGAAGGTTCAGTAGGAGGACAAGAACACCACAACGCCAACGTCGAAGGCGTCGCGAACAAGACAAGGAACTCGAAGAGACTTACTGCCGGCCAAACACATCGGCAACTTGGATTAAAGCCCGTCCCAGCAACGAGCGCATCAATCCAGATTCCGTCTTTCTCCTCCAAACGAAACGCCAGGTTAGCCAGTCAGCCAGCCAGCGGCGCGCGCGCTCCCGTTCCCAGACGAAGACACATCAAACACACACACACAAAGTAACCGAACGAACGAACCCCCCCAAGCAAGAATGTCAGACCAACACCACGCCCCCACATCGCGCTCCAAGCCGCCCCCTCCCGGCGAGGAGGAAGCCTCGGCGGTGCTCAAGCTGGGCGAGTTCCAGGACGTGGACACGCTCACCCTCTCAGAGGCTTCCCTCGTCATCAACGCGCTCATGACTAAGCGTCGCAAGGACCGCAAGGACCGTAACGAGACGGACGTGCTCAACAAGACGCTCGACTATCTGGACGCGTTCGCGCGGTTTAAGCAGAAGGAGAACGTCGAGGCTGTGGAGAGGTTGTTGAGCGCGCATAAGGAGTTGACGAAGTTTGAGAGGGCGCAGATTGGTAGGTCTTTCTTTCCTTTTTTTTTTTCCAGGGAAAAGGGAGTTGGATGGGGGACATTTTGTTGAGTGGCGATGTGACTTGCTGACTGTTTTTTGTTTCTGGCTATCTAGGATCACTCTGTTGCGATAGTGCCGACGAGTGCAAGACGCTGATCCCCTCCCTGGCGGACAAGATCAGAGACGAGGACCTACAAGAATTGCTGGACGAGATGGCCAAGCTCATGAGCACCTAGGAGGGCACACCTGAGAGAGTCATTTTGTAGAACAGCAATTGGTAATGTGGGTTGGCTTGCTTTCTTTGTTCCTCTCCTCTGTTTCTATCTGTTAAAATGCTTCTTACGACACACTACATAACTTCCTCGCTGGAAGATGATCGAACCGCGTGGGAAACCGGTAATCTTGTTTTGAAAAAGACTAAACAGGCCACAAGCTGGATCATCATCGCTGTCAGGACTGGTCACGGAAGGGGGAAAATGCATGGTTTGGCGTCTAAGGGCCGCTTTTTGATCAATAGACCGTCTATTATTTCTTGTTCGCCACGTTATTCCAGTCCCTCGCTTGGGTGATCCCATTGAAGCGATCGTTTTTTTCAAGGCGAGGTTAGGGCCAGGACACTATCCTGGTGAGTCGGAGTAAGTGTGCTTACCCTCACCTGCGCGATTGATGTGCCTAGATTAACAGCCCGAATCACCCATGATGCTCGACCATAGCCCGTTCCTTCAATAGCGTCGCGTGCTGGAGGTTGCTTCTCTCGTGGAAGCCTATCCCGTTCTTCAGCGTCTCTTGTGTGGCGGGACATTATAGGCCCTCATGAAACCTGTCCGTTCACCGACTTCAGAACCAAGCCATCGTATCTCCCTACTCACTCCAATGAAGTGCGTCCTCTCTAGTTGATCGGGCCTTGAGAGTGTTGCGGCGGCCTTTCATTGCCTTCGAGCTCGGGGATTTCGTGCATTGGCTCAAATCTTGTGCCCCATCCACCCTGCTGGTACGCCTGGGTTGTGTCGAGTTCCGAGGCACCTCGCGATGGGAAGTTCGGGCTGGCCGGAGTGCTTGCACTGTTGTGACTCGCTGGTGTCGACATGGTCGTCGCTCCGCTGAAACGGTGACTCTCGTAGTCCATCGGCGAGCCTGGCCAGTTCGTGTTGGTCGTGGATGCTGGGTTTGTCACGTCTGATGAATTTGTGCTCAGTATAGGAAACGCTAACTAACTGACTGTTGGGTTCACTCACCTTGTCCTCTGTATTCGTAAGGAACACCGGTGGGGACTGGTTGGTAGCTTCCAAGTGGGAAACGGGAGCCAGACTGGGACACATTCTTATCTTGTCCCGTTGCGGTTGGGTTGCTCCTGTCGGTTGGGCCGAGGAACGACGAAACGTGTGCAGTGTCGGCGCTGTCCTTCTTCTCATCTTTCTTCGCTCGGCGTCGACCCCACCACATACAAACTGAAATGGTGAAGAAGATGAAGGCGAGGGAGCATCCTACTGCGATTCCCGCTATCGCGCCAGCTGAAAGTCCTTTGTGGACTACAGTGGGCGGTGCATCGGGAGTAGCAGTGACCGTTGCGCTGGCGGTTGATGAAGCACTACTGGTAGTGCTTGTTGAGGATGTGTCGGAAGTCGTGCTTATCCATGATGGCCCTATGTCAGAGGCAGAGGCAGAGGCAGTGGCAGTGGCAGTTTTTGTGATGGTAGTCGTGGCATCATCACCACCAGGTTTGTACCGATCAGGGCAATCGACCATATCCGGGCGGCAAGGATCCATCGAGCAGCAGCCCGCATAGGGAATACCTTGGGCCACGTTGCAAGTGTACCATTGGTAACCCTTCGGGCAGTTTCCGCCAGCCCTCTGAACGACCATCGGGGCTGCTTCTGGGAGGCGCAAGCGAGGAGGCTTTCTGGACAGATTCGACTCCATGGTTTCCTGCTACTTGGTCGGGTGCGAGAGACTGGTCGTGCCTTAAAACTGCCGGTGATGGAGGGCGAGGAAGGCGTTTGGGTACGAGAACAGTCTGAGGTCGAGGTCAAGGTCGAAGTTGCGTCGGAAGCGGTGGCTCCGGCGAAAGTGTGACAGCTAGTGCCGAGCTGAAGTCTGTTGCGACCTGGAAAGTGTCGCCTCGATGAGGAGGAAATGGGGATGGGAGTTGAAAGGAAAGGAAGAGGGGAAAGCAAACAGCAAGAGGGAGTGGCATCCGTGGACGACCGCCGCGGTGGACGGCCAGCAATGGAGGGACGAACCACCAAAGTGGAAAGAGCAAGTGACGGCAACCTGAGGGCAACCTGAGGAAGGAACGACACTCGCGTGCTGCCTCGGCCGCGGTCTCCCCGCTGGTGCCCGGGAATTCGGAAGGGCGGGGTCCATGGAGCGCAGGTACCCCCCATGGTATGACTGTTGGGATGAAAGAGGGTACACTAGGTAATCTCATAGCTCCGTCAAGTTCAACCCGGTCAGCAGAGTTGAGGCCGGCTTCAAGTCTCCCGCCTTGTCTGATCTTTACAAAGAGGAAGGGACGCTTTTGAGGATGGCGGACGCAAACCGACGGAACCCACCGCTGGCTACATGTTCAAAGACCCTCGTCTACTTAATCTAACAGGACAGAAGACTACGCAGGGCCGTCGGTCAATGGCCGCCCGGTGAGCTGGCCGGTACACGACGATGTACGCGGCCTTGCACGGGTGTAGCCTGGAGACGGCTTCCTTCTTTCCTTCCATTTCCAAGCGCCAGTTGGCTATCAAGTGACGGTGAACTCGACACATGTTTGTCCTGGTACCGCAGTCAAAATTTTGCACAGGACTTCGCCTCTGCAACGCCATGTTGGTATGGAGAGGTCTTTCGGTCCCTCGAGATCTTCGGCACAAGTGGTTCAGAGGGTAATCTGATAACTTGAGACCTTCCAAGATTTGACATGGCGAATCGAATTTATGAACGTTACTTCGGTCCCGTCTGGTTAAAGATGATGTATTCCACTCCAAGTAGGCCGTGGCCTGTATCAAACGTCACATCTGAGCCATTAGGGAAGTCTGAAAACAAGCTTTTCTCTATACAATCATAAGTATCATGTCCAGATATGTAAACAGGGCTATCAGTCGTCCGCAAATTACGCGGGGCCCAACAAAATCGCATTGACAAAGTAAACAACATAAAAGGGGTATTTAGTCAACCTGTGGCCACCGTCCACTTTTGTCACTATAACCATGAGACTCCCACACTTTCCTCCACTTAAGCATCAAGCTTCTCGAGAAGGAGCTTCGAACCCTGGTTGCCCTTAGGGGCAGAGGCATTCTTGCCCTTCTTTGCCTTTGGCTTCTCCTCCGTCTCTTCCTTCTTCGGCGCTGGTGCCTCAGTGGCGGCCTTGGTAAGAGCCTTCTTGTTAGCCTTGAGGGTCTTGAGAAGCTCCTTCTTCGAGGAGAAGTCGGAAGCCTCGAGCATAGCCAGCACCGTCCAAGAGCTAGGGCCGGTGGCCCATTGTACAATGTGGTCCTTGATGACGGGATAGAGAAGATCGGCGAAGTTGAGCGGGGGGTCGACCTTCTGGATGCTGCCTGTGGCCTTGTCGAACCGGCCGCCAGCAATCAGTGTCTTGAACATGCGGCCACCGTGAATGGTCGTCGAGATATGAGGGGGGAGGGCTTGGTAGGCATCCTCGGGCGCCTCAGCGTTGGGATCACCACCAGCAGTAGAGGCAATAGCCTCCAACGCGGCCTTCTTATCGCCCGTCGCCGACAGCAACACATCGGTAACAAACTGGCAGCCGAAAGAGGTGGCCACCAAGTCAGCGGGTGAGCTTGCGATGGCCGCAAGAAGCTGAGGCGACATGGCCGTCACCAACTCCTTACGCCTAACCTCGGCGTCCTTCTTACTGGTCTTGGCGCGGATCTCGTGAATCTCCTTCAGAATCTCCAGGTCCGTCGCGTGGCTGGCGGGGAACAATGCTTTCGACATTCCCTCAAAGAGATATAGTACCGTCGTGCGCGCGTTGAGGTCATTGGCGAGGAAAACAATGTGCTCGGCATCCTTCTCTTCATTCTTACCAAGAATCTCGGAGAAGATCGTCTTAGATGTGAGGACAGTGTCGTCGAGGAGATCGTAGGCGGCGAGGATGATGGCGTGCGCGTGATTGTCACCACTCATGAGCTGGTAGGTATCCTTGTAAGCCTTGAGCAACTGCTTACGATCCTTTGCGGTTCCGTGCGCAAGGAGCAAGCACACGAGGCGAGCGCCCGACTTGGTGAATGCCATGTTCTTGAGCAAGTCAGTTTCGTCCTCCTTGATGGTCTCGAAGAACTCTTTGAACTCGTCACTCTCGGGGTTAAGGTTGAGGAAGTACTGCAGCAGGGCGTCGTGGAGCATGGTGAAACCAGTCATCTTCTTTTGAATGAGGCCATTGGCCATGTCGAAAAGGTACTTCATCGCCGTTGTCCTCTTGCTGGGCTCGTCGGCGAGAATCTTGGAGAGATCGCCGGTGACCTCGGTGCCCTTGGGTTGCCTGAACAGAGCAAATTCGGGACCGTACCACTCGCGAAGGAGGTTGGCCTTTTGCTCCTTGGTCGCAACACCGCGGTAGACATCGTCCAGAATCCACGAACCCTCAGCATGGTTGATGAGCTTGCGAACTTTGCCGTAAAACTCGGGGACGATAAGGTCGCGGATCTCCTTGTCGTTCTGCACCAGAAGCTTGCCGATCAGGAACTTGGCATACCTGCTCTCGGCGAGCTGGGCATAGGTTCCTTGAAGCTCCTTCGCGATCTGCCTGCGCTGAGCCGGGGTGGCGTACTTGACGGCGGTCTGGACGGCACGGACAGCATCGTGCTTCAAGACAAAGTCCTTGACGCGGCCAGTTATGATGGTGAACAACTCCTCAACGAGCTGTTGGCGCTCCTCCTTGGGCACATGCGACTTGCGACGGAGCTTCTCCCACAGCTTCTTGGTACGGTGCACCTCATCGGCCAGCGGCTTCGCGTTCTTGCGTTCTTGGGCGACTTGTTTTTGCTTGGCGTGCGCCTCCCTAGAGCTTGTGCCTGCGTTGTGTTAGTCAAAGAACAGAGCGAGGTTCGGTCATCATGGAGCAGATATGGTAAAGAGAGGCGACGTACCAGACTTGGCCTGGTTGGAGCCATTGCCAGACTCATTGGGCGTGGATGTTGTGGTCTCTTCTTGGTGGAACTCGGCGTCTGAGCTTTCATCGGAGGACTCGTTGTCTTCGGCTTCGGCCTTGATGTGTTTCTTGCCAGAGGTGGTCTTTGCTGCCTTCGTGCGGCCATCCTCGTTGTGCTTGCCGAACGCCTTTCTCTTTCCGCCGGCAGCGGCTGCTGAAGACGACTTGGTCGCCATTACTGCTGTGTTATGTCCGTGTTGCTCCGGGGTATGGATAGGTAGTTGATCTCGAATTGGAGGTCGTGCTGATTTGGATTCCGGGTGGGCGCTGGTTCAGAGGTATGGTCGAGGAGGAATGGATGAAAGTGCAGGTATTCAGAATCCAAAACTTTGGAGTGCCCTGTATCTGAAGCCTCTGAATTGGAAATTCTGCAGCATGTTTCCGCTGAAAATTTCTGGATCCGCATCCTGGCATCTGCCGGGCGGTGAGGAGCTCTACCAGGGTCTGCTAGTGGGGCGGATGGATTGACACTGTCTGGAACTGTCCATTGATAACTACTTAGGTAACAAGGAACCCAGGCGAGACCCCACCATGGATTGAGCCGCGCTCGCATTTTGGAGTTTGGCGTGCAGTTGCACGCTGCAGTCACTGCCGTCTGATTGCCCCTCCTCTTCGCTAAACGCCTGAAAGTCAACATTGCCAGCACCCATTCTAGAAGGACCCTTTCACGTCTGCCACAGTCCATACACTCCGCTCAAGATTTGGAAGTCCCATACCGAATTGGACATAATGGGCCGCGAAGAACAAATTGAGGAGAGGGAAGTCCTCGACTCCATCTTCCCAGATGAGATCCAAGGTTCGATTGTTCGCCCACTTCGGTTGCCGTTCAGGCATGGGACTGTCCTAACCCAAGATCGACTCGTCTAGATATCTCCGATACCGAGTACAGAATTTCTATCACGCTGGACATTCCCGATGACGATGCCGAAGAAGCGCCAAGCATGGTCCTTACCGTACGGTACCCCGAAGACTATCCCGACAAGCCACCTTCCCTTGAGCTTGCGCCCGCCCCGAATGCGCCGCCCCATCAGTACATAAACATTGCCGAAGATAGGTTCCAGTTGCTCGAAGGCGTCCAAGAGACAATCGAGGAGAACTTGGGGATGGCTATGATCTTTACTGTTGTGTCGACGTTGAAGGATGCTGCGGAGCAACTGGCAGTAGAGCGGAGGGACGCTGCCATCAAGGCGCAAGAGGAGGCCGCCCTTGCCGCGGAGCGCGAAGAGAACAAGAAGTTCCAGGGCACTCCCGTCAATTGCGAAACCTTTTTGAAGTGGAGGGAGAGCTTTTTGCAGGAGCTGGAAGATCAGAGGATCAAGGAGGAGGAGGAAAAGGCGGCCGAGATGAAGAAGGCAAGGATAAAGGAGCCTGTCAAGCTCACGGGTAAACAACTCTGGGAGAGGGGCTTGGCTGGGAAGGGTGATGAGGATCTGGAAGGCGATGATGATGTCCCCGTGGAAGAGGTCCAGAAACTCACGGTTTAGGACAGTTAAAGAAATCGCAAAGCGCCCCATCTTGTTACGCCAAAATTATTTAATTGTTCGTTGGCGGGTCTACGCTCTATTTCGCTGAAGTATACGCGTAACCTAGCCCATTAAAGAAACCAAACCGGACAGTACTTTTTCCCTCCTAACCAGACTCCAGGATATGCCGTAAACGATTTGCATGGAAAAGGACGCCTCAACTTAACATGGTATACTTGGAAAACAAACGAGACGAAGTCCAGTTCGGCCCTTTTAGTTCATCTCCTCATCTTCATCCTCCTCAACGTCTGTATCTTCCCAAACCTCATCTTCCTCAGCACCAACAACACCAAGCTCACCCCTGATGGAGTCCAGCAACTCTTGTGCGTGTGCTCCGAGTCTCTCATCTTCGTACTCGATGGCCGTGTATGTCCGGAGGCACTGGGCAAGGTACTTGCGCGAATAGCGCCAGATATCTTGCCATGTCTCGCCTTCAGGGGCTGGCAGTTCTCCCTTCTTGATCTTCTCGCCCAGAAGATATCTGCCGTAACCACTTAGATACCAGACTTCCACGGCTTGGTCATCTTCAATGATCAAGCGCTCTGCGACGTCTATCGCCTTCTCCTCCATTCCAACCTCGATCAGTAGTCGGACCAAGCTTACCCGAGTAGGGAACTGTGGCACGTTGGGGTCCTCAGGCTCAAGGTGTTCCCACAGCGCCATACTCCTCCTCAAAGCCTCCTTAGCCTCATCCACCCTTGTTTGAGAGATGCGAACGTTGGCAACGGTTTGCCAGGTGTCGGCCAGCTCGGGTGCTAGCATGATGGCCTCGGTGATGAGAGCTTCGCATCGCTGCTCGGCGTCCTCCTCCCAGCTCAAATCGGTCATGTACACCTCTGCCACGGCGCAGAGGATTGCCGCAAGTCGTCTCTTCTTCTCGGTAATGAGAGCCTCTTGTTGTTCCTTCCCGTGGGGTCTCTTCTCAAGCTCGTCGCTTAGAATCTGGATCTGGAGGCGCAAAGCAGAGGCACCGCGATCGTACCAGGTAACGCTGTCTTGTCCGCCTTCTTCGCTGAGCTGCGCAAGCCATAGGAACTTCTCGGGGCCTCCAGCAACGTCCTCGGGGAGCGTGCCATCCTCATCTGTTTTGACTGCAGCAAGGAAGAACTCGCGAGCAGCTTCAATCTCGCCGAGCTCGACGTTGATATGGCCCAAGAGGGAGAGGGCGGCGCCAGCCAGTTTTCCGTTTTCGCCAATGGCCTTATAGGCGGACTTGGCAGTCTTTGCCGCATTTTCGATGTCGCCGACCTCGAGCATCGCACTCGCATTGTTGAGCAGTTCTCTCGCGTTCACATTCGAGGGTTGAGCGGCGGTTCTGGCTCGCGCCTTCGCCTTGTCCTTCTGGGACTTGTTCTTCGGCTTCGTGGGCGCCATGTTGTCGGAAGGATGTGGACGGTCCGAGGTAAGGAAGGAGTGGGTGGAGGGTGAAGATGGCGGTTTGTTGTTTACTACCAGCTTGCGGTCCTAGCGAGGTGACGGGATCAGATGGTGTTTGGAACTGGGAAATTTTGGGCTTATCGCAACGCTCGATAAGAGAAAAGCCCCACGATACCGTCAGGTTGGAAATTCGCTGCACTGTACAGTAGCTAGCGCGGTACACAGTGCCCGGCCAAGAGGCCTAGACGAATTCCCCACACTCCACGGCGATCTGGGGCATGACATCCGCGTACAGACTTCAATACGGTCACTTACACAACATAC
Organism: Neurospora sp. CHS-2018b; assembly: GCA_009806015.1. Lineage (NCBI taxonomy): Eukaryota > Fungi > Ascomycota > Sordariomycetes > Sordariales > Sordariaceae > Neurospora > Neurospora sp. CHS-2018b. The sequence continues at coordinate 165,835 of RAOV01000007.1, forward strand.
AAACTTGAAAGACTGTACTCCATGCTTGATTCTCACAATCCCCATCCAAGACTTCTGAATGCCCTCATTTCATTCCCTATTTGGACAAGTATGCTGAGCGATTGACCTACCTTTGCAAAGTGCATAGGACACCCTCGTACACCACAATATGACACCAATACGTATCACTCAGATGAGCGCGCTCAGGCTTTTAAGTCCTTACCCGACCTTGACGACGTTGCATTGGAAAACTTGAATGATTGGCTGCCCTTTCTCGAAACGGCAACATCTTTCATGTTTCAGGATGGGGGCGCCATCACCAGTGGACACCATCTTCTTGGGCAACGCGCCCCCGCACGCGATCGCGGATGGAAACCCTCGGGGGCTTGACACAGTGAGACAAGCTTCCGTCTTCCATGCCAGCGGGCGGCCAAGTTTCCCGCCCATCCAAGCCATCGTGAAGAAGTGCCAGCAGCGGCATTGGAACGTCACTGGGAATTCCAACCGATTCCAACCACCTGGCGGTGCTTGTCCTAACCTCCTCTTGATATCTGTCTCTTCCGCTTGCGTCTGTCTCTCCTTCATCGTCATCACCAACCTCGTCGCCGCTCGTCTCTACGCCCTCCAGGCACCATGAATGTTCTTTAAGAGTTGCAACTTGACCTCAATCTTTCTCACCCGCTCACGACCACATCAAGCACACTCCTTCGTTCGTGAAGCCAAACCAAACAACACTATGATCTCAAACAGAATCATTCGTTTTGCGCTCATATACGCCAGCTCATCACTCCTTTACATAACTCCCGGCCGAGCATCTCCTACATCCTCATCCTCAACATCGCTAGCAGCATTTGCCTTCCCATCCTGCGTAGAGAGTTGCATCAATGTTTCCGGCTGTGGCACCGACAACCCGCAATGCATGTGCAAGTTCTCGGGCAAGGGCATCTTCCTCGAGCTGGCCTTGACCTGCATGTCCTACTACTGCGAAGCCGAGCTCCGCCGCGCCGACGACACTCTGATCGATATCATGGAAGCCGGGTGCAGATCCATTCGCCAGCCGATACCCGAGGAGAAGCTGGAGATGGCCGAGGCGTGGGCTAGTAGGCTGGTGAAGAACCTTCCACCATCGACGACAATCGCGACCACCACAGTTCATCAGCCGTTGCCTACGACACTGGTTACAGTACAGCCGCCGCCGCCGGTGACGGCGACTACTACGCATGTACCTCCACCAGCAACTACGACAGAGCCAACGGTTGTACCAACTACACTCGAATCGTCTTCATCGACAAGCACTTCTCCATCAGACGCCGCCACCTCCACAATAGAAAGCAGCAGCAGCAGTAGCACCAGCAGCGTCACCACACTCCAACCCCAGACCTCCTCAACCAAGCCAGCAGATGAGGCAACTACGTCCGCTCTTCCCCCCAAACCACGTCCGGACTCAAGTCCGTATGGGCCCTTTGTTGGGCCGATCCCCAGTTCTGCCGTCAGGGGCGTGATGGTTTCATTACCATTGTTGCATTGGGCATCGGTGCTTGTGTGTATGGCTGTTGCGGGGGTGGTATTTGCATAGGTGATGAATAATGTTGAGTGGGTGGGCTTGGTTTGACGTGAGACAGGGTGTATATACAGGAGAAAAGGAGGAGTGAAGAGAGTGAGGGGGGATGATCTCCGTTGTCGGGGGATGAGACAAGGATGAGATATGAGCTATGAGTTATGAGAAAAGAACAGAAACCAGGAAGCAGGCTTTTATGGTTTTGTTAGGGGTGAACATAATGGATATGTTGGGAGCACCGAGAGCGGAGAGAGGGGAGCGGATTGGCGTGGCATTGTGGCATTTATGATACCCGGGTGAGAGAAAATATTGGGGAAAGGGGGTTTGTCTTCATGATTGTACATCAAACGATGGACGGCGGTAGAATCTGGATACCTGTGAACGAGTGTGATTCTAGTACTCAAAGAACTCAGATCATGAGCTTTTGTACCAGTTGCCTAACATTGCTTCTCACTTGTTCATCTTTCTTCATGCGTAAAGGCTTTGAGTGTGAGAGCCACGAAGACGGACAGCTTAATTCAAACTGTTCGATCACTCCCAAGATTTCAATATCCAGCATCAAATAAGGAGAGAGACCTGAGCTGAAAACTATATGAGGGTGATGTTGCACCTGTGTAAAGCAATCTCATTGCGCATGACCATCTATTTCCTCCAAATCCCAACCGGTCCTGCCTTACCCCTTCTTCAACCTCCATCCTTACTCCCTCCCTCTTCCTTTTTCTCCTGAGCGTATGTAATACCCATCCCACCCACAGCAAAACACCGAACTTCTTTCCATTCCCCCTTCCTCTACCGTCACAACACCGTCACTTCATTTCACTTTACCCCCTTCCCTTCCCCTTCCCAGCCCTAATACCCTCAACAACCCCCCCAACCACTCCCTCCATAACCCCCACCCTCACCCCCTTCTCTCTTAACCACCTCTCCTTCTCCTTCTCCCTTCGCCTCCTATCCTCCTTTTGTTTTTCCTTCTCCTCCTTCTTTCGTAACTTTTCTTCCTTCTTCTTTTGCTTTGCTGCTTCCGTTTGGGACTGGAGTTGAGATTCTTTTTGAAGGCGGCGTTCGGTTAGGAGTAAGAAGCTGGCTCGTGTTGGTGGTGAGTGATGTGGGTTGAGACGGCCGCCGCCGGTTACAAACCAGTAGAGGATTGGGACTGTCTCGTTCTGTAAGGGAGGAGGAGGTGGTGGTGGTTTTCTTGCTTTGGTCGTGGCCTTGACCTTGACCTTGGCTGTCCTTTGGGGAGCGAAATGAGGACTGTCGTCGTCAGGTGGCGGAGGAGGTGGTGATGACGGTGGGGTTGGAGGCTGTTGGGGCCATGATTCCTCCATCAGAGGTAGAGGCGTTGATGGACATGGACTTTCTGTGAGGGGGGTTGTTTTGTGACTGTTGTCTTTTGACTGGTCACCCTCGCGAGGAGAAGAAGCTGTTGAGGCAGCTGACGATGCGGGCCTGGATAGCGTCGGGAGTTGCGAAGTGTCTTCGACTGGTTCGATCAGGTTTGTAGTAGACTTGACTGCAATATCTCTATTCAGAATGTCTTGAGATACTGTATCTTCAGGGTTTATATCTTCGTCCAAGGCGTTTAGCATGTCAGTCTCTTGGCTTTTGATTTCCTGGTCCTCAACCTCCTTGTCTGTAGACTCCTTGTCTCCAACCTCCTGGCCCTTTACCTCGTTGTCTGTGGACTCTTGGTTTGAAGACCCGTCATTCGCAGCTGTCTGAGCCGAGTCTCCCGCTCCACTCTCTGTAGTCGAGATTTCGTGGGCTGTTGTATCTCCAACTGGAAGATCCTGGGCTGTTGCACCTTCGGCCCTAGTTCCGTCTGGATGATCATCGTCAGATTCACCTTCAGGTTTGATCTCTTCGGGCTCCGTAGGCTCGGCTTTGACCTCCGCATGTTCCGAGTCCTCGGGTTTGGAATCCTCGGATTTAGCATCTTCGGACTTGGCCTCGTCGTGCTCATCATCTTCTCGTCCAGCATCTTCAACCACCTGATCTTTAGCCTCCTGGTCCTTGATCTCCATCTCCTCGTCTGTAGATTCTTGGTGTATAGACTCCTGGTCTGTAGACCCGTCATTCGCGGCGGTCCCCTGAGCTGTGTCTCCTGCTCCACTGTCAGTAGTTGCGGCTTCTTGGGCTGTAGCATCTTCGACCGTAGTTCCGTTTGGCCGAACAGCCTCTGTTTCAGCATCTTCCGGCTTGGAATCTTCGAACTTCGTAGACTCAGCCTCGAGATCCCCGACTCCCGAGCCTTCGGGTTTGGTATTCTGAGATTCATCGTCTTGGTCCCTGGCCTGGTCGGACTTAGCGTCTCCTTTTCCAGCATCTTCTGATTCCAAGTCTTCGGGCTGGAGGTTGGTACTATCAGTGTTGGTATCCCCAGATTTGGTATCGTCAGGCTGAACAGCCTCCGTTTCAGCATCTTCAGGTTTGGTATGTTCGGCCTTCGTAGACTCAGCTTTGGCATCCCCATGTCCAGAGTCTCTAGGTTTATCATTCTTAGAGTCAGTGTCTTGGTTCTTAACCTCGCCGGGCTCAGCATCTTCGGGACTAAGATTTTCTGGCTCGGGCTTGGTATCCTCGTTGTTGGTATTCCCAGATTGGGCATCATCAGGTTGATCACTCGAGGCCGTCTCGGTAGGCGGCGCTGCTGTGGTAGTCATTGCCGGGTCTACTGGAGCATCTTCAGGTTTAGCATCTTCAGGCTTCGTAGGCTCGGCTTTGACATCCTTATATTCTGAGTCTTCGGAGTCTTCGGGTATGGGATCCTTAGATTTGGCGTTTCGGTCCTTGATCTGGTCGGGCTCGTGAATTTTTCGTTCAGCATCCTCGGATTCGAGATCTTTGGGTTCGGGATTGGTATTCTCCTTGTTGGTATCCTCCTTGTTGTTATCACCGGGTTGGACATCGTCAGCTTGATCATTCGAGGCCGTCTCATCAGGCGGCGGTGCTGTAGTGTCTCTCGCCGTGTCTGCTGGAGTGATACCGGTGCTTTCCTTGTTATCAATTGCAGATGTCGCCTCCGCATTCAAGTTCTCTTGGTCTTGGCTGGCCATTGTGCCCTCTTTTCACAAGGTGATCATAAAATGTCAACTAGTAATGCTGCTGATACACTCTATCGTGAACGACTCTCCATAAACTCGAGGTAAGCATGGGTTTGGGCAAGCTCTTAAGGAAGCACAAAGTATGGTCCGACTCATGGGGGGACAAACATGGTGAAGTGAATCATTGTCAACTTTTTCGACATTGTTTGCTGTATATGGGACATGGAAACCAACAAGATGGTCCCTTAGTAGCAATCCGGTGTTACCTGCTACATATCCGACGCCGTATGGCAGTTCTCTACAAGAAGGGGTTACACATCTCCCTCAAGGCCGGGCATCATCTTTAAGCCACACCTGACGTTTATCCCACTGACCGCCGGAGCGTTTGCATTCTTCACCTTTACTCGTCGGTACGACAAACCATTTATACATGCTGCCGTCTTAGAGCCCACTCTATCCGATTCAAACTTCCCCATCAATGCACCGCGCCAATAGAAACACGCTGGCCAGCAGTCATGTCCGTCAAGCTGAGTCGACATGAATGCCGTCGAGAAGTCATCATCCTCCGCTTGGCCGCCCTACACCTAGAGACAAAGCTCCTAACGATAGCCTGATGAATCGGTTGCTTCATGACATCGCTCGGTCCATAAGTCGGGATCATGGATGCGTCTGCGATGACGGACCACTCGTCTGACCCGAACCCTGCCGATTCGGTGGTCACCACCATGTCTACTGCACTTCTCCTCACCCCCCGCGGGTGCTGATAGGAGAATGGCATGCGCATCGTCGACATGTTGGCGTCGAAGTTGATGGGCCCGCTATCCCGTCTCCGATCATTCCACGAAACCATCTCCGTGTCCTCGAACTCTTCCACGGTCGAGAAAGCAATATCGATCAGGTCAAAGCCTGGGGAGAGGGGTGTTGGTGCCAAGCTGTCGCTTCCGTCTTCGTCCGAGGGAACTATAAGGATGCTACTGGGCACCGTGATGATCTTCGTAGACGCGGTCGGTGTGTACCCGTCGCCGTCTTCTTGCCGGCTTCGCTTGCGGGACCGTAGCGTCCGCGAACTGACCCTGAAGGTAGCGCGGAGGGGTGTGGGCGGTGCCTCGCCGGGCCTTCCCAGTGATCGCTCAACCGCCACACATCCATTAGATGCCTTGGGGGTTGATGTTGCCAGATGAGTGGCCACGTAGTAACCAAGCTCGGGAGCGAGTCCTGCGTCGGAGAGTCGGGTCCTGAAAGAACAGGGATCGTGTCTTTTGGCGAGAGCCACGATGGGAGTGGTTGGTACCGGCGACTCTACTGCCCTTCTCTTGTCTTCCTTCTTGCTTCTAATCCTTTTCCGGGACATGAGGCGCCTAAGTCTGCCGTTGATGCTGTCGGGATCCTGCGAGGGGCTGAAGGAGAGCGCCATGTTTGCTGAAGGTGGATGGATGCGATTCCAGAGGACTTTGAGGATCTCGTGAATTCGTTCTGCTGAGATGATGGTGCTGATGGACTGAGGCGACGAATGGTCTCCAGCGAATTGTTGTCCTTGATTTCGCTGGCTGTAAGAAGGGGTATATTGCATTACTCAAAGGCTTTGGAAGGTATTGACGACGTGGGGTGAAAGGTGCCGGCACCTTTACTTTGGAGTTGTTGTCGCCTCGGTGTTTGCTTCCTGCGTGACTGTCTAATTTGAAAGGAGGACCGGGAGGAGATAAGAGTGGAAAGGTTGGATCCTTTATGCAGGCAGTACCTGCTAGTGAATCGGATGAAATCCAAGCTGTTTGGTTCTGGGTATCGTCGTATCCAGATTCCTGGCGGCGCGCGTGGCTCAGCAAGCACAGCTGTGGACAGGTAGCGTACGTCTCCAGTTGCCTTGTGCTGCAGCTGAGTGAGGTTTGTGCCGTGAAGTTCGGTGACCAACGCCCAGTGTGCGACCAGCGCTCTTGTGCGTAGAGGTAAGGTTCCTTCCTTCCTTCGGCTTGGGCAGGTGAATAATGGTGGGAGAGTGGAAGCTTCCGGATGAAGCGGTGACCACAAGTGCAAGTGCAACTGTCGAACTTTGTTTCCCTAGTCAATCTTTGTTTAGGCCGGACGACGTCATGGAACGTCAGACGACACGTTCCACTGGTGGCAGCTCTCTCAGCAAGCTCCGTGCGACGGAAGACGGAAGTCAAGTGGAAGGAGGGCGGAAAAAGAAGCACAGAAGCTTTCCAGACATGATGCGTATCCCATGGGCATGCTGCTTGCTTCGTGCTGACACGCGTCTCTCTTTAAATAACAAGGCGACATGGGCACCTTGTAACCAAGTCGTGTAAAGTGCACCCCACATGGGAACATCTGGACCAGTATCCGACGCTTTTAGCTTCACTTTGACATGCTGGGACGCAGGCTCACCTGATGAGAAGGAGGGTGGGTGTAGGTATGTTGCGCTGTTGAGCAAGGCGTCGGAGTAGGGACAAAAAGTGGAATGACACGAACCATGTTGAGCTTGGTGCCCGACATCAAAGTGACCACTCGGTTTTACGGTGTGAGATGGGCTATTGAAAGCATTCAGCAATACAAGGCGGACCAAACAGAGGCGGCAAAGGCGCTCAGGAAGTTGCAAAGTTGTAAAAACAGCTTGATAAGCTGAGGTGTAATCACACGTTCCTCGCCTTGACCTTCTGGGTGGACGGAAAATCCACAGAAATTCAAAAGTCTGAAAGCTCGCCGGGCCGGGCCTTTCGCGTCACCGCCTTGCTGTCGTTGGCCCCCGCAGCCCCCCAAGGCTGGGCAACACTGTAGCGAATCCAAGACGGCCACATGTATCTGGGGGAATTGCTAGCTTGCAAACTAGCACCACAGTAGTCAGCAAACCCGCGTGCGTGGTTGACTGCGCATGTCTATCATGTGGCTCATCGTGATCGTGCAAGACAGACCTTCTCAAATTCTTGCTGCCCCGTGCTTTTCCGGTCAAGCCAAGAGATACCGGAGCACGAAGCAGGGGAGGTCGGGACCGAATAGTGGGGTCTAGCCAGCCGGAAATCGGTACGTTCCGAGACCCACATCGGGCCCCACACCGGTAGATCAGCCCCGCTTACCCCCACAGACGACGGGGACACGGGAACACAATCCCGGTTATCGATACCACTTCCGTCCATCAGGAGTCGGGACAAGATGTCTGAAACAGCCTTGAGACATCCCAAGCATAAAACAAGCACACTGCAGTGAGTTGGCAAAGACAGCACGAAAGTTCTTGACATGGCAATGAGGCTTTTTTTATTCGAGACAAGTTATTGTAAGTTGTCACCATTATTGACATCATGATTGTGTAGTCGGCCTGACCACACCAACATATCATGATATCACCACCAAAAAGTAGAGCGGTCCAAAATCCGTAAAGATAAGACACCGCTCGAGAAAAATACGCTTCCAGTTCCAACAATAAATGAGCCTGATGATCCCAGGCCGTTTTCAACAGTTCCAGCGAGAGAAAGACAAGAAACAAAACCCCAACAAACCATATACCCCAAGCGCCGGGTCAATATCCGTGTCAAGCGAGTCGGACATCAAGCCGCCGTCGTTGAGTTCCCAATTCCATTTCCGTTTTCCATGCCCATTCCCATTACTCATTTCCTTCCGTCTTCCAGAGCTCGGGGTCGGGGTTCTTTTGTTTTCATAGCATCAAATCGTTCCTCCTTGGCCGTAAATGCCCCGGTAGTAGGTAGGCAGGTAGGTATCAAACCACACACACTCCTTCACAGCCTTCTCAAAAGGACCGCATCTGCATCTTCTCCTCCAGACTGCAAAAGTACATATCGTCCGTCGGTCTCGGCTCCAAGACACCGGTGAGCTCTTTGTGGCCAGCCTCCTCATCCTCCTCCTCGGGTTCCGAAGGCACCAAACGGATGCCGAACAAGGAGCTGATACTGCTTCCGGCGCGGTTGAGCGTGCTGCGGCTGGCCGTCGAGCTGGCTGGCGATACGAGCCTTTCCACCTCGCCGTCTGAGCTGCTAGCCCGCGACGAGGTCGACGACGAGCGGGACCGGCGGCTGCGCAATGAGGTCCGGAGACCGTGAGGGGTGAGGCGGGCGGCGAGGGAGTGGAAGCGAGAGTTGTGCATTTTGGGCTGTGATGTCCAGTTGGTTTTGGTGTTTCGAGTCGTTGTCGTCGTGAAAGAGTGCGGAGGAACTCCGGTAGTGGGTAGTGAGTGGCAGCGTCTACTGACGGCTATGTGAAGAGCGAGTGATAGATGTGATGACTTGGAGCAAATTTGCTTCTCTCAAGTGTTCAACAATGTGTTTGAGGCTGGGTTTCTTGCTGCTGATAATGACTGGATTGGTATATTGGGCTGGACCACAGATGGAGGTGAAACCAAAAAAGAGAGTAAGGTTGACAGAGACAGTGACGAAACAACAAGAAGCCGGCTCTTGGTTCGTTCTTTTTTCAGTCAATGTACCGGAGATGGGAGATTGAGGACTTGACGGCGAGCTCGAGCTGACGAGATAAAGGGCAAAAGCAGTACTCGGAGCAGAGAAGCGTGCGAGAGTCGCTTTAAGTAAACCAGCTTTGGCAACCGTCTTGTTGATGGAAAGTGCAAGGGTACCTAGACTCCCACTATCTTCGATCCGTCTCGAGCCGGGAAGTCACTCCCAGGGGGTGTCCGGTGTCGTGCAATTGCTTCCCTCGCTAAAACGGTGCACAGAGGGAAGGGATGAATGGCAGAAAGGGAGATAGTGTCCAGGAACGACAAGGCAAAATGGAAACCACTACTACCCTGCCTTGTGACTATCGCAACCCGGGGAACTACCAAGTCAGGCAAGGGGACATGGAAAAGTTGAATCGGTCATGCATTCCATGAAACAGGACCAAGAAGGTGATGTGAATGCAAGGAGAAGCCAACCGTCAACCAAGCCAACAGTCCAAACTCTACTCCCCGAGGGCACAGAACACCAACCTAAGTCATGATACCAACATTGGTCTCTCATATTTGCGAATCGTGAAATCATCGGACATTTTAGTTCTCAGTTCGCTGACCGTTGCGATTCAGTGCTCGTATTGGACACATGGACACGGGTACGGGGATGAGGACGAGGACAACGACGGGGATAGACTCAAAAGAAGAGATGCGATCATGCATAAGATGGACGTCTGGCCAGACCACCGATGCATCCCAAGTGGTGAAACAAGTTCCGAATCTTCGCCTTTTGCCCTGGTTAAGCGGGGCCTTTTTGAAACCAGCACAAGGAGCTCGATGGGATGGTGATTCAAATCGCCAGGGGACTTACACATGGTAACTAACAGACTAATAATAAAAATGCACGAGAAGATGTTAGTGCTCCCCACACTTCAAGTGGGGGAGAGCGCACGTTCGAGCGGTTTCAGGGGTATTGGACAGAGCGACACTAGCATGTGTTTCACAAGGAACATCAAGAACCTCATCCTCGCCTTTGTCAATGCTACCCATCCACGCCCCCTTTTCCCTCAGTTTCTTTTTTTTTTTTTAAGTCTTCTTGCCATCTGACCGGTGCCTTGATTCGTGCCGGTAGAATAGTAAAAGCCACTGCCGGACGTGCTTCCGAAGGCATAACCTAAGCCACCTCCTCGTGGGCCTGCATCACTGCACAACATCACACCTTGGGCAACCCCAAGGAACATTCTTCGCATTGCTGGACATCGTTTCTCTTACTGCCGGTGACTCCATGCTTTCCTCCCCATCTATCTGAAATATTGCCAATGGTTCCTTTCCTGTGTCTCTTTAAAAACCATTTGGCAAAAAGAGGGAGAGGGAACGAAGTCGTCAAGGACAAAAGAGATATAAACGGGTTCTACTGTATTCAGATCTTTGGTCATCACGCCCTCAGAGCCGAACCAGGTGGGACTAAACCTAGCGACCTCCACAAATCCCCCAATCGGGTTGCAAAGAAGACATCAAGAAACAACCACATAACGCCTCGGCATGCTCAAGAAAGACGCAACTTGTATGCACAAATGAAAATAACCTAAAAAATTCTTTCCCCATAACCTCTCGTCGTCTTCGCATCTTCAAGTCATTCAGTAAGCCCCTGAGTATCCTCCCCCAGAAGTTCTCGACCCTCCTCCCCAATCCGTATTATTCTGGCCCCGTCTCATTGTCGCGCTCCTCCGAATACTGGCCACCCACACGGAATCATCCAGCATCGAGCTGAGCTGCGCGGGACTGACGGAGCTTCCGCGCTTGGCACCATCGCCGCCGGGGCTTCTTCCGCCGTTATTATCATCCAGAGCACTTCCGCCGCCCAATCCCATGCTGCCCATCGTCCCTGACCCGCCGCCCCAGCCACCAGGCGAAGGGGCGTTTCCTCCGCCAATTCCTAGAGAATCGTGTAGTTCGAAGCTGTAGGCATGCGTGTTTCGATGCGACGCAGAGTTGGACGACTTGTTTGCGCGAGGGCCGGCAAGTGGATGGCCGTACGAGGTATCAAACGACGAGAGATCGGCGCTCACCCCAGACCAGCTGCGGTGATGAGCGCGAGCGTCGTCTGCTGACAGGAAAGATGCGGCACCGCCGGGATTGAGCGTACTGGAACCAGAGCCGAACGGATTCGTGGGGGTGTATTCGAAAGGATTCGTACCACCAGCAGCACCGCTGCCGCTGCCGCTGCCGCTAGCCCTCGCGCTGTTATTGGCGTTACTGTCCTTGTTTTGCTGTTCATTGTCTGTTTGATTTTCATGATCGTTTTCCACGTAGATTTCTGGCACGCCCAGCTGTGGAATCGCCGTGAGCCGAGCAGACCGCTTGAGCTCCATGTGGCGCTGAAACTTGCGAGAGTAGTAAATCATGTCGAAGAAACCGAGGACGACGCGACGGTGTATTTCCTCCTCAACGCGTTGGAGACGTGAGCGGCGACGAAGGAATTCCTCGAGACTGTGAAAATTTGTCAGCAATCAGTTGCGTATTTGCTCGACTTATGGAGTCTGGTACGCACCGTAAGCTCTTGCTGTCGTTAATAATCTTGTAATGTGCCAGAATCATAAGAACAGTGGTAAAGGAAATGCCTCTTTCTGGATCCGCAGACACCATAACCTCCTCGAAGAAGATGTTAAACCGTCGTCTGCGTTCTCGCACCTTGGCGACATCAATTTGTGATATCCGTTCGTTTAATTTTTTGAGATCCAAGCTGGTTTGAAACTGCGTGGTACTAATGATAGAGGCATGTCTGATGCTTGACGTATCTTCACCACGAACATCTTCGAGGATCTGGCGCACCGAGTCATGACTTTCATAGATGCGCATCTCAAACACGCCCGACAGTTCACCCAAGAGGCGCGGGAAAGCCTCCTTACTGATGAACCCAGTTCCCGAAGGGTCAACACTGCGCCATGCTTCCTTGAAGCGCCGGATCTCGTCCCGATCCACCACGGCAAGCCCGCTTGTCCGCTGGTACACGTACGAGAAACTTTCGTAAATCAGCGAAACGAACAAGTTGACAAAGATGTACATGCTGATGATGTTCCACGCGATGAAAAGAGCACGCGCCCATGCGGTGCTACCGCAATCGCTGTCAGAGAACTCGATGCCTTCAACACAAAGCGGCGGTTTGATCTTGGCAAAGTCTTCCATAACCGCATTCCAACCCTCTCCGCAACTGAACCGGAAGAGTAGGATCAGGGCATTCGGCACCGTGCGGAGATTGATATTGTAATCAGTTTGCTCTCCGAAACGGGTGAGACTGAACGTCTGTGTAAGTGCAATCGCAAACACCAGGAAGAAGGCGAGCCATGTGGCCAACAGGCTTCCGATAGTTGTCAAACTGGCGGCAGCTGTCTTGAACAGTTGGTCGAGCGCATCATTCCGGGGAATGAGCATTAAGACGATCGCTACCAGAAAGAACTTGTGTAATTGAATGTACGTGTCCAGCTTCGTGTTGGTCATGAAAAGAATCGTCGTGGCGAATGCACCAGTAACAGTGATGAGGGAGAACATGTCCCAAGAACTCTTGCGGAAGCGGCTCCAGCCAAGCCCCGCAATTCGAATCACGATGTTGGCGATGTAGATGAGAGTGAAGAGTAAGAACAAAGCGTCTCTGGTGTTTGTCCACCAATCTGGCTCGCTGTAGAATTCGGAGAGAAGGAGGACAAGATGGAAGACCAGAACGCTGGTGATGGCCACATACCATTTCCCGCGCTTCTCGATGGCACGTTTATGGCACCATATCTTCCACTTGTTCTTGCTCTCGTCATATGAGCTTTTTGACGGCGAGATTTGGCGGAGAAGTTTCCGCAGCTCGAGCCAAGATCTTTGCTCGGCAGTCAGGAAAGCTACACCGGTCTGTTCCGTATAGTTTCTCATGAAGACGGAGATAAAGAGCGTCAACACAAAGACTGTCGCCAATAGGTTGAAGACGACCAGGAACAACGCGTTCCCTTGGCCGCTGTAGGGAGCCTCTGACTGTGGCTGCAAACCCCTATCGGTAATGGCTTGAAGAGCGAAAGACACGTCAACCCAGCCCTCCTGGCTCACAATCTGGAAAAGAATGAAGAGAGACGAGCCGAAATCGTCAAAGCTGAAGTATGGGTTCGATACTGATCTCGGAGCAAGAACGGGCCAATCGTTGTTGTAAGGAGTGCTGTTCCATTCACCAAAGCAGTCATCCAGTCTGACTATTCCCTCCGAGCTGTCGTTGCATGCAAGCAGTTTACCGTGGAAAAGGTTGACTCCGTAAATAGCAAAGGGAATAAGGAGGGAGATGGAAACGAAAGCAGCGCTCAAGATCTTCCACCCGCCAACGATAAGGAGCGAGTGGAAAGTGTCCCTTGCACTTTCGCTGATGTTGAGCAGACGCAGGGCCCTTAGTGCTTTGAAGGCGCCCACTGCTCTAGACACGGCTCCGTTTCGGGTAAATAGAGTGATGACGTTGATCCAAAGAGTAATTAGCACAATGGCGTCAATCACACCCCAAGTGCTGCGGAAGTATGCATTTGGTGTCCAAAGGAAGCCGTCTGCGATAACCTTGATGAGAGCTTCAAGGGTGAAGACAATAGCAAACCCCGTGTCTGCCCAGACGAACCAGTTAAACGCCGTTTTGCCATACTTTTCGAAGTATTCCTTTTGGTACAAGGGTGTGGTAATGCAAGCCAGCACCACCATGGCCACGATGGCCGCATAAATAAGAGTCGAGAAGGTGTACCATGCATACTTATTAGGCTCGTCTCCCTCAAACCGATCAGTTCCCCGACCAGGGCCGACCAGACTTTGGCAAAGACGTCGTATGGGATTCCTGGGTTTGAAAATGAATAGGGAATTGTTGTAGTTGGGGTGGCGCATCAGGTACTCTCTCTGTAGCCTCTGGCGGCGCTTTGAGGCATTCATCGCCTGGGCGGCCATAGTCCGTGGATCGAGATTCTCACTTAGCCCATGCAGATTGACGGTCGAATAGAAAGGGTTGGGTTCACGGCTAGTAAACAGTGACATGAATTTTCCCCAGACAGAGGAGAGTATCCCGGGAGTGACGCCGTCATATTGCATGGTTGTACTACTACCCAGCTGGGGAGTTGGCTGACCATCGGGAGAGCTTTGCTGGAGAGGGTCCATGTCGTCGTCGAGAAAGTCGTGTACCACAGCCTCTTTCAGAAGCATCTCCATCATAGCAGGGCCATAGTCAAGCGGATCCCTCTGTTTTTTTGACCGGCCAAAATTGAAAACTTTTGATAATGCCAAGTTGCTCGAAGAAGAATGTCCCAGCTCCTTGCGCTGGAGGAATGCCTTGACCTGTTCAAGACGCTTGACATCCTCTCCAACATCGAAATTTTCTTGGATAACGGCAATGAACATGTTGATTAGAATAAAGTAAGCGAGAATGAACCAGCCGACGAGGAAAATGGCGCCAATCCAAGCAGTGTGCAGGTGGTGGGTGCTGGCAGTGACGCTGTAGAGAATGTCGGTCCAATTCTCAGTCGACATAACCTGATACATTCCGAGGAAACAGTTATAAATGGTGTTGAACGGGATTCTGATCTCCCCCCCATTATCATCTTGTCTCGGTAGTTCGCCACGGAACAATTGCGCTGCGAAGATGGCCATCAGAAAAGTGATGAGGAAGACGAACGACATCAGGTTACCGATACCAGTTACGTTTCCGAGCACAAGCCGAATTAATTTCCTTGTCATGGGAATAACCATGACCAAACGGTAGACGCGCAGGATCTGGAACGCGGTAAGCCAATTGTAAACTTGGCCAGAATTCCGGATAGGAGGGATGAGGATAATCGAGGTGGCTACAGCAAGCCCAAGGTCGACAAGGTTCCGTTTCCTACGGTGGAAACCTCGGATGTCGGCAGCCAAGCGGATGATGATTTCGACGTCTAGCAAAAGGGTGACCACAGGCTCTGCTATATTGACGAAACGCTCTCGGTCTGACTTCATCCTGGCGCTGCGGAGAGACTGTGCCAAAAGTCCAAAAGCGACGATCAAGATCCACAAAGGTTTTGTCCTGTTGTATATCCTTTGCAACAATGTGGGTCTACGCACGGCATCATCAGCTCGAGATGAAGTCATGCCAGGAGGTTCATCCGCAGTAAAAGCGCTAGCCTTGGACTCTTCTCGGATGACCTGAAACGACGACGTGATGACGGCAATCAGCAAATTGGTCATCCAAAGCATCATGATAATAATGCCAGCACCATAGAAGAGGGCCGACGGGAGGAAATCTGAGCTGATGGTGTGATACATCAAGTCCGACCAGGTGTTGGCGCTCATGATGACAAATACGAGCTCCAGAGAATGGCCGATATCGTCGAAGTTGACCGTTCCATTGAAGGGATTTTCTTGCCGGATGCATATCGACCCTCTCGGGCAAATGAAGCCCTTGGCACGCGAAGTTCCGTTCTTCAAATCAGTTAGGGACTCCTTTTCGTCACTATAAACCCAAGGCATGGTTTCACCAGTCGCGTTGTCGATATGCCCTCCACAGAAAGTCATATCCGGCGTATAAGCTGCTTGGAAGTTGGTGGGATCATCGGGATCTATCCAAAGACATTGACGACTCAGACTTGACTTAAAGCTCTGCACGCCAATGATGGCAAAGAGAAGCCAGAAGAAACCCATCAAGAAGGACACTCGAACGAGCAACGGCGCGGCCTTCTTCAGACTTCGCAAGATAATCAGATTCCCCTTCGTAAGGGCAAGTAATCGAATGATGCGCAAGCAGCTTAGCATGCGGAAGACGTACATGTGGTGCTTGCTCTCAAGACCAGTGACGCCTAACACGAAGGATATCCAGAAGGAGACAACGGCTACGAAGTCTAACCTATTAAATCCATGGCGGAGAAACGCGCGGCGAGCCAGGTGGCGTCGCTGTTGATCTTCCAGCGTTTGGATTTGACTGTGGGCCATGGTAAAGGATCTCGTAAACGGAGCAGGCTCAAAATGTTCTTGTCGGGGTTGACGGACCGATCTTTGACGCTGAGGTCGGAATATGACGCGATACTGTTCGGCCAGCCTTTCGCGAAAGCGGCGTTTGTTCTTGGCTTCTTCATATTCGGGGGCGTTGATGATGAAGCCAGACACAATGATTCTTGCTATGAGTTCGATAGTAAAGATGACAAACAGGACAAATATGGCCCAGTCTATCCTGGTGCTACCCCAGCGCTCAGGCCGACCGTTTCCATCAGCCAACACATCTGGTGCGGCCTCAACAGCTAGTAGGACGGCTTGAAGGACGATTAAGATGAGAATGAATGGCTCAGCCCATGGGTTGACCAACAGATCGCAGAGCCATAAGCGCAGTGGATTGTCAGGGGGGAATATCCCCAGCGACTTGCCCTTGAGCGGATTGTTCCTAGGATCGCGTGACCGGGGCCTGAAGGCTGGGTGCTGCTGTGGATAGACATGATGCGATTCAGGCCGCTTTTCCGTGGGGTTTTGTCCTATTTGTGACGGATACGAGGTGTCAACCAGCATGGGGCCCGATGCGTGGCCCGGCCGCGGGCGTTCCATGCTCGGCGAGCGTGAGCGGTCTCGTTGTGTTTGCTGGTCAATCAAGTCACCCTCTCCACTGATCATGACAACACGCTGAGACATGGCCCTCATAATGGAACCTGCCCTCGACAAAGCGCCACTCGTTGATAGAGACCGAGAGCGGCGTCTATCATCGGGAACCAAACTGTCTCCATAACTCCGGTGACGGTCCGCGGTAAAGTTATTTTCCAGATCAAAACCAAGCATGGTGTTGCGGGGTCGCGAGGAACCATTACCCAGATCAGAGACAGTCTGGAAACTATCCCTTGGTACAGAATCTCCTTCTGGTGCGTCCAAGCGACCGATGGGCTGGGCTGCCGGCTTCAGAGGGACTCTATCCGACTCCAAAGAGTCCGTATCGGTACGCTCCTCGTAATAGGGGTGCGGTACACTGTAAGGGTCATTGGCAGCAGGCATATAAGAAGCTGAAGGGGGCAGTTCATGACCGTGGCCAGAAATATTCGGAGGCAGGGCGAACTGAAGCGCCATATGGTCGATTGGCGAATCAGCGGCGCTTCGGTCGTCGTGGCCGGGCGAATAGGGGTGCTCCCAATACGTCGAGAGCCCAGGAAGGTTGGCGGACATGGGAGCAGCCGAAGGTGAGGGCATCTGAAGTCCGGCTCCCGAGTTGCGGACGTTATCATTGGTTTCGCTAGTCCTCCCACCGCCGCCCTCGTGTCCCCCTGGAACCGGTCGTAGATCGCGCAATGGAATGGACTGCTGGTGGGAAGCAGAGGACACTGAGGCCCGTCGGGGCGAAGGTGTTGGATGGTCGCTCATTTTGACAGATCAACGTTTTTGTATTAATTCTAGGCAGCCTCCGAGTCGAGCAACACTATTTGTAAGGCTCAGCGCAACGCGCCACGGCACTTATTCCATATAATGTCAGGACTTTCGAGCCAGCATTATATGGGGATCAAGGGACCTTGAGCTGGCGTCGCAGCCATGGACCTGCGCGCTCGAAGTCGGACGTTGATGGTACGGGTTCTCTTGGGGAAAACAGCCCGGGGAAACGAATGGGTTGATTGCTCAACGGCTCGGTGGGGGTTCTCGATTGCTCGGTCGGTCGGTCGGTCGGTCGGTCGTTCGTAGGCTAGTTAAGGCGTGGTTCGAGGAGATATGCGCTGGGCTCGATGAATTGGATATCGCGGCAAGCAGGGCAACGAGGGGCGCAGTCAGGGGGCACCAGCTGGATGTGGTGATCGGAATCGCAGGAATCGCAGGGAAGCGGAAGTGTAAACCAGCAAGTTTAGAGTAAGGTAACGAGCGACTAGGAGGGTAGATAGGACGGGGAGCGCAGCGCTCTTTCTTTTCTTCTCTCTGTCGAGTGTCCCGGTTGTTGAACGTGGATATTGTTTTGGAGAAACAAAAAGGCAAAGGCAATAACAAGGTCAACGCAATGCTTGCGACGACAGGGTCCGTGGTTCTGCGGCTGTTTGCGGGGATGATGTCCTGACGATGTTGATTGGGAGGGTGAGGTCAGCCTGGTGGTTGAGGATGGATGTCGAGGGGAAGATGTTCACAAGTCCATGTTCCAGCTTCGAAGTGGAAGTTGCTGTCACGTTCTCGGCCCGGGGATGCCAGTGGGCGCTGCCTGGGGTCGGCGGGCCACTGTCCAGCCGCAGTCTCAGGGCAGCCTTAGCCCTTGTCAAGTCAATTCCACTTTGACGTTTCCTGTTCCTGGTGTTCCTTCTCAATCCATCCTAGTGTGTTGCGCGGCCACAGGCGCAGCCCAGGTACAGGAGATACGGAGATAGGCAGGTACCGTCTAGTCTCAGTCAGAACCCGCGCCTCCAAAACCACCCCACCCTACCCCACACCACCCGTTTCTGCGGCAGCAGGTCTGAGTCGACTTTGCCCACTTCGGCCGTCGGCCGCAAAAGATATTATTAACCTTTATAAATTAAGACAAATTATTATTAACCGGACCAAACCGTATCTATATAGAGTTTAATTTCCTGATTCTAGTGGTAGTCTTAGTTTTTTCATACAGTCAATATTGGCTCGGATGCAAGGCTTCAAAGATAGAAAGATAAAAGGAAAAACTACTTTTTCGAGGTTGCATTATAATAGGGAGTGGTCTGTGCGTTACGTAAATAATACCATTAGAACCGTCTCGTTGAAACGATCATTAATATACCTTTACTTTTATTATATTATTATTAATTAATTAAATTTGAATAAATATAAGGTTAAAATTAAAAAAAAGAAAAAACTTAACCCCACCCCCTCGAGGCTGCATCATAGTAACGAGTGGCCCGTGCGTTACAAAAATAGTACCATTAGAACCGTCTCGTCAAGGCCATCCTCTACATATGTTTTTCATATTTGTATAAATTATATTAGTCTTTAAAATCCATAGTGTCTAAAAGATAGAAATTTTGTTGTCGACGAAGTAATACCTTTGAGGCTGGATTTTAATAGGGAGTGGTCCGAGCGTTTCAAGAAAAGTATTATAAAGATGGTCTTGAAAAGGCCATCTTCAATATATATTTCTTTATATTTATACGATTTTTCTCTATTTAAATATTAAGGAAAAGGCTTTGGGAAAAAGTAGAATCTTCTATATAAAAGTTGTTGCCAAGCCCAGAAATGCTCAAAGTGGTCACAGACCTCCTCTCACTTTGTTCGCGGAGACCTACATTTCATGTGGGGTAAGAGTGGATTGAACTCGTGACGAGGGCGTCTGTGACAGAGACTAGTACCGTCGTGCATCAGGGGACTGCGGTCGTTCAGCGAACCCGGCCTCTCCAAGGGAAACCTCAAGGTACTTGTGTCAGAGAGTTTCCACTTTTTAACGCGCAGCAAAGTGGAATCTGCAGCGAGCAGTTTACGAACCGCCAAGGTATTTTACAATACGCGTACAGTATCCGGTGCAAAGTTCGAGAATCGCTAAAGTCAGTGAGGCCCCACCTGCCGAACGTGAAACACGAGCGATGGCACCCATCCCTGCGAGATCTTTGATGACATAAGCAAGTGGAAGCGGCCTCTCAGCCCTGCGCCCACAGCGTCCAGCTCCACCAAGTGCCTGCCGCGGCGGGAGATCCACTTTTGAAATGCCGGCCCCGTTGCTAGAGGTGTGGAATCCAATTTGTTCAAGATTGGTACGTACCTCTAGCGGCGCGTCTCTGGAACCTTTTTGACGTACGTACTGCACGTCAAGCGCGCCCCTAGTTCCCGGTCCCGCGAAGCAGCAGGCCACGGCAGCGCAGTACTACCTACCCAGCACTTCCATTTCTATTACGCAGTAGACGCGCCGCGACGGGACGGAATTTGGACTTGGCTTCGTCAACCATTGCTTATCACCAAGTCCACCGCCACAAGAGTCCCCGGCTCTCTCGTTAGGCGACCAATTCACCCTCAAGTCGAGCATGCAATTCCGATTACTCTGGCTTCAGATTCATCTCTAGCGGCAGCTCTTGGCAGATAGCTTCGACATCGATCCAACTTTCCAACGAGTTGACCTTTGACTTGGTCTTCGAGACCACACCTCGCTTCCGTCTCCTCGACCACGAAACCAAAGAACCGCCATACCCATTGACGCATATTCGATACCCATCGTCACGATGCCGACATCGCGCAAGCGGGCCCTCCAAGAGGCCGACACCAGCAACAATGCGCAACCTCCAAAGGAGCCATCTGTACTCCATCGCATAAGGAACATGTGGCAGTTTGCCAACCTTTTCCAGTTCATCCTCTTGTTTGGAAAGGCGCTCAAACTGGACGACAGTCTTGACATCGAGGTATGTCGGGAGATCCAAGAAATTCACACTTGTTCCGAGCTGACATGTCCATTGCGCCAGGACCTCGAGGCCGAATGTCTAAAGCCAGGCTCAATGGTCCTCCAAGACATTGGCCTCGGTATCCTCAAGTTTCTCTCGTCCCATCGAGGCCTCACGTACGTCGACTTGACCCCCACGCCCCGACATCTGTCCCACCTCGTTTGCTTACAGACATTAGCCACGACGTGTTCGAAGAGTACACCCGAAGACAGTTTCTTGCCAAAGCTCCCGAAAAGAATCCCTTCGGAACCGAGGATCTACCTACCAAGTTTGCCGATTTTGACGTCTTCACAAAGGTATGACAGTGTATAACAACAGCCCCTACGACACTATTCGCCTTGCCGTCCAAGATGATACTAACGATAGGTCCTCGCTAGATCCGTGTACTCCAGCAGATGAGCCAGCTTGTCATGTGCACCCCCGAGCGCCTCCGCGAGAGAACAGAAGAGCAGAAAGATATGGACCAGACCAACTGGGTGCGCAGTATTTCTACATGTTTGACGGGCGCTTTGGTGCTAACAAGATGTATAGCGAATTGAACCATACGGATGGGACAGCGAAGATCGTACGTACTTCGTATTAGATGATAACCGCATCTATCGATTGACCGAGGCCCCGGCCCCCGCTCCCAAACCCAAGAAGAACACCAAGAAGGCCAAGGCCGTCTCTCGAAGCAGCAAAAGACGTCGCGTCTCGGCAGCGGTCAGTGAGGATGGCGATGCTGGCGACGAGGACTCTGTGACAGGGCAACCAGACGAGCCTGAAGATGACGGTCTTGGCGGAATGAAATGGGAATGCCTCGCCGTCTCCTTAGACGAGGTTCGTCAATTCCTAGCCACTATCCAGAAATCGAAGGATCCGAATGAGAAGATTCTTCGCGAACAAATCCAGGATCATCTCGTCCCTATTCTCGAAAAACAAGAGGAGTCCAAAAAGCGCAAACAGCTGCAACGAGAGAAAGAACTTCAGGCACTGGAGAAGATGGCGCACGCAAAACGATCCAGCCGTATTGCCGGCAAGCTAGAGCAACAGAAGGCGGAAGAACAGGCTCGGGAAGAGGAACGCAAGCGGCGAGAAGAGGAGGCTGCCGGGCGAAAAGAAGAGCAACGGCAAGCCAAGATGGAGAGGGAGAGGGAGCGTCGACTCATGTCAAGAGAACAGCGACTGAAAGAGCGAGAGATTCGCCGTCTTCAGGCCGAAGAAGAGCTGGCGCAATTGTCCGAGGACAGCAAATCCGTCGGCTCAGGGCCCGGCCGCATGTCGGAACGGCACCGACAAGCAGCGATTGAAAAGAATAGGAGAGCTCTACAGGAGCTGCAAGACGAGGAAGATGACTGGATATTCGATTGCATCTGCGGCGTCTATGGGCAGGTCGATGATGGGACACATAGCGTTGCCTGCGAGAGGTGCAATGTCTGGCAGCACAGCAAATGCCTTGGTATTGCCGAAAAGGATGCCGAGCAAGAAGATTTCCATTTCATCTGCAGCTCTTGCCGCCGAAGCGAGGCAGAGAAATCCCAACAACACCGGGTCATTAAGCTGAAAGTCAACCGCCATGCTTCATCGTCCCCTCCTCCTCAGCAGGCGGCCAGTGACATCTCCCAGTCTCAAGCTGGCCCGTCACAGCTTGCTGTCGAGCTCGAGGCTCGGGTGATGTCTGGATCGTCTACCGATCGTAGTAGCGAGGAGAACCCGCGCTCTGGGTCTCAGGATAGCCCATCGGGGCAACAAGAGGCAGGGACCGAACCAACCAATCTTCCCGGTGAGAAGGAGGGTACGGCAAGACCGGTCACTGCGGCGGGGTCTGTTGGGAATTCGCCAGGGCGACGGGAGATGAACCCATTTTCATCGCCGCATCCCACTCTGTCTCCTCCTAATCAGTCACCCGGCAAGTTGAGAGCATATGACAGCATATTTGACCATTCTGCCCCCTCTCCTGCTGTTGGTCGCGAAAAGTCGGCGCACCTCAGAGAGGAGGGCTCACTGCCTGTGTTGCCGCCCCCTGCCGGAAACGGTCGTTGGGCCTCGCCCTCAAAGCAACCGCAACGGCCATCATCGCCTCTGGGAACAAAGAGCTCTCCTGCCGCGGGCGCCAGAATAGTGAGCACGCCATTGCCACAACTGACCCCTGTGCAATCCTATCCCCACGCCCGGAATGGAGTCATCGACCGGTCATCACCCTTACCGCCCTCCCGCGGAGGGCTATCGCCAACCAAGCATTCGCCGCCTGTACCGCCGCGCCATCACGTGAACGGCTCTGCCAGTGCTGGTGCTTCTCCATCGGGGACTGGTCGCGCCGCTCCAGTCTTCCCCCCTTCGGCAGCCCTTGCCCCTTCCCCTCAACAGCAAAATTTGGCACCGCCGGTGAACCCGGTAAAGCCTGTTGAGCCGGCGAAACCGCAGCCGCAGACATAGAATGTACCGATGTGTTAGTCATATTCATCGCCAGCTCAAGGTTGAATGACTCCCCTGGTGGCCACAGGTAAAAAAAAGAAAAAGAAGAATCAGATGAACACAAGCTAGTGGCAGGTTTTGCACTGCCAAGTGATGGAAGCTATAAAATAGCGGTGTTCGACATTCGGCTATTGTTTCCCTTTGGAGGGACGCCCGAGAACTGCTCAAAGAAGCGATCGAGGGGCCAGCGAAGCCTCCCGCAGACTGAGAGTCCGCGGTGGCCTCTCGGGCCCTTGGGTCGGGACCGATAGAAATCAGTCTTCTTTGAGGGAATTGTCAAAGTCGGAATCGAGGGGTTGGCCCGTCAGGGTCGAACTTCTTGCATAGTATATGCATTCTTGTATCTACACAGGCAGGTATTCTCTGTAAATCACAGGTCAGCAGCATTAGTGTAGATGGATAGATACAAAATGAAACGGACGTCATGAGAAGAGGATCATGGCAGTCCTTGGGATTACCAAGATAACTGTCATGTCGGTTCCCAGACACCGGAATTACCGGGAAGTGGAACTCATTAGTATGATGGTCTTACTGAGCATGTTGAGTTCGTTATGAGACCGCGTATTGAAACGCTGAAACTGTCGTGAAGAGGATGATGAGAAGTGATAGATTGTCCTCATAGCCGATAGCTCGCAGGAACAGCTGCCTTGAGCTGGGTGTAGATTCAGGGGTCCTGACCGGCTAGGATGATGAGATCTCCAAGAAATTTGTTTTGTCGATATTTCTCAACGCTTCGCGATACCATTGCCGTCCCCAGTCCAGACCTACTCAACCTGTAGCTGGGAGGTATGTGATAGGCACTTGCCGTGATGCTTATCGTCCGACTCACGATGCCGTCTATTTCAAACTTGTGTTCTTTTTGTTTAATACCTTAACTCCCGTCCCCCTTCTTTTTTTCTGGAATGCATCTGGAGTTAGACAGAAGGGATCGCCCTTGAAATCCCACGTGCCTCCCGCTCCATTGAGTTTGCGTAGGCCGAGCATCTTTCTGAGATGGAAAAGAGATGTTCACTTTACCCTGTTCACATGTGCTTATGCTATTGGCTAGCTGCCGTATAATCCCCCCTTTTGGGTCCATTGAGAAACAGAGATTCCCTTTGATCTATCGCGTGCCCCCCTTCCGCCTTTTCAGTCCTCACGTAGGTTTCAAAGCCAAGTCTCTCGTTTCAAGATTAGCCTTGCCCAGTGACGGACGTTCGCTCCAAACAGAAGCGAGCTAGAATCCGGTGCCTTAGACATGGGCAAGGGGTGGGAAGGAAAATGCTAGTGATGCAGCTACCCGACGCCATCTTTGGAGTTTATCGACATCCCTCCAGTGAAATTGTCTACCAAGTTTTCCTTTGCTTGCTTCCGTGCCTCCCCTCGACAGGGGTCCGTAGCAGAGGCGCCAGATATCTCAGATTCCGCACTGCCAAACATGCGCTGTTAGTTGAAGATTGATTTGTGCACGTTGGAAGGGAGGGTGAACTAGAATGCACATCCAACATGTTCCGTGCCTTCGCCCCCAACAGCGGGATGGCAGGTTGATCATCTATCCAACCCACCTACCTACCTCTTACACACATCATCTACACCGTAGTTTATGGCATGCATACTAACTCCCCTGGATGCCAGATCTGGGATGCAAACTTGGCTTACATGGCTTGCTTGGCTTGCATACATAGTAGCGGGAAGGATCAAAAAATCATAATAATACCACAAATCCTGGTTCTTCTCAGCCTCCATCCCTGGGATTCTAGGGCGTATCGAACCTCCCTCCCTTTCCTGAACTTGACCTTGGCAAAAAGATGCAACTGATGACCGCGCCCAACGCCAGTCATGTGCCAACCACGGGACGTAGATTGCGAGTCGACACTCAAGATAGATAGCAAAATCTTGTTAGCCCGCTCCCCGGATCTGGACGTAACACTTGCTCCGATGAAAGAAAGCCGCAACGCCATGAAGTCCCTTAGCGGCAGGTTACTAAGTACCTGCTCATGCCGTTTCCGGGAGTTGCCGGTACATTCCAGTCGAACACTTTTGGACCCTCAACCAAGCCGCCCTCTCCTCGGTGAACACTCCCAGTTTTCCCACTTGCAGCACTTGCGAGCGTACTGTAGCATGTAAAAGTCGCACCGTATCCAAGCCCCTCTTCCCACCACTGTATGCCACTTTCAAAATTGGGACACCTCAGGTCCTCAGACAAGCCCCGGAGATGGTTGCGGCGTTCGTTCGTCGGCTGGGTGCTCGAACCCGTGGAGCAGAACCAAACAGTCGATGGCCAGGGACCCCAGAGAGACTGTAGAATCTAGAGCCTCACTGGCACGAAAAGGGTCCTCCCCCCATCTGCCATCCCATCCCTCCCCTTGAAGTTTTTGCTGCCGGCTCACTAACCCTACAGCTTGTCTGCTCCCCGGAATCCGGGACCGGCCAAGAACAGTTGGTCGAGGCTCTGCGATCCCTGTGACGCAACGGCTCATTGCCTCTGTAAATAGACATGACCATGGATCATTTTCCAGGTGGCTACCGCTCTTCCCATTCAGATCCCTTCCCTGGGCACGGGTACGTCAGGTTTGCCATGTCTCCGTAGAAGCAACAGTCGCTCCCACACGGCAGCCCACCCCCCCTACCCCCTCCCCATGATGTTGCCCGTGCTTGCCTTCTCAGAGAGTTCCCTAGACTTCGCCCAGGTGGCTCTTCCGAAAGCAGCGTTCTCCTGGATGCGGCAAGAGTACGCATCGTAGACCAACCGCACCTCCAGCTAACAATGTCTAATAAAGAAGTCATGAATAAATACATGCTCGTGGTCTCCCCGCCTTTCTTCTTTCTCTCGTGTGTGCCCCATCAAAAGAGTGCTGCTCTGTCCAAGCCAACAAAGGTAGTCTCTCCTCGCACCCCCTTTTCCTCCCCATATCGTTCAGAGCGCGGGAGACACAGATCACAGCCGGTCAACAAGCATCTAGCCACTTATCCCATACGCAGCGACCTGTGTCTGTCCTGCGGCCGAGCTCTCACAAACAAAGAAAGGAGGATAGGTACCGCAATCTCCTCCAGCATACAACGCGAACCAGCCCAGAGACACCATCCCAGACAACTGCATCTGCACCATTCTGCAAGACCGGCTAGAGTTCCGGGAGTGGTTGGAAACTGGCGGTAAAGGTGTTCGAACAGACGGACGCACCACCTCGACATCTCCTTCTACCAATCTTTCCAAAGCAAATCGGCATCCAAGAAGCCCGACATTTCTTCCAACCTGAGAGGGAACTCCGATTGGGAAAAACAGGGCTTGTTTGTAAAGAGACAGAGAAGAGACAGATAGGAAAGGCATCTCATCCTTGCTAGGAAACGAACAGTTGCAACAACTCTTCGCTTTGCCCATGTCCAAAGCCCGAAACAGCTCGATATATATCACTCCTGTTCCGGTACCAGTAACCGGATCACTTCCTCTTTGGTCATCCACTCCACGAGTTACCCACTAGGACAACAACGACAACAAGCCTTGATATCAACAAGAGCAGCTGGTCTCAGATAGTCCATTGCTTCAGAAGAAGAAGAAGACGACGACGACATAATCGGCCCCAGACGATCAGGAACCAAGAGTATCAAACGACGACAGCGACCCATATTGCATACATCTTCGCAATGGATAGACGCACACCACCTTCACCTGCCCCTTCTGGGATAAGTCTTCATCATGACTATGTTCAACAACACCACCCAATGACCTTCCCGTCACAAATATTGGAGAGTATGGCGTCAGCAGTGCCCTTCCAGACACATTCGCAACCAGGGACGAGATACGGGACACCGGTTCCCCATCCTTTATCCCACTCTCAAAGTTTCGATACCGGACTCCAACAACAGTATCAGCGTGCCATCAGTGTCCAACCTGTAAGAGAGACATCACATCTTCCCCTTTATGACGGTCTTGTATCCATGATATGCTGACATGAAGTTGCCAAACCAGCAATATCACAACCAGTTGTATGGGCAAGACAGCAGCCCATATGGTCCTATCCCCGAGGTAAACTTTCCCAATCTGTCTTGAACTGGGGTTGTGAGTGGACGCTGACGTTGTATCCGACCCCCTTTCAGCCCTATAGCACTCCCGCGACGTCACCACCGACACCGGCACGACATGCCGAGCTTATGAACAGCAACCACAGGAACTCTCCACTCAGGAATCTGACTCGAAGCTCCAAGATCGAGAAGAAGCCGCCAAGGAAAAAGAAGTCGTCAACCGATTCGAAGAAGCTCGAGGGCAAAGTAGCAGCCCTGCTGCTCGACAAGCCACTAAGCCAGCAAAAGGTTCCCGAAGACCTGGTGCTGACCAACATGGAGGAATACGTGAACCGAGGGAAGGACGTGCGGCAACGGGAGGTGGAGAGCGGCAAGAACCCGGGCAAAGTCAAGCGGCCGATGAACGCCTTCATGCTGTACCGCAAGACGTACCAGGGCGTGGCCAAGGGCTGGGCGGACGAGCACAACCACCAGGTGGTGTCGCGGGTGTGCGGCATGAGCTGGCCGATGGAGCCGGAGCAGGTGCGGGAGCAGTTCAAGGCGTGGGCGGAGAAGGAGCGCGAGAACCATCAGCTGGCGTTCCCGGACTACAAGTTCACGCCCACCAAGCCGTCCAAGGCACCCAAGTACAAGGACGGCAACGAGAGCGACTGCTCGGATCCCGACTGGGACCCGACCGGCAACAGTATCAGGTCGGCACGAGCCCTAACGCGCGCCCGCTCGCTGACCAGGGCGTCCAGCGATGATTTTGACGATCATGCGCAGTATGTCATGGGCCGCTTGACCTATCCGCCTTATGGGTACTCGGCGGGCATGCATAACACGATGGCAGCCCTTGCCGGACACCGGTCGGCCTTTGAGTATTCCAACCCGGGCAAGGCCATGCCGGCGCCGTATGAGCATCACACCGGGGCGCTGCGGGACGGGTCGTACTATGAGGCGCAGGTGCACACGCCGCCGAGGCATCTCCATCATGGCATGTCGGTTGAGGATATTGTGATGCGTAGGACGCCATCGCCGACCATGGCCTACTCTGGGGGGCACCCTCACGGGTTATCAATGTCCAACGCTGGTGCCCACGACTTGAGTCACTACGGCCAGCCCATGTTTACCGATCATTTCACAGCCAGTCCGGCGAAGTATGACCTTCCAACGCAGCAGTCACAGCTGTTGAAGCAGGAACACTACGACCACCAACATGAGCAGAAGTATGACCCGCATATGGAGCAAAAGTACCACCACCATGGTCATGACTCGCAGCACGAGCAAAAGTATGACCCCCACCACCATGAGCACAAGTATCATATGCTCGACGAACCGCGCATCGATCCATCGCTAGAGAATGTTTACACGACCTCGGCCGGAGCAGGCATCCACAGCATGATTGGCAACGACGGCGGCGGTGGTGGTAGTGAGAACAAAAACAGCATGACGCAGGCGACCACCTCATCGACACAGAGCGCATGGCAGCCCAACACATCGGGATCCTCCGGGGGAGCAGGGCCCATGGCGTCCGGGGCTGACAGCGACGGCGGCAGCGGTAGCCAGTTTGTCGACAACTTCACAATGCTCGAGGACGAGCACATGCGGGTGCTGAGCGAGGGTAACTGGCATGTGGAAAGTGTGGACCCTCCGCTTCCGGACGGCAGCCACTTTGACACGAGCTGGATGATGGACCAGCCCACTGTAGCTGATGCGGTCGTCAAGACGGAGCTGGTCAGCCACACGCCGTGAATGACTGAAGTCTGAAAGTGAATGATCGTCAAGTCACGGGTACAGTAACCACCTGGATGGACCCATGTCAGTTAATGTTTTTAGATAGATGATGATTCTATCTTGGGAAAGTGGGCATTGCCACAATGGCGTGGTTAAGGGAGGCCGAACAAGTCCATTTTTCTTATCTCTTTCTCTTTCTGGGATTCGGAGTTTGGGAAACCGGGTTGCAAGGTCAGGAGTAATGAACTGGAATGAGAACGGGACAGGATCTAGGGGCACAGGGAACGGGGTTTAGGATTTGGGATTGGGAATTGGGATTGGGAAACAGGCATTGGATGAATCATGGATGGAGAAAGATACCTTGGATACCACAACCACACCACACCCTCTTGGATAGAGACCCTGTATGTTTACCACATGGCGCAAACACACCATTGTATTTTGAGGCTTGTATGCTCGGGACCGAAGTGTGCCAGGCATCTCTCGATCTGGGTTTCTTATTGTACTAGTAGACCGTATGATCTGAATGTAGACAAAACTCACCGAGCCACGGCAGCAAACAATCTATACCAAGCAAAGATATGTACTGTATGTCGTGCGCGTTATCTTAAACATGCTTATCTGTAGGTTTTCCCGTCCAGCTGCCGTCTAAGCCGTGGTGGTGCCTTGCATCAAGATCAATCTCCAGTCATGATTAGTCAATTCATCATCAAGTAAATAAATAAACATGATGCGGTGGAGGTGGCTGTGGTGCTAGGCGGGAGTTTCCGTGTTGAAAGTGGGTGACGACGACGAGCACGGCGGCCGCGACGTTTCCGGCATGTGGTTGTAAAGATCAAGGGTTGAGACTCGGAGTTGAACCTGCGAATCCACTGGAGCCGCAATTGGCACCCTAGTTAGCACCGGCTGACGTGCGATACCACCCTATAGCCCCGCTTCACTCGACCGAGCTTGGTAGCAGCATAATCTTATGCATATACCGCTTACTTGTAAGCTAGACTCTGTTTCTAGTGAGCAATCATGCAACTAAACAGACAGATCATCGTTACCATGTTACCAGTTACACACGGTACCTTGTAGCTTCGGACGTCAACATTCAGCACTGGACATCGACATCCATCATCTACATTCCAGACACCTTTACGGCCCAAAGGCACCTGCAACCGATTCCGCCTGTCGCAACGCCCCAATTCTCGACGCCTTTTTGTATCATAGACAACTGAACGTCAATCATGACGTGGATATCCAAAACCATCACCGTCTTTGGCGGCCTTCTCCTCGCCCATGCGTAAGCATCCCTTCCCTCACTCCCCCCAATCGCGTCGGACCCCTGTCTGCTACACACCCTTCTCTACCGTACTCTGGCCGCTTGGGATCTAACAAATTGCGCGCAAAATACAGATGCTATTCGGCCCAAGAGCACGCAGCACTGCAGTCCTTCAAGGCGGCGGCCACGAGCACACTCACCTCGTCCACTCCGGTCGCATCGTCGCTACCCGTGGACATTGCCATCGAGACCATCGTCGCGACCCTAGTCATCGTGCTCGGTCTGGTTCTGGGAACGCGCCCGCTTCGGCCGATTCAATGGCGCGTGTGGGCCGGCAAGATTGAGCGGGAAGGGGAGCAAGGCTTCTTGGGCAACAACGGAGAGGTGGAAAAGGACTACATGGGCAACCCCTTCAGCTATCTGGAGTCCAGGCCCAGCTTTGTCGACATTCGAAGGCAGCGCAAAGAGTTTGCTGAATGGGTCAAGAACGGTGGCAGCGATGCCGGTGGGAAGAAGTGAAGAATTCACGGGATGGGATTCATTCGGAGCCTCACTACGCTGAGTTGGTGCTATATCATTTTATCCAGGCCATGGGGTACATGCATTGTGTCTGAAGAGGATACCTTATCTGGGCTCTGTGATGGTGGAGTAGATGCTTCATATGATCTAGAGGTACCTTACCTATCTCCACGACTGCTCAAAGTGCTCCTTCCCCAAATTGTCGGGCGTCCGCCAGGATGGTTGGATGGTTCCTTCCTTGGAGCTCCTGTGGGACATGACAACTAAGTCATACACATTGAGGCGTTACTTAACTCCTCACTGTCTTCGCAAAGTTTTCTCGTCGAAAGAAGTGGAATCTCAGCATACACACTTCTTCAATTTGTCTTCAGATGATGATTTTATCTTAATTACAGGTGCTGACGGCGCTCATTCTTATCCAGCAGCTATAACCAGCATCTGGTATCCTGTCAATTGTTTATTCCCTTCCGCCGTCCGTCCCAAGCTCCGTCTCTCCAGAAAAACGTGTGAGGGGGTCAACCTCCTGACCATGGATTCCTCTCTTCAGATCAGTAGTGACAGTTCTGGCCGCTCTACTGCCTCGCCGGCGCTCACTCCGTCAAGCCTGGTAGCATCCTCAGCGGCCACGCCTCGTCCACCTTCGAGTTCGTCTCGGGCCTCTTTGGGACGGCGAAGCGTCACTTCTTCCTCCCGTAGAGATGTAAGCGGCTCCTCTTTGGCCCATGGTCGAGGAAGTGCTGCTCTACCGTCTTCCACGCCATCGGGAACTCCACGGCCTCGGGCGTCATCACAGTCTCTTCCTCGACCTGCATCGTCATCGTCATCCCGTCAAAAACGATATCAAATACAAAACCCACAAACTCAGGCATCCAAACATACTGGCTCCATAAGCTCTGAGAGACGATCGACATCGTCATCGACATCGTTCCGATCTACGCCGCCCGGCTTGAATTTCAGATCTCCTAGACCCGTGGAGCCCCTTTTCCCATCTACCTCTCCATCGCGACGCGAACCCCAAAGCTCTCCAAAATTGCCGACCCTACCAAGAGCATCGAATAGAGAACTTCGCCGATCCTCTTCCGCCACGCCGCTGACCGAGAGATCTTCGACTTCTCACCGTCCTACCCAGACTGCTACTTTTTCTCGATATGATGAGGCAGATGAGGAGAGGTACAGGGAGCAGACTTCTGACGCTCTGAACGAAGTCATTATGGCTGTCGATATGAACAGAGATGGAAAGGTCGGATGCGCATACTATGTCGTCATTGACGAGGCTCTGGTCATTGAAGAAGACGTCTCCATGGGCGGAATCGAAACTGTGGCCACTTTGGTGCTCCAAGCACAACCAACGACTATCATGGTTCCAAACAGAGCTCCTCAGACACTTACCGAGTTCCTCGAACAGGATGCCCAAAGGCTCGACGATGACGATGCCACCGAAATTCGAGGGCTTTATATCCTTCGCCATCTTGTCAGTGCAGAATTCGACTACGACGCAAGCAAAGAGGCGCTATTGGGGCTTTACAATGATTCCTCTTCCGGCGATGGGATTCCGCCAGGTGAAGAAGACGAAAATGCCGTGCATTGCATTGGTTCGTCGAACCACAGGCGACTAATGCGCTTGGAAAAGACAGTCAATCTCAGTAGCCATCTTTCGATTGGTTGTGCTGGGGCCGTTTTGAGTGACCTTGAGCGTCGCCGCAGCACTGAATATCTCGCCCCTGGTGCCGAGGCACCAATTTCTTTCAGAGTCAAGTCAATCACCATGAGTTCGCCCTCAGATGTAATGCTCATAAGTGCAGACGCCTTGTTGTCACTACAGATATTGCGAACAGAGCTTCACCCAAACCCGCAACTTCAGTGCCTTGGCGGCTCCGAGAACAAAGTCAAGGAAAGCCTCTCGATTGCAGGGCTCCTCCAAGCTTTGGCGGGCACGGTCCAAGGGAAATCAAGACTCCGTCAAATGCTCTTTCAACCAAGCACTGATGTCGATGTGATCGAGGAGAGGCAGAGGAGTATTGCAGTCTTTCTCCGTCCCGAGAACAGTGATATCGTACAGAGCATACGGAGGCAGCTAAAGAAAGTCAAGAACATCAAGGCCGCATTACACCATGTCAGAGGTGGTGTTGACCGAATAAGAGGCCAGTTATCCCTTCGGATCAACGACTGGAGGGCGCTTTTGCGGTTCACAATGCTTACCACCCAACTACGGGAGGACATACGGTCCCTTGTGGGAGGCCAAGATTTAAGCATCTATGCAAAGGTGATTCGATATACCACATAACGGGCGTGTTTGGATAGTCTGCTGACACTTTCCTGCCAGCTCCAAGAGGATATTGACACTCAGGGTATCCTGCAGGCCGGTGAGATGATAGTGAACACGATTGACTTCAAATTGTCACAAGACACGGGCCGAACAGAAATCCTACCAGGCGCTAGTGAAAAATTAGATGAGCTCAAGGACGACTATACTCAGGTGTACCAAATTCTTTCTGACGTCAAACGGGATGTTCTGACACAAGTCCCCAGATGGGCTGTCCAACATGTCCAGGAATGTACAATAGTGCCCCGACTTGGATTTCTCATCGCAGTGACCTTAAACCCTGAAACGGGAGAAGGTGCCTTCAACGGAAGGGGAGTTGCAGATGACGAGTGGCACCAGGTGGTGATGGACGAACAACGCGCTTACTACAAGAACAGGACGATGGTCGAGCTTGACGACATGTATGGTGATTTGACGGAAGAGATTGCCGGTGAGTTTAGATGGCATCTACATGTCAGCATCAAAATATATGTCTGACAGTTATACAGATGAGGAGATTGAGGTCATCGTGGAGCTCGCAGCGGCTGTTTCAGAGCACGAAGATGCACTGATTCGCGCCTTGGAACTACTGGGGGAGCTCGACAGTCTACTTGCTTTGGCTTTGGCTGCAGAGAAGTACAATTGGGCGGCGCCAAAGATCACATTCGAAAATATTATTGACATCGAGGGCGGACGCCACCCGCTTCAAGAGCTTCTCGTACCGTCTTTCATCCCCAACGACTGCTTACTCAGGGGTGGTTGCGGATCGGAAGACGCCGAAGGGGTTGATCTCATAGGCGTCCAGGACGAACCAAAAGAGCCGTCGGCCTTGGTCTTGACCGGTCCAAACAACTCGGGAAAGAGCATCTACATGAAACAGGTCGCCCTAATCGTCTATCTGGCACACATTGGGAGCTACGTACCCGTCACCCGCGCTACGATCGGAGTAACTGATCGAATCTTCACGCGGGTTGCTACCCGAGAAACCGCCATGGACGACGAAAGCGCTTTCATGACCGATCTCAAACAAGCCGCATTCTCCATCAACTTTGCAACCCGGCGCAGCCTCATCCTCGCGGACGAGTTTGGAAAAGGTACCACCATGGAAGCCGGCGCGGCCATCTTCACGGCCTATCTGTACCACTTCTTGGAGTTGGATGCGGACCGACCCCGGATGCTCGTGAGCACACACTTTCACGATGTGTTCAACAAAGGGTTCCTAAGACCCGAAGAGGGCGTTGCGTATGCCCATATGGAAGTTCGACTGGACCCAGAGGCGGAAGAGAGTGAAGAGCAGATCACGTATTTGTACCGTCTTGTCCATGGACGGGCTGAACACAGCCTGGGACTCATGTGTGCGGCGATCAATAACATTGAGGAGGATGTGTTGAAGAGAGCCGGGGACATTCTCGGCATGCTGGAAAGAGACGAACACATTGGGGAGGTATTCGCGAAACCTACTGATGAGGATATTGAAGCACTTAAATCATCGGAGCTTGTTGCAAGGCGGTTTCTTGCAACGGATATACCACAAGGTGGGAGGGATACTTTCAGCGGAGATTGTTCGATTCGGGATATGTTGAGGGACATCTTGTCACCCAAGGAGGATGGGGGAGAAGTAGTAGGTGAGGTTGAATCTGAAGAGTGAATACTGTACTGTAAAGTGAGTGGATGTCAAGCTATAAATCTTAAGTCACAGGGGCCGAGTGGTAGTCATGAAGGCATCATCACTGCCTCGCGGGAAGAGGACATTGTTGGGATTGGTCTTCGTTGGAGAACACCAGTAAAAGAGAGAGACCATCTCCTAAAGAGGTTGGTTCCGATATCCAGCAAATTATTCGTGGCTTACATACATCTGGCACTGTCCCACACTCACATGGTTATGATGCCTTTACCATGAACATAAAAAGAAAATGACCTTGGTAAATTGTGAAGTGACTTGCTCGCTTGAGAGCCGTGATAATACACGAGTAGCGCAGTCTCTGTCGTCCCTCAAGATATTCTTCAGGAATGTGTATCCTAATCAGCCCAGTCTTCAAGTAAACAAGAGCATCGTCACACTGGAATGCGACAATCTCCGAACTTGCCTGCCTGGCTTTGGAATGCCACGCCTCCAACTGGCGATGACACTCGCATTCACGGCCTCGACTGGGCATCTGGCGTCATTTTCATCAAGGTGAGCAGGAATACGCTAACACTGTTGTTCTATCATCATCGTCTGCCCTCGATAAAGTCATGGGTATCGCTACTGTGTAGAACCTTGACGATCCATTCCATTCCCGCGAACACCATATTCATGAACAACAAAGGATCACATCCGCCAAGGCACTTGCTTTATGCTTATGCTTTCCATTCCATGTGCCTCGGACCAAGTAGCAGCCCATACAAATGAGGACTTTGTAATCCGACAGAATGTATGTATGTACAGTAGTACTTTTCCCCCTTGCCGCCGCCAGGAACCTTGCCATACCATGCGTTTATTGCCTCCCAGTGGACCACCATTTTCGTTGTTTTCTCTTTCGCTAAAACCGTTGCTTCATATCTATCACACAATGAATGACATGCATCTTCTCTCCTTGGATCATACCATGCACCGAGCTTAATCGCGCGCAGAATTCGATGTCTGGAAAGAGCAGCAGCAACATAACAGTGGTGATAACTTCCGTGCCGAACCATGGGGGGTAAATAATGAGAAACCGCAACCTAACCATACCTTTGAAGTCCCCTCTGCACGGAGGACCATAAAATAAAGAGATACCTCTACGCCTCTCCCTGATTTCCCTTGACACCTGGCGCCACCGCAAAGAAAAGTTTGAGCGTGTGAATAAGGAGCAGTGCAAAAACAAAAACCTGCCATGCCGAATAAATGAAGGAAAAACAAAAGCCTGCCCATCAGTGCGGGCCAGGTGATTATCCTTCGCCGCGTTTCCTAGAACCAGCTCCCTGTGCACCAAGCAGGTAATAGGATGCTCTTTTGGTGAGAATAGAAAAGTTGGACGAACGCAATCTCCATTGAATTCGGAGATAAAAGGCATACCGTCATCTATAACTTCATGATGTGTCGTCAAACGCCAACGAGATCCAACCGCGCCGTAGCCTATCCTGAGGATATTGCATAGGTCAGAACCCAAATGCTAGCCCGTAGACGCAGGATGCACCCAGACAAGCTTAAGGCAGCTGGTCAATAGGGCGGTCCTTGAGCTGGTCAAGAGGAATCTCGGCGTCAACAACGCCATAGAGAACAGCGTTCTTCTTGGCCCACTGCCGAGTAAGGATGGATGCTAAGATTATGTCAGAATAAGTTTACGAGACAAGCAAAGCCGGTTGGTTGACATACCCTTGAGGAACTTTTTGCTGGCATATTTCTTGAAGAATGCTTCGTGAATAACGGGACGGGCCAGATAGTCGACCATGAGATGGAAAACAGGCTCGATCTCCTCCTCGGTGTAGCCAGCATAGTACGCGATAGTCTCGTCCTGTAATCATGAGTGTTAGCCACAGAAGAATACGACGAGCAAGAGAAATCCATATATAACTTACCCATTCTCCGCGGTCCAGGATCAGTCGTGCCAAGTACATAGCAGCAGCAGCGACATGACTGGGGCGGTAAGACATGAAGCGGTGGTCCAACAAGCTGATCTCCATCAAATACTTGCCAAGGGTGCGGGACTGAATATCGTAGTTGTCGGCCTTGGAGATGCGGCGGAGAAAGTTCATGGGGTTGGGGTAGCTAAGGTCGTAGTTGAGGGTCGACAGGATGAACCGCTCAGCGCTAAGGATCTCGGCTTCAGTAAAGCCATCATCGGCGACGTGGCGGAAATTGGCGATGTGAGGGGAGAGAACCTCCTCGTACTTGGAGGCAATGAACATTGCGGTGATACCGACGAGTTGAAGACGATCGAGCTGGACGACCTTTTCGCTCAAGAAACGATCGATGACGTTGATGGCAAGGAACAGCGTCTCGGGGAGCAAATGGAATCGAGTATGGACCTCAATGAGCCAGTCGATGAGAATGCCGCGAGTCTTCCACTCGAGGTCATCCTGGTGGCTCATGTACTGGGGGTTCGGCACGGATTTGCACTCGAGGTCGCGGAGGTACTCGAAAATTTCCGTCGCATACTCGGCAACCATAAGAGGATCCTCGAGGTCTTCAGTGTCAAGGTCCTTAACACCTGGCGGATACACTGGCTGAACAGGGACGACATCGCGGACGACAGGAGCGGGGGGCTCGGCGATCGGCTTCGCAGACTTGGTGGGAGCATCGTTCTCCTTGGCCTCAGTCTTGAGAACCTTCTTCTTCTCGGGCTCTTCGACGTGGAGCTTTTTGCGGGTCGGCTCACTTTCAACGGGTGCCGATTCCTTGATGGGGGCGAGCTTGGATGTGGACGGAGGAAGCTTGCGCTTGGCCGGAATGGTGCCAGCACCCGCACTGGGGCCGACCGTCTTGTTGGGCTCTTTGTTCGATAACGCACGGCGGGCGGTAGTCGCAGTACGGCTCGTAGCAGTTGTGGTCTTCTTCTGGATACCACTCGGCTGGGCCGCCTTCGAAACTAGGCCGGGCTTCGCAATCGCTTTCTTCGCTCCTGCAACTTCGACCTTGGTGACATTGCTGACATCGCCCAGTGCGTTCCGCTTGCCGACAGTACGAGCGGCAGTGGCGGCGGTGGTTGTCGAAGTTGTCGTCTTCTTGGTCTGCATGGTTTTCGCGGGCATGGACAATTCGT
Source organism: Neurospora sp. CHS-2018b (assembly GCA_009806015.1). NCBI lineage: Eukaryota > Fungi > Ascomycota > Sordariomycetes > Sordariales > Sordariaceae > Neurospora > Neurospora sp. CHS-2018b. Next base: position 203,144 of record RAOV01000007.1, read on the forward strand.
CGACGTGGAGAGTGGCCGCCTTGGCCCTCGTCATACGTGTCGTGGCTGCTGTACTGTTCTCGTCATTTTCGTTCGCGAGTGAACGCGGGTTCCTCGTCCGCTGCAGGGTTGGGGTTGAGTTAGTACAAACATACCATGGTGTGGACAACCAATTGCATGAATCAACGACAATGCCACTGGTCAGGAAAACTTACAAGATTCGGCATTCTCGCCTAATCCTATGCTGGTACAGGAATTGATGTCAAATGTGTCTACTGACGAGGAGGTCAGCTAGCTGTTTGGGTGTTTCGTTATTGGCGAAGTTCGAGGTGGAGAGGCTGGGTCTTATCGTGGACCGATCCCTGCCACGGAGGGAGGGTTGACGCGAACGACGAGGGAATTGTGAACACGGACAGCAATAGGACTAGACGCACCGACTGCAAAACCCAAGATGTCGGGAAGGATTGACACCGGCGGTCGGCAGTGATGTCGCTGTCGGCACGTTGTTGAAGCCGGAGATCAACCCTGGGTCCCGCGACAGGAGGTTGGCTGAGACCGTGAAGGATGGGCTGTTGTTAGTCGGGATGTTGCCCAATTGGCGACGACGGTCGAGGGCAAAGCACGCGATGGCGACGTCCGAAAGATTGACTGATCGAGGCCAAGGGTTGCCGTCGTGATGGCAGTGGCCTTGCGGGTCCAGGTGATGCGGAGTGGGAAGGCTATTTGGCGGACGGGAAAGGGAGATATGATGTTTATGAGGTGCAGAGAAGAGTGGAAGTCTTGTTTTTGCGAGGTCTTGGTGGAGGTGCCAGTGCCAGTGCAGCCCAGTGGATGGGGCTGGAGTGCCAGTGGACGGAGCGGGCGTGTGGACACCCACCCAGGTACCCGATCGGACGTGCTGGGGCTGGGACAAAGTAGAGGTACCCTTCACTAGTGCAGTGATGCTTCTGAACCTTCAAGTCCAAAACACCGGAAACAAAAACACCACAACAAGTGATGACGCGCCGTGCAGTATGAGCCTGTCAGACGCACGTCTTGCTGCTTTCTGTACCGTTAAGTTGTCGAATGGTTAGGATGCCGTGCTGTCGAATAAGCAAGTCGAAAAGGTCGTATTGCCAAAGAAATGCAGACTTCAATGACCGGAGTCGAAAGTTGCTGTTGTTGTTGCTGTTGTTGAATGTCGATTGTTGTGCGTCCAGGGAAATGGTTGTAAAGTCGGATGTCGAGTTGCAGAATCCGGAGTCGAGAAAGCGGCCAGGAAATACTTGGGCCTGTGTTTTGGAGCAAGCAGAAGGTACAAAGGTCAAACACCGTGACGCAGTGAAGGAAGGCAGGGCCACCACGGGCCACGTCCCCTCCCTCCCTTGCTGTCATCCACCGTCAACATTGGCAACCGCAGGGCAACCGGCCGAAGCCAGCTTCTGATTGGCCAAAATCGGCACCGTGTGAACTCCAGCACCTGTTAACACTGTCCTGAGTTCAGACCGCGACGGAACCTTGGGAAAGAACGGAGCACGATGCACGATCTTTCCCCGCGCCGCGCTTTCTTTCAGGCCACCAGGCCCCTGCACTGAGCCTTTACGCGGCGGGTGCAGTGGTGACTGGTGCCTTCCTCCCGCGCCCGCGTTTTGGCGCGCTGTTTGCAGCACTGCACTTGTCCCCTGGAAAGAAACAAAGCTCTTTCACCAAAGGCCAGTGGCTGCACCACACAAGCCACACTGTAAACAGCCACAACAGGCCCGGGTCGCAACCAATGCAAGGCTGTGATTGGCGCATCAGCCGAGCAATTTTCCACAAGCAGTTATCGACGACAAGCCGACGACGGGAACCTCGACGAGCAGCCTGCGAGGACGTCGCACTCCGGTTGCTGGATATCGCAGCAATCGTCCCCTCCAGCACCCCCACCTCCCCAGAGCTCACCGCCAGGAGCTTGGGATATCCTACAGCGATCGAGCAGCCATGCTGCAGCCTCAATTCCGACCCCTCCTCGCGGGGACAGCTTCCTTTGTCCAAACCGTGCTGGGCCGCACCGTCGCCAGATGCTATGCCACCAAGGCCGCCACACAATCAGGAAGCACCAGCACCAGCAGCACCAGCACCAAAAAAGATGTCAAGGCCAAGACCGTAACTCCCTACGTCCGGGACGCCGGCATGATGAGAACCTACAAGCCGCACACACCCGGTATCCGTCACTTGAAGCGCCCGATCAACGACCACCTGTGGAAGGGCCGGCCGTATCTTCCTCTTACCTTCCCCAAGAAGGGTCAATCCAAGGGTGGTCGTAACCACAGCGGTCGCATTACTGTCAGACATCGCGGTGGTGGTCACAAGCGAAGAATCCGCATGGTCGACTTCGAACGATGGATCCCGGGTCCGCACACAGTCCTGCGCATCGAGTACGATCCCGGTCGCAGCGCGCACATTGCGCTGGTGAAGGAAGAGGCCACAGGGAGGAAGAGCTATATCGTCGCGGCCGATGGCATGAGGGCTGGAGACGTTGTGCAGAGCTACCGGTCCGGTCTTCCCCAGGACCTGCTCGATTCCATGGGTGGTGTCGTTGATCCTGGTATTTTGGCTGCGAGGACATGCTGGAGAGGCAACTGCTTGCCCGTGTCCATGATTCCGGTCGGAACCCAGATCTACTGCGTTGGCTCTCGTTCGGACGGCAAGGCTGTCTTCTGCCGCAGTGCCGGAACATATGCGACCATCATTTCCAAGGAGGAGGAGACTCGTGAAGATGGTACAAAGGTCATGACGGGCAAGTTCGTCAACGTTAGACTGCAGAGTGGAGAAATCAGAAGGGTCAGCAAGGACGCTTGCGCCACCGTTGGTATTGCCAGCAACATTATGCATCACTACAGACAATTAGGCAAGGCCGGTAGAAGCCGTTGGCTCAACATCAGGCCTACTGTGAGAGGTTTGGCTATGAACGCAAGTGAGTAGACTCCCGAAGCATTCGTTTGTCAAGCGATCAGAACCAACTAACGGCTCGGTAGATGACCATCCTCACGGTGGTGGTCGTGGTAAGTCGAAGGGTAACAGGCATCCTGTCTCTCCTTGGGGCACACCTGTAAGTCTTGCCCCTTTAGTTCCTCTCATTGCTCCGAACAGACGCCTTACCCTCTTCTTCTCTAGGCCAAAGGTGGTTACAAGACACGCAGAAAGTCCAACGTCAACAAGTGGGTGGTTACTCCCCGGGTCCGCAACATGGGTGTCCGGAGGAACAAGAAGACTACATAAACAAATCAACCTGCTGTGCTCAACTTGGGCTATATACCCACCATCTTGTACACTATGTAGTAAAACGTATTCATTTGTTCGCAGGCCGGCAGTTCGAGGGCTCAGTTTTATACCGGAAGGACGCCATATGAGGTCGCTTGGCCGAATAGCATCGGCTGTTGGAGATCCGCCGTGTTGTTTCTAATCTTCACTTCCGACCAAGCACACTACGAGATGGCGATATGGTCCAGGGCTCGGCTAAGACCGTAAATTTTGCCTATAAATTGGCACACGACTTTCTACGGATATACAAAAGACTAAACATAATGTCTGTTCGACTCGGTTGCCGTGGACCGACCACAAACTGACAGAATGTGCTTTGGTTGGTTATGGCTAGGGACAATGGGCTATGAAAGAAAGCCGTCTGGTCATTGAAGTTGGTCGAGTTGTCCAATCACATGTTGCGTTCATCCATTATGTAGGGAGCAGGACAAAAATGCCGGCCCCCTTCGCCCTTTCAGATCTGTCGCCGGTTCTATGAAGGCCGCCCTGAGTGGATTGAGGGATAGTTAACAGGAAGAAAAGGGTGTACAGCCACGTGGGCAGATTCTCATGCATTCCAGCGGCGGGATCATTGCAGTGATTAACTGCGCAAGGGCATATCACGACAGCGTCTCGGTATGCGTCCGCAATTCGGCCGAACATACCTAGGATCGCAACGCCATGAAGGGATGAGGGTTAACAAAAGGGACGCATGGTCTCATCTCTATATACTGCACATAGCTTGGATATTTCCATCCCTTGGTGATAGAGTCTCTCCGGTAGTCTCGGTAGAGTTTAAGGTGAGGTTGCTTTGCGACATTCTTTTACTGTTTCCAGCGTTTCGACCGTTCAGGGACCAGGGCCCCGTCTGATATTTTTGGAGATTGAATGGGAAGGGATCCACGCGGTAGTAAGAAAACTGCTCCACCATGTCTTGTACCTCGGACTCCGACTGCGGTAGATACATCGTATGTACTTCTCTGCAGTGCTTCTCACCATAAATGAGGAGATGCACTAACAAAAGCTGGGGAGCAGTACCGCTAGTTTCTGATGGACCGCAGCATGGTTTCCCAATGGGCGCTCTCCTCCATGCAGCGTTACGCTGGACTGGGGTTGGCCAGGCCCGCCACTGCCCCTTTGGATAGTTGTTACAGGATCGTTGGTTTCGGTTTTAACCTCAACCGGCAACTCACCGAGGAAGCTGCCATTCTCTTGTTTCCCATCCGCTCTTGACGGTCATTCATTCACCGTCGATAATCTCGTTTAAACATTCATTTTTTTTTCCTTTCTTGTTACTGGACTTACTGCATTGCCGCTGGGAGTAGTACTGACCTGTCAACTGACTTCAGGCAGACGGCAGGGCAGGAGTGCGGACTGCAGTGCGGAGACCAACCAGCAAGTAGAAACAAGCATCGGGATTCTTTGTTAGCGTCACACGCGCGGTCTTAGAAAGAGGCTTAGACGTCTTAGGTAGGAAGCCGTGGACGTTGATCGCTGGGTGAAACTCTTGTTCTGTCGGACAGGTTCGATACAAGACTGAACTGTTCAACCTCTGCCGTGCTCTGCACATTACATGCACGCGCCAGGTTTCCGGCTTTACCGTATACTGCGTACTCCCGTCACGACATCTTTACGCTAGTCCGGCTACCTAAGCTAGGTATGACTACTTTCCCCAAAGTATCATCTCGGTTCCCAACCACTACAGCCCTAGGTTTGTATAGCCTGGTCACATCTCTTGTCGCTTCATCCTTACATTCAGCTGCGGTTTGCGCCTATTGAAACATCCCCTTATTACCTACCTACGCTCTTTCCGGCTGGCAAACGCGACCCGGCGGACCGCTAAACGGACTGGACGCACAATTCACTGGACGTACCACCCGACCCGAACTTGCGCTTCTGACCTTTCGTCTTGCCGTCCCTTTTTGCTCGAGGTTCTCTTTCCCATCCGACTACCCCTCGGATCATTCTTAGGTCCTCATGCCCGACGATTCAGAAGACCTCCTCATCCCTCCCGCACACGCTCGCTCGTTTTCACCATCGCATACCGGCTATACACCAACTTCGACGACGCTGATGATGGACGACCTAAGGCACACCCGGGCTGGTGGGCCAAAGAGGAAGAGAGGAGGATGGGTGGTGGTGGTCTCGTATGTCTTTGACTGGGTCATTATCGCTGTTGCCGGAGTCATTGGCTATATTTTTGGGGATAAAACCCCGAACAAGAGACCCTTTTCGCTTTACGATCCCAATATCTCGTATGTAAAATCAAATCTTTCTCTGACAGTTTTCGCTTGGTCCATTTCATGGCTGTGATGCTAAGACGTACAAACCCTCCAGATTCCCCTTTACAGAACACGAAACCGTGCCTGTCTGGCTGGCAGCATGCATCAGTGTGATCGCCCCCATATTCTTTATCGCCGTCATCTCGCTGATATTCGTCCCCGGCGCTACCGTACCTCGGGGCACGCCGAAGGCCTTGATCTGGAAGCGAAAGTTTTGGGAATTACATATTGGCTGGCTGGGGTTGGCTCTGTCGATAGCGTCAGCCTGGCTGATTACGAATGGTATGAAGAACCTCTACGGAAAGCCGCGACCGGATCTTCTCTCGAGATGCCAGCCCGATCTCGCCAATGTCGCCAAGTATATCGTTGGAGGTTATGCCAATTCTAGCATGAATGGGCAGCTGGTTAGCGCAAACATTTGCATGAACACGGACAAGGCCATCTTGGATGATGGGTTCAGGAGCTACCCCAGCGGTCACTCCAGCTCGGCAGCAGCCGGTGAGTACCAGACTGTTCCTACCCATAGCAGAAAATGCTTGGTAGTCCAGTACATGATCGACTGACTAATAGCCTATCAGGTCTCATCTACCTCTCGCTCTTCATCGCCAGCAAGTTCGCCATCACAATTCCCTTTCTCGCCTCCGGCACCAACGTCGACGCCGCCTCTTTCTCCGCCTTCCCCTCACGGACTCGCCAAAACACCGCCATGTCCCTGGGCGGGCCCGAATCGTACGAGATGGCCTCGCGGGGCCCCGCAGGCTCGGGGAGCGGACGGACCTACACGGGCGGCAGCATCGGCGCGGCCGAGGAGAAGCGTCTTGCGCGGCACACGCGCGCCGTGGCCGCCGTGCGCCGCCAGGCCGCCGCGCCGCCGCTCTACCTGCTGCTGATCTGCATCATCCCGTGGTTCGCGTCCATCTTTATCGCCAGCTCGCGCTGGTTCGACTTTCGCCACCACGGCTTCGACATCCTGTTCGGCTACCTCATCGGCTTGATCTGCGCCTTCTTCTCGTTCCGCTACTACCACCTGCCTATTTCGCAAGGTGCTGGGTGGGCTTGGGGTCCGCGCAGTCGCGACAAGGCGTTCTGGGCGGGCGTCGGCAGTTATAGCTACTCGACTGATCGCAACGTTGGCGAGTACTATCGCGCGGGAGACGAGGAGGAGGCGCTGGGTCCTGATTCTTTGGATCATGGCAGCGGCTATGGACGCCCCGTGGTACGGGGCAATGGCACCGGTTTGGAAAGTAATGTGGGACCGGACCAGCCTGGTGGGATTATGACGGGGAGGAAACCGCCCTCGCTTGATGGTGATCAACGAGAACAGGTTGATACGGCTTATAGGGGGGTTCATGACAATCAGATATGAGTGAGGAGTCAGGTGATACTCCAGCAGAGTTACAGTGCATGCATTTCAGGGAAAGGGGGACCTGGCCCGGGTGGCTGGGCTTGTTATGACAAAAAGCGGTTCTCCCTTCTTTGTTTTGAGGGTATCTGGGGGTTGGCAAATGGTTATGTTACAACAGTTACCTATATGGGGTTTTGGGACAGTCTCATTGAGTTCAGGAGGCGTTTTGCAGTACGGGGAATGAGGGACCTATCCATATATATCATCAATTCCCAAGGGAAGCCTGTGTTCAATGGTCTTTGGGATTGTCCACAATACTCTTTTTGTAGTAACAGTCTATGTATCGAACAAAGTTCATGTAACGGCAAGATATTGCTTGGGACTTTTCCCTAGTCGGACGCTTGGATAGATGGTCTGGTCTTTTTGGATTTCCATCCCCCATGAAACAACCTGTTACTAGGTGATCTGAATGCTTTCCCGTTTGGGGTATTGGTTTGAGGGGCTTCAAAGAAAGGTAAGCGAAGATCCGTTGTTGTGAGGGGGCGGCTCGGCATAGACGAAGAGAAGCAATCCAGACGATGTGAGAAGAAACCGGTGGGTAGGAAGTAAAAAAGACAAATAGCTAGACCAAAGAACATAAACACTCTATCAATGGCTCTCTTTCTCCCCTATTCACATAGTTTCCGAGTCCGCTATTGAATTGCCCCATGGGATGCAGAAACTAAAAAAAAAAAAGAGACATCCTGTACTCATACTTGTTAATACTGTATGGTATATGCATTCCACCACCTCAAAACATCCCGTCCCTCGCCCATTCCATCTCCTCATCAAACTCCACTTCAACCTGCTCTTCATAATCCTCCCCTAGCCTGAGACTCCGTCGCAGCCTCGCAACCGCAGACATGAGAGGTGTCAGCCAATGGTCTGGCTCGTTTGGTAGCTCAGCTTCGTCGTCAGCTTCGTCGCGCGCTCCAATCGTGGCTTCCGAGTTCCAAGACTCTTCATCTACTCCACCTCCAGTAGCAGCAGGCCCCTTCTAATGGACGCCTTCACCACCGGCAGCAACGCCTCCCGTCGCCGCACCTGCGCCTAGCGCTCCTGCCGCTGCCGCTGCCGCATGTTGCTGTTGGGCACCCTCAACCTCTTCCATGGCAGCCAACTCCTCCTCCTCCTCCTCGTCCTCCTCATCCTCATCAAGCTCAGCCTCGTCCTCGGCATCCTTAAACCCGCTCTCGACCTCGAGCTTTCTCAGCCGCCTGCGCATCTCGTCCCGCTGGCCGTTCTGCCAGCGCACCAAAGCCGCGGCGGCGTGCACCTTGAAGCCGTAGCAGCGCGGGATGTAGCGCTCGACGCTCTTGGCGGGCACCAAGGTCGGGTACACCTGGAAGAAGATGTTGTGGAACGAGGTGCCGAAGTAGGCGCCGTCGATGGCGGCGTGGCGCGACGACTTGGGGTTGTAGATGTCCTCGCACCGCGCGCAGTACAGCTTCACCGGCTTGGAGTTGGGCACGTCCGAGAGGCCCATGGGCAGGAGCGGGTGCGAGGAACACATGACGCGCGGGCACTTGCCGAAGTCGGCTTTTTTGTACTTTTCGAACTGGATTGAGCGAAGGGAAAGGGTATGTTAGCCACGGATGATACGCTGGATGGGCGATGAGTGTTGGATTGAGGGCCGAGTACTAACCATCTTCTGAAGACCCCTGGTCGTGACAATGTATCGAGCATGGACGAGACCGTACAGGTGCCTAGCAGACTTCTCTATTGTTTCCCGCATGTCATCGTCGCAGTCGAGGTCGAAGACATCGGTGATGAGATCGAGGGCATATTGGTAGTACTGGACCTCGGTGTTAAGACCGGTCAAGTTGAACCTATCAGTGATGTAGTCCTCGTCGATTTCGCAAAAGTATTCATTGCCTCGCGAGGAGATGAACTGCAGGCAGACGCGCAAATGTTAGCATGGTTGGGAACTTTTTACTGTAGTAACGATGACAACAATTGCTAGAAAAGCATACCCAGTCGCGCCAATAGCTGGCATAGTCACTCTCAGACTCGCTCACAAAGTCATCCATGGCCGGCGACACCAAGTCTATGCTCGGCGCATAAAAAGAAGGGAGAGGGAGGGTGGTGGGAGCGAAGTGGGCGCGAACGACCGTCGGCTGGCGCTTCGAATCAACGAGGCCAAAATTCCGGGTGCCGGGGTGGGGTACGGCGTTTGAAACTTTTTGTTGGACCGAACTGGAGAGGCGCCGGGCCGTAGATGGGGAGTGGGAGGTCCGGGTCGGATGAGATTGAGCTGGCACAAGGCACAATGACGACAAGATGTTGGAGGCCGAGAAGGATTGTGATGCTTTGCGACGGTTTGACGTTCAGGTGGAATGGGGTTCAAAGCCGGCCCTCGTGCAGGGCAGTGCAGGTGGGGGGGTCTGGACTCTGGAGCCAAACAGGCTGACAGTGACAAGGGACTCTTTTTGGTGGGGCGTTCATCGCCGTTGCAGTGGTGGTGCCCGCAGGGCAGATTGCCCGTAGCCCGGGCCCCTGCTCATCGCTGTCTCTTTATCAGCAGTCCCGTCCCTATCGTCGGCCTCCAGTCAGCCCAACGGCCCAGCGTATGAAATTGAAAATTACTGGTACCCATACACTTGAAGGAGGCATCCATATGTGCTCTGTCACTATTTGTTTGGGCGCCATGAGGATCAATGCGAGAGTTTGTGCCTGATTTAAGCAGGTAGACATATATGTTGAAAAAAAAAGGCAACCTCAGTCGCCTGTGATTATAGCTGTTCTAAATTATCTTGAAACCTCCCGGCTTCTATAAAATCTGGGTTGTCCTACTGTATGTGTGTTCTCACGAGACAAATTATATCCGCTTGTCTCGCGCTCAGAACCCGTTTTGCCATAAACTGAGGTTCTGGTAGGATCTTGATGCGCCGCGGCCATGATATCCAATAATCCCAAAAACCAACTATCCGCTTTCCAACTCCCATAGATTTGGCTTTCGTAAGGCCACTCCCATTAGCCATCGTACCGATTAGCACTGACAACGCTGCCGGCGTCGCTGATTGTCCGCCGGTCGGCATCCCAGTCACTACCCGTGATCCCCTTGGTATTCGAGATCAATGAGCTGGTGGTGCTGGAAGCACCGTTAACACCACCACCCTGAGGAACCCCGAGCATTGTGCCCAGCCCGCTGCCTACGCTGCCATGGCCATCCTCCAGCTCACTTTCCTGCTTCACTCGTATCTTGGCCAGCTCCATTGCTTCACGCAGCGTGTCCCCCGTTTCATCGAGCGCTGCCAAAAACCGTGCCAGTTCTTTGCATAGCTCCCAGTCACCCTCGCGCATTGCTCTGCTTAGGAGACGCACGCTCTGCTCGCTTGCTGTTGCTAGTTCGTCAAAGGTGTGGAGGATGAGCAAGTAGCCGCCAGCAGTCTTAAGGCTGCCACGCTGTAAGCTCTCCTCGAACAGCTCCTGAGGTGGAGGGAGATAGGCAAACAGAGTACGCCAGGAACGCACTTCCGTCTTGCGGGTACACTGCACCACAATGTCCAAGTACTGCTTGAATGATGAGAGGAGTGACAGCACGCGTGGGAGGATGGCATGTTCTGGAGCGGGTGGAGGATGGGCATCCACCTCTTCGTCCAGGACGTGGTGCAAAAGAATTTCCAGTCCATGCGCAAAGTACTCAAGGTGCTCATATTGCTGAGCTAACCGCAACGCCTCGATCGGCCTGTTATTACAGAGGTAGAACCGCAGTATATCGGGTAGAAAGAGGTGTGTCTATTATTGTTAGCGAAACATTCCTTATACTTGCTGTGCAGTGAAGTCTAGGGGCTTACCCGTATTGAGAAACGGAAGAAGGAGAAGCTGACATCACGGCGTTGGATGAGATCGGATTCCACGCCAAGTACTATGGCTTTGCTGAGAAGAGCGGATAGAGGATAAAAGTCGATAGGGATAGATGTCATGGGTGGAAGCTCTCTTGTGGCTTCTCCAGAGATGGCTCTCAAAACTGGCTCAACATCCGTCCAGGCCTTGATTTCACTACCGTCGAAGATCCAGAGCGAATTGCGTAAACTGTCATCAGCCGCAGCCGTAAAGACCTGCTTTTCTGAGGGCGTCAGGACGCCGCCCACAAATGGCTGGTCCCTCATGCTGACGTAGAATTCGAGGTTGTTCGCAATGACGCGCATATCATATTTGAGGCCGCCTTCATTGTACGAGGGTCGAAGGAGGACCAGCTTGCCATCTACCAAGAACAAGACGGAGGCATGAGCTACGTCTTGGGATGGGTCTCCATCTAACAGCTGGCTCTCGGGCAAAATCCAGCTTAGACCCCGAACTCTTGCGGGTGATCGGATAATGCCATGAAAAGCTATGTGGCCAACTTCCACCAGCCTAACGGTGCCACCGAATGGTGCAAAGATGAAATGGTAGAGAAGGTTGTCGTAAGTATAAACGAGCAGCGAGTCTTCGCCAGAGGGAGTAATCAGCACAATGGGTGCCGACATCTCCTGGGTATGTAGCACATTCGAGCTATCGAGCGATGCCTCCCGCGAGTAGAGACGGAGTTCGAAGCTCCTATTAGCCTCCACGGCAGCAACCAGGATATTCTGGTACCAACACATACCACCTTTTACATGAAACTCGTTCTCCGCGTCCGCATTCGCAAACGTCTTCCAACGACCGCTATTAACGCTATAGTGAGCCAAGCCCCTCCTGCCAGCCACTGCAACATATCGACCATCGCTGGAGATGGCAGTACACCTAATTGGCCAATGGTTCATAAGATAGCTGGCTGGTATCCTAGCTGTATGCCACAGCCCAGGTTCGGCCGAGATAGATGTGAGATCCGGTAGGTCATATCCCCTATAGACCATGACGCTGGAAGTGCTCTGAAGCACGGTCCTGAAGAGATTTGCAGAGTTGTAGCACCCGGTTACTGCGCTTCGTGCCATCTCTAGCAGCCATATTGATTCATGGGATCGGCCCACAAGCAGCAGTTCGCAACCACCTCCAATCCAGGCTGCGTCGAGGATACCGGATATCCACTCTTCCCCGGTTGTGCTAGCAATGGAATGATCGGCCCCAAAACTGTTACTTAGCGGCTTGCCGTACACACTCCATGTTGCCCATCCCTTTTCATAGCCAGCAAAAAGGCAATAACCATCAGGAGAGTAGCTAAGAGTTGTAAGTCTGCCACAGGTGTTGGTTGAAGCAGGGAGGTTGTGGACGTGAGAAGGTGGAATGTTTCCGGAGTAATCTCTTGCCGAAAACACGCGAATGTTGCCATCTGCACAGCCTACAGCAATTAGGGAGAAGACCGCGTTGACGACGCAACGTATGGCTTGTTCACCAGGTGTCTGAGGTGTATAAAAGCAGTAGCCTTTGAAAAGCTTCTTTGGGTCGGCCAGCTGGTTCGTATCGGGATCCTGTTGGCTGCCAGTGATGCGCTGGACGGCGTACGCTTTCCCGTCGCTGGTCACCCATGTGGACAGGTTCATGCGCCTATCATGTGTCATCTCGCGAACCATGACCTTCTTGTCGACCCAGCCCATGCGGCTCAACAGCTCTGTGCTGGTTTGACTTCCGGAGCTGTCTGGGGTCCATCGGATGCATTGAACTGCCGCAGGTTTCCGCGTAGCCACCACCAACTCGTCGTCCAAAGCCAAGGCACTCTCAATGCCAGCGTCGACTTTGATAACCATGCGAAAACGAACGCTGACATCCCTAACTCCTGATCCTTCACCGGGCCCCCAGAGTATTTGATCAGGGGCTATCGCTCCTGGGCCACCTGCATGGGTCTGCCGTCGTTTCTGAACGTTGGTATGGCTGGAAAAATGGGGTTTGTAGACTCGAGAGTCGGCATCGGTAGCCAGCGAATAGGTGATCAAATAGCCCAGGCTGGTGCGCACGACAAATATGGCGGCGTCCGGACGCAGCATCAAGCTAGTGTTGGTACCGTAGGATTTTAGTGACGCCTCGGATCGAACAACAACAGCGAGAACAACCGTTGGCTAACACATGAGTTAGCAGGGCGGAAATCCAAGGGAGGGAGACGGGGATAGTGCTGAGAGTATACCTTTGTCTGCCAGATGGTCATTGATGTTGAGGTGATGACAGCGAACAAGTGGCCAGCTCTAGCAACCCGGAGAGCCAGTATTGGCTCCCTCGGCGGAGCATTGGACTGGGAGGGTTCTGGCGGAGGTGGTGATGGTGGTTCGGACTGCCCGTCATCGTAGTAGTCGTGCTCGACGGACTTGATGGCTGGTGTGAAGGGTGTTGCCGGAGTGATCGGCGTAGGGGGGACACTCGAGGAATCGTGACCGTCAGCGGCGGCACCTGGGGACAACAGAGATTCCCTGGTAGGCCTCTGATCGGCGGCTGGCAGCCCATCGTGAGAGTAGAGGTGAGGATAGGATGGCGGGCAGCTGGCGCTTGTCGCATATATCCGGGGAGTTCCAATAGGCCAGTACATGGCTTTCTGAAGCCGATGCCTTCACGGCGGCCTCATGCGCATCAACAGCCTCGGTGCTAGTTGTCAATCGTAGAGTCAAATCATGTCGAGCCTAGAGTGGCACTTTGGACGGAAGGTGGTCGTGGGCTCCGAGTCCCGTAGTGGTGGTGATGGTGCCGAGTGAGGTCGTCGAGATCGTTGATGGTGTTCTGGTGGACGTTTAAGTTGGGGACGGGGCGTTCCGTGAACAGGGGATCAACAGGTGTCGAGTGGGGAAGTACCTCCACGTTGTACATGCTGTAAGCGGCTATTATAGGCGCCGCGCTAGTGACGGTTGGGGGCCCCAGCGTCCGGGCATCACATCTTCAAGCTCCCTGCGAACAGCCACCTCAGGTGTCAGATGTACCTTGCGTTAGTGCACAGACAACAACTGCGACGCAATCCATTGACGACCTAACGACTGGACAAACAACAAGAACAAAGCACCTCAACCTCCTCAAGATTCATCCAGGCACGACCTTCCTCACCTTTCTCACTATCCTTGGAGGTCCTTGTTCTTATCCACCGACAGCTTTACATCCCGTCTTCACTTACCCACCCACGAACAGCCCGTCTCGTCTCCAATCGGCCACCAAGCGCGACGTGAAATGCGTTGACTTTAGCCTCACTTTGCGTACGAAGCTAGCTAACCATACTAACATCTACCTTTACCATCTCAGCCTTTCACACATATTCAGCAGCCCACACTGAACTGACAGGTCATCTTGAAGACAACTTGAGAAAGACGGCAGCATGGCTCCGCTTCTTCGCCCCAGATATAGCTTGCCGAAGGAGAAGTTTTCGGCCTACTTTGGACCCCTCAAGAGTCAGTCCTACAACGACACCACTTCCGGGCCCCGGGGTGGTGGTGGAAGCCATCACAGGTACCTCGCCCATCATCGTCACAGCTTATCTATGTCACCGTAACTCAGACGATCGTTCCTCACTAACGGTGATTGTTTCCTAGCCTAAGCACAATAGCCTGGAACCCATTGGGAACTCTTATTGCCACTGGTGCTGTTGACAAGACACTTCGTGTCTGGAATCCCGAGAAGCCCAATGTCAAATTCTCAACCGAACTCAAAGGTCATGCTGCTCCGATTGAAAAGGTCGCCTTCAACCCCGTCAAGGATGCTGAACTTTGCAGCGTCAGTAGCGATGGCGCTGTCAAAATCTGGGACGTAAGGACCAAGGCATGTGTCAACGAGGTCAAGGTTTCTGGACACGCCACATCCCTGGCCTGGGCACCTGATGGATCCTCGTTACTCGTTGGTAGCAAGGTAGGTGTTCTGCAAGCTCCAATTTAAAGTCCACAGGCTAACCATTGTTAAGAATGGCGATTTGTTCCATATCCTGCCCTCTCAGTCTTCCATCGTTTCGACCCACCATCAACCGGTCGGTACGAACCAGATGGCCTTCTGTTGGAGTGGTGACAAGGTGTTTCTGCCCACCAACGAAGGAAGGATACGCATTTTGTCTTACCCCGACTTTGAACCTGTCCTGCATGTGAACCATGCCGTCCCAGAGGGCGAGTCAACAGAATTCACGCTCAAAGGCCATACAGCATCTTGCCTAACGGCTGAGCTCTCCCCCACAGGCAAATACCTGGCAACGGGAGGCGCCGATTCCATCATTGCCTTGTTTGATACCAAAGACTGGATTTGCCAGCGGACAGTAACCCGCATGGTTGGGCCGGTCAAGAGCATAAGTACCTTACCCTGTTTGCTCACCGGAGTTGTTTCGTTACTAACCACATCCACAGGCTTCACGTTTGATGGTAGTTATGTGGTCGGTGGCTGTGAAGAAGGTACGTCAGCTACCCTTTGGTCATCCACTTGTGATTGAGAATGCTAACTCGCTCGATAGGTGGTAGCTTGGAAGTTACTCATACCGAGACGGGCGAGCATGTCCACACCTTCAAGACGGCCGGTGCTTGTGAAGCAGTGGCATGGGCACCTACAAGATACTGCCTTGCTTACAGTGATCTAGGCGTACTCCGCATCATTGGCGTGGACACGGATAGGAAGTGAGCAGTCTCTACAGAGAGTTATGCTCTGGAAGTTTTCCGGTGCTTAACAGTAGAATGAGCATGCTATCGGCACCGTGCAACAGCAACAGGCCAAAAGTGGTCTTCAATGCTGTCTTGTCGGATCGACCACATCGATAGCACACAGCTGATGGACTATGCCATACCCCACGTATGCAACGAGAGGGGTCAATGGGTGTCCCATAACGGATCCAGCCGGTCTCGGCTGAGTTTATCCAAAGGAGGCTTTGTTGGGAGACATACCGCAATAGGCAGTCACAACGAGGTTCTTCCTGCCAAGCGGGAGCTGTGATGGATAACCACCGGACCGCCAAACCTCAATGGTGGAAGAGTCAAGGCAGTTCCGTCAGTGGGAACCAGTGAGATATGCACATGGGTACATATTCACACCTAGCAAGGCAGGGGAGAACAGAGACGGATGCCCAGACTACGCCGTGGGTGCAGGCCCACTGGGCTTTGGTGAGTTTCGTGATTCAGATAGCTAAAGAATCATCGTTTCCCTGCTTTGACTTTCTGTTTTCTTAAGCGATCGTGAATTATTCCAGTGTCTTCAGAGGAAGCTTACAGAGTCCTCGGAGGCTGTAGGTAGCAGAAAGGGTAAGCCGCAGCGGATCCAAGTCCCGGGTTTCGACACGTAAGGGGGGAACTCCGTCGGACTGGATTGGACAGAGCTATTAATAATCTAGCCACAACAGGGATGGTCAGACGGGGTACGCAGGTGCGCTAATATCAGGGGTCAAGTACACAATTCCAGCGAAGCACGCCCTCAAGCTACACGCGACGAGTGTCCCTCACATACAGTATCTCCGAGTTTCGTATACTCTTGGAGAGTTATTGGACGGATTCATCTGTGAGTATTCTTCAAGCACAAAACATTGGCATCATCAGTGGCAGAGCCTCAATGTCCTACCTTTCGGGACACTGTTCATCTCTGTTAGGGACCAAATCCGACTTCCGTGGTGAACCGGCCTGAATAGGAAGTGTCAATGACCAGCTGAGCCACTTCCATGCCTTGTACGATACTCTATGAGAATAACGCTGACCTTGGCAAAGGCATGCCGACGAGAAGACTACAGACTACTCTATAGTAGGTAGTAGCCAAAGGTGCATACCAGCTGGACATGGCTTCGGGGACTGATGTCAACGTATTGCCAAGCTTCTAGGTCCCGTTCCCTAACAGTCGTCCACATTTTAGTGTGTAGACAGGGTAGCAGTTGAGGTACCCATTCACAACAGCCAGAGCGTTCCAGAGGTCCAGTAGGTAAGGTATTCTGTACAAGCGAACGGAAGTACCCGGAATAGTACCACCATCTGGCTCTAGATTGGCCTTGACGTGCCTGGGTCTAGGTGGCCTACCATAGGAGGTTACGCTCCTTCATGGTCAACGGCCGCGGCCAACCATCCACTCAAACGACGGAACGTTTGGTTTGTGAGTGATCGGTGGGGAAACTTCCTTTCTCTGTCGAACCAACATTCACAAGCCATCCGACTACCTTATCAACCCGGACACACAATAGGTAGCCTCGAGGTAACTACCCAAGGTAGGTAAGCTTCTCGTACTCCAAACCCTAATTCCTACCCTTTCAACCCACATCAGCCGTCCACCTGCCGACCTATCTTCGTTTGCTTACTTTCCCATAGCTCTAACACCTTCCTGCTCAGAGGCAGGACCATTGAGTGTGACCGAAATTTCTATGCCTCAGAACGTGGTTCAAAGACAGCAACAACAGTATCAGTCGTTCGATTGACTTTGAACCTTTGCCTTTTCGAATCAGGCTTGACTGGATTCTCATCACTACGTATTCGTTTGGCTGCCTGGACTGAAGCAGGTGCACTTGCTATACATCTCTCACAGTCAGCAATGGGTTCCCCTTGACCGCTTAACAGAACGTTGAGAAACTCGTTGCCCCTTAGACTAGACGACCTAAATCTTTATCGCCTCATATCAAGTACTTTACGACATGGCATCCTCCTCCGCCAACCCTACGGATACGATAATGGTCTCGGACACCCAAAACGACAAGCCCACCAACGCGGAAGGAACTTCAGGGGGTGCGATTGCTGGGGCGAACTCGAGTACTCCAAAGCAAAAAAGACTGGCATGTGAGATATGCCGAAGGAGGAAACTCAAGTGCGATGGCACCAAGCCAAGTTGCAGCACTTGCTCGCGTCTCGGCCATGTATGCGCCTACGATGAGAGGAGAAAGAAGAGTGGCCCGAAGAAGGGTCATCTCAAGGCCTTGGCGGAACGATTAAGTGCGCTGTTTTTCTACAAACCGTGTCCGGTCCCCTGGCTTCTGTCATGAGAGCACGTTTGCTGACTCACCTTTTTGGCTCGCAGAGCAAGTTGAGACTTTGCTGAAGACGCAGGAAGCGCCGAGACTGGGTGCAGACGGTACCCCAATAGCACCGAATATCGTCGATGGTGGTGGACCCAGCCAACCAAGTCAACATGCTGCTGCCGCGGCCGCCAACTTCAACGTTCCGGACCCTTCGCCTGGAATGGCAACTGGGGGGAGCATGGATCAGTGGCAGTTCAACGGCGATCCGAGCAGCGCGGGATTGGATGACTTCAACTTGGGCAATAACTTGGGACTAGGCATGAACAGTATGGGCGGCGACTTTACCTGGGAAATGATAGGCCTGGGACTCGAGGAACCATTACCGCCCCAGGAGACCATCGACGAGCTGTAAGTCCCTTCCACAATGTTCACAAGGAGTAAGTGCCTTGTTAACTTGCCAGCTTTGCTAACGAACCTGATCTGCGACGTAGACATCAAGTATACTTTGACAAAATACATCCTTCCCTCCCAATGATACACCGCGCCCGGTACTTCCATGCGATGAATCTGTAAGACACCTTACCCATCGCTCTCTTTGGCCAACCATATGGGCGTCCAACAGCTTGTGTTTTGTTTCTCGGCACTGTGCAAAGTTAAGGATGGGCGGGCTGACCACATATATACGGCAGGGCCCCAAATCAGCGACCACCAGTATGCCTACGCTATGCTATGTGGACGCTAGCCTGCTCGGTTACAGACCGGTTCCTCGGCCTAAAAGAGCTGTTTTACCAGAGGGCCAGGAAGTACTTGGAGTTGGACACCATCAAAGGCTTTGGAGAACACATGATTACTGTGTCACACTGCCAGACTCATGTGCTGCTGGCATCCTACGAGTTCAAATCGATGTATTTTCCACGAGCATGGATGAGCACAGGCTCGGCCGTGCGCTTATGCCAGATGTAGGTCAAAGTTCCAACAGAAGCCCTTACCCCAGCCTGTATCATATACTCATACTCTTCTAGGATGGGCCTCCATCGAGTTGATGGTGGTGACTTGGAGGTAAAACAGTGCTTACCGCCCCCACGAGATTGGACAGAAAAGGAAGAGCGTCGACGGACCTTTTGGATGGCCTTCTGTCAGGACCGTTACGCCAGCATTGGGACTGGTTGGCCGATGATTATCGACGAAAAAGATGTTCTCACCGACCTTCCTGCCTCCGACGAGGCCTACGACTTGAGTCGCCCCGAAGAGACCCAGAGCCTGAATGACGTGACACTCCATACAGGTCCCGGTAAGTTATCGTCTTTTGGCGGTGTCATCCTTCTGGCATACCTCTTTGGCAGGAACCTCATCCATCTCCACCGGCCGAACGAGGACGATCGAGATCACGACCTCAATGGCGAATTTTGGAAGAGACATCGACAAATGGACAATATCCTCCTCAATGTGTCGCTCTGCATACCATCTGCCCTTAAACTGCCACAGGGCCTGGGCAATCCAAACGTCGTCTTCACAAATATGTGCATCCACACGTCGACTATCTGTCTGCATCAGGCAGCTATATTCAAAGCGGACACAAACAACTTACCTGCCTCCGTTGGTACTGAGTGTAAGATGCGATGTATCACCTCGGCTCACGAGATTGCAAGCATCATGAGGATGGCCTCTCACCTTGACTTGGATAGGGTACGTTTCATCCCGCTAGGGCATCATCAATGGTTTGACTGACTTTATCAACAGATGAATCCGTTTATCTCCTTCTGTCTTTATGTTGCGGCAAGAGTATTTGTCCAGTTCCTCAAAAGTCGCCCGGACGATAGCCAGGTAGCCGACTCTCTTCGGTTTTTGCTATCAGCCATGAACGCATTGAAGCGGCGGAATCCTCTCACCGAATCCTTTGTAGTACAGCTTGATGTCGACCTTGAAGCACTTGGTGCCAAGGTTCCCAAGCTCAAGAACGCCTTTCAGCGAAGTGCCGATGGTGTTAGTCTTGACATACGTCTCCGCTACATGCCCCTAAACATACTAACAAAACACGAACTTCAGCATACATCACGAGTACATGTGAATCCCGGGACTGGACTCGGGACATCCACAACACACGAAAACATCTACCGCCAGGAATGTCAATTTCTCCGAACCGTCGAAGACGACGGCAACCCCGTCAACGCCCCCAACCTAGTTGAGCCCGTTGATCTCAACGACCCTCTCGTCCAGCTCCCAGGCTCAAGCAGGAACACCGCACCAGACTGGTCATCATCAGCCGAGCAGCGAAATCCCATTCCATCCGCCGGCGGTCAACACGGCGGCCCTGCCAGGACCGACGGTCTAACCTTTGCCACATCTCTCCACGACATGATGCCCAACAATATCTCCCTACCTCCCAACTACCATACTCACCCTCCCCTCGATACGGACACCGGTGGAAGCAGCAATGGCGTCCCTTTGTCTACTCCATCACCAAACTCCAACCAGCCCACGCCCAATTCCAACACGTCTTCTTCGGATCATCATCAACATCTGTATCACCAAATGCATCAACATCATCAACATCCACACCATCACCCTCATCCGCATACTCATCATCAGCAAGGACAAGGACAAGCACAAGGACTAGCACCCACCAACAGCAGTCGACACATGAGCGGGTCCGGCGGCTCTTCCTCGTCCATGTCCTTTGACAATAGCAACAACAACAGCAGCACCAGTCCCGTGACCCCCGGTTCTTCTTCTCATCCTACCGCAACCACCGCTACCACTGTCCCAACCACTGCCACCACCACCAGCACTGCTCTGGACACCAATCCAAACCCCGCCGCAGGCGTCGGTTTCTTCCTCGACCCAACTATCTTCGGAATGTCGGGCGTCGGTATCGCTCCGGGGAATACGACTAACCCGGGATTGGCGAGGACGGGGAGTGATCATCAGCAACAACAGAGTCACCATCACACTGGCAGTGACCCAATTAACAGTAACCATGGTATGGGCCCTGGTGCTGGTGTCGGTATAGGGATGGGCATGAACATTGGTGGTA
Organism: Neurospora sp. CHS-2018b; assembly: GCA_009806015.1. Classification (NCBI taxonomy): domain Eukaryota; kingdom Fungi; phylum Ascomycota; class Sordariomycetes; order Sordariales; family Sordariaceae; genus Neurospora; species Neurospora sp. CHS-2018b. The sequence continues at coordinate 223,867 of RAOV01000007.1, forward strand.
GCGGTGATGGTATGACGCCGGATAGCGTGCTACGGTCGATCATGGCGATGGGAAACATGGAGGGTATGGAGGGGTGTGGAATGGATTTGGGATGGGGGGATGGCGGTACCGGTCACGGGCATGGGCATGGGCATGGTGGTGGGAGTCTTTGATCCGGTACTGGTTATCGGTATTTCCCAGCTAAGGGTGATGATGACGTGACTTGATCATGATATTGGAAGGAGGAAGGGGGGAAGGGGTGAGAGGGACCTTCTGAAGAAGGAACGGGGTCTGGAGCAGGCAGGCAGGCTCTCAGGCGGCGACGACCGATTCGAAAGGTTACCTTAGTTGCCTGCAGTTCGCTTAAAAATCATGGGGATGACATACCGTCGGCGGTTTCCTTTTTGTGATTATTTTGTTCATTCCCTTTTCGGTTCCGTTGTCTTCATATTGCTTTGTCTAGGATCACTCTATTAGGAGCAACGAAGTCTATAATGTCCAAACAGCGGTCGGTTACGATCTTATTTTGGTGTGTTTCACCTCCATGTTATACTAGTAGCAAGCGAGACTTTTTTATATAACTGTCTATATGTATGCATACGAGCACCCACCTTTGTCTTACTAGTTAGTGTTCAAGTGAGTTCATTCAGACAAGAACAAAAAAAGGTTACCAACGACAGACTTGTTCGAACGCACCACCTCTCCGTGGCAAAACAAAAAAGAGCAAAGAAAAAAAAGATTCAACAACAACAACAGCTCGCTATGTCCAGAGCAGTGGTGAACCGTTTAAAACCTCAGTCGTATAATAATTACTTCTGTCGACTGGAGTGTTCCCACCTACCATATACGTAGACCGGCTACTAGGTTAAAAGCAGTGAAGACCCCTCTACGTGTCTTAGCACATACACCGTTCCCGATCCGGACAGGTAATAGATCTTTATCTTTGAGAGTTTTAAGGAGAGTCAAACGGTAGAGGTAGACCACTGTGCCATCTGACCACCCAAGCGGTTGTTGTTGGAAAGAGGGATTAACCAGGTCCCTTATGTGGTTCATTAGGGGTTGGTTGGGCTTGATATCGGATGAAGGACGGGAGTTTGGCCCAGGCAGCCGCGGCAAGCAAGGAAGGAAGGTACGGTCGGTCCGGCAGCTGGCCTTGAAGCTCGGAGCTCGAGTGTTTTAAAAAGTTCAGGAAGTGGTGATGGACTGGATTGTACCTACTTGTTGCATGACTTTGTTGCTGTTCACGACTTGGTTTTTACTTACCATGATATCATGAGGGAGGATGGCGGAAATGATACTCACTCCTAACTGTCACTCACATGGTATTTCGATTTGGCATGTACGCTTCTGCCAGTCCTTGAAAGCAATCCTGTCAGTTTCAGCATCTGTCTTGCTCCCGCTCTAAAAGAAGTTATGAATGTAGCAAGATATGAAGCCCAGGCATCAACACTACATAGGTCAGCAACAGAAGGGGAAGATGAATAAAGATGGATGCGCCACACATCTAAGCTTCGTGATTTATTTTCCCATCCCCAGATCACAGTCACCTTGAAAATACCCAAAAAGGAAAACCACAAAAACTCCAGTCAAATCCCAAGATCTCCCCACCGCGAGCCGGAAGAGGAGCTACCAGAAGAAGAATAGCTTCCAGTATACCGAGAACTAGTGCCCTTGGCCACCAGCGGCAGCGCCTTCTTGGCCGCATCAACCTGTCTCTGAAAGTTTCGCGACAGCCTCTTTTCCCAATCGATGCGTGCCTTACGCTCCTCGGAATCCGCGGTATCCGGCCGGTACATCTCGAGGAGGTGTTGATTATTTCTTCTTCTTTTCTCGGCCTTGACGCACACCTTGTCCAGCTTCTTGGCTACCTCTTCGCTCACCAGTTCTGGCGTTTTGTGTTCGGAAGACTCTCGGCTGGATCGACTGCCGCCCCAGTTGCACTCGAAGACGACTTCGATCTTGCTGAGGGTGCCGTCGTCGTTGGGATCGTTCCAGACGAGGATCCTGTCGCCGTTGTAGAGTCGTATCCAATTCTTGCAGATGCTCTTTCGGTTACTGGGCTCGTTCGAAGGTAAGTGTTTGCCGTTGACATAGATCCCGTCGGTGGCCTTGGTGGCGATGTAAAAATACAAGTCCTCGCTGTCGCCATAGTATTGAATCCAGGGCACAAGACGTTTGGAGGGGTCGAAGTTCTTTTCCCTCCAGACCATGATCTTCAACGCGCATTCCGGTATCCTCGTTTCATGCTCGTCGGTATAGCGTTCGGTGTTCTCTGGTGACCTGCCCCAGGTGACTATCGACTCGCTTAGTCTGATCGAAATGTCAGGTAGTCTGGACTCGTCTGATGACCGTAAGTAGCCCCCCCCCTCTGAGATTTGGATTGGTTTTCGTTGAGATGTCTCTGTCACAACCCTGCTCTCCGTCACAACCCTGCTCTCCGTCACAACCCTGCTCTCCTTTGCCAAAGCCCATAAAAGGGGTTGGTCTGTCTCGATCTTGCTCATGGGCGGAAAGTATTTCTCGGCCAGAGCCCATAATGGGCTTTTACCTGGTTTAAACTCTTCATTTGACCGATCTCTTTTTTGCCTGTCTTCAGCCGCCATACGGAAGTCGTTCCATTGTGCCACTGTCATCTCAGGATAGTTCAGATGATAGGTAGATGGGTTCTCGTTGTCCCAGTACACTGACTTTGGCTGTGGTTCCGGGGGTGAAAGGGAGATCTTGGGCACCTGGGCGAGCAACTCATCTTCGTTCTCGATGGGTGCTATCTCCCGGTTCAGAATAGCACCGACCCCCCCGTTAGATCGACGCTTCTTAGAGACAGGCTCATTTTCAATCGACCACGATGAATTGGTGTTTGTTGCCAAGGAAGATTTCCGTTTGCTCCTATTCGAGTCAGTCCCAAACGACGGTGTAACAAGGCCATGGCGGGACTGCATATAGAGTTGGCCCATTATGCTCTCAGCACCCTCCAGGCTTTGCGAATTGCCTCCCAAGATGACCTTGTTCACCACGTTGACTGAGCTGCTCGCGTCGGACGAAGCACAAGAATGTAAATCACCCAGAAGCGGCTGTGACCACTGCGTGTGTGGTTTATCTTGACGAGGAGTGTCTTCTTCATCTTCAGAGTTGTCCTGACTGTCCGGAATCTCAACCTTGGACCTGAACCGCTTGGGAGTTTCTACGCTTATTGGCGTGGCGGGCAGATTCAAGCGTCCTACGACCACATCCCCTTGGCTTCCCAGCGCCGACTGGCCAACTTCACCATACAAACGTTCGGTCTGGGTGGCCGGCCTATAGGCATAGTTCTCTTTGTCCTGCTCGAAGTCGCTGACATGCTCCTCGTCATCGATCAGCTCTTGTTGAAGCAAGTTGTCATCACTCGCAACGGTGACATCTCCTTCTGCATCTCCTCTCGGTGTCGCCGCCGGTCTGTCTGTCAAACTCAGCTGAGACGCTCCAGCTTCCAGCAGTTCGTCTAGTCCGCCATTTTGTGGGCAAGACGGCGCGACATTTGAAGGATCTTGAGAGGTGCGGATCCATTCATGGTTCAGCAACATTTTTGCTGTTGCCCGGTTTTCAGGTCTTGTACGGAGCATCTGCCTCAAGAAATCGAAGCACTCATTCGAAACAGGCGGATCCGTGTTATTGAGCGGGGCGTAATTGGGTACAGTTGTCATGACCTGGTGCAGGAACTCAGTGTGACTGACACCGTTTCTAGCAGGGAACGGTGGCTGGGCGGTCAAGGCAAAGTATAGAACACCGCCCAAGGACCAGATATCGACGTTGTGATCGTATCTCTGACTCCGGCGAGGTTGACGCGGGTAGCTGGGACGCACATTTCGTCGGCCAAATTCGTCGTACTCTTCGAACTCTGCATAAACTTCGGGCGCACAGTAGAGCAACGTACCGCAGAACGTCCTAAGGAATGTTGCGTCGTGGTCGATCATTTTGGAAAGCCCAAAATCTGTGAGCTTGACGACTAGCTTCGGAGACCGGGATTGGATGAGGATGTTGTCGGGCTTAACATCGCGGTGAGTAATGTTCATATCATGCAGATATCGAAGAGCGTCCACCAACTGCCACGCTATCTTCTTGGTATCTGGCTCTTTAAAGGGACCTTCTGCGCCGATATACTTTCCCAGGTCACCTTCAGCGACAAACTCCATGATTATGTAAAGGTGTTTATCATCAGGGCTCAGGTGCTCCTTGAACTGAACAATGTTCCGCTGTAGATTAGGATGTTAGCCGTGTTGAGTCGGATTGATGCAAATGAAGTGTCAACTCTAGCCTCCGGATGATATAGTGACTTACATGAGATACTCTTTGCATGATCTTCATCTCATTCTCGACCTTTTGGTCAAGCACACCATTTTTCACGAATCTCCGTTTCTCGAGCTCTTTGGCGGCATATAGATCTCCATTCATCTTGTCGGCAATCATATACACCGTAGCGAAGGCACCCTGCCCGATTTTGCCTAAAAAGTTGTACTTGTCAGACCCCTTCCAAGTCCTCATGCCGCTAGATCCAAGCATGGACGATGGTGACAGCTGACGCGTGGCAATCACAGGGGCGCGGACTGTGGGCTTCTGCGGAGAGTCTCTGAAGAGATCAACCTGTATTGTGAAGTGTTAGAATATGCATTTGAAGTTGGATCTGGACATTGCCTTACCCGCCCCCCTGGTCCAGGCATGATCGTCTTGTTTAAATCCACCTCCCTTCGTTGCAAGTATTTGATTAAGTTCTCGTTGTAGGCCTCAGCGTGTCTGTCATGACGGTTTGGAACCCTAACCAGGAAGACAATGTCGTTTTTGAGCTTTTCCTCTTCGCTCAACCCTGACTGGGTATTGAGAATCCTTATCACCGATCCGCTCCCCAGTGTCCACATTTTGGGAGGTTGCTCTCCTTCCCGAGGTTTTCTTCCTGAATGTAACCATTTCCCGTTCACATTTGTGCCGTTGACTGACAGGTCTTCAATCATCAAGATGCCATGCTCGTTGAAGTATATTTTGAAGTGCTTGTTGCTGACAGAATTCAGCTCAGGGCTGACGGAGACATCACACACTCCGCGACCTCGTCCAAAAACAAAGCCTTCGAGGGGGTTTTTGAGCTCGGACGAGAATCGAAAGGCGAGGTGATGTTCCGAAGGGTCTGTAGGCGCAAGAGCGAACGTGATCTTGTCGTCGTTGCCGAAGTCCATGTGGATTCGGTGTGTATCATTCCGCCCCATGACCAATGCGGGGGCGACATCAAGCATCCTCCTCACCACTTTCGTTGCGCCAACGGAGTACGGGATAAGGATGCATATTATATCAGCTAGTTCCTCATCAGAAAAGCCCGAGTGTTGCTCTCCAAGCCGGCGAGGGTCGAGGATCTCTTGAGTGGCTGCCAGAACAAGTCCCAATGGTTAGTTCAAGGAGATACAGCATCAGACATGCTAGAGGGAACACGGGAACAAGCCCACCTTGGGTAGCCTCCAGCTGGGAGTCTGAAATTTCTTCCATGGTGGTAGCTTTGGGGAAGCATCCAAGGCATCCGTATCCAAGGCCAATTTCCCGACACACTCGAGCGTGGTGGACAACCCAGCTGGTTGCCAACAAATCGGCAAAGGCCGTGGGACGATGGCGATAGCTGGAGAGGGGGAAAGCTCAGTCGCGGGCTTGTGTTCGGGAGACGATGGCTGCTATCGTGAAGGTATATATTCGATACTAACTCCGTGAAGGTAGTGCAGTCGTTCCGTTTCTTCGTCCGATCGTGAGAGCCAGCGGTGCACAAGTGGTTGGAAAGCTAGAGTGACAGCTTGTGTGGAGCAGAGGTAGAGTGGTGTTTCCGATGAAGAAGCTGTGCAGAGCACACGACGAGAATACCGGGAGGGGTCGCGAAAGCCGTAAAGCGTGAGAAATGCGACGGATCGGGGCAGGTCGAGGGAACTCGGAGTGTCTGGGAACGGAGTAGTGGGCGTGAGTAAACTTTCGGTTCTCCCGATGTGCTTTCGCCGCGGGACCGTCGAGGGCGTCGGGTGGTGCGGGCAGTAACGCGGACAGCTTCCACGGGTAATGGCAATGCCAATGTTTGGCCAAAAGGCTTTCTGACTGGGCGCGTCTGAGAGAAGGAAAGAAACTGAAAAGAAAGAAAAAAGAGCCAGTCGTGACGACGGTTGCTAGGTGAGCAAGCGTACTAAGGTATGCGACGATACAGAAATTATACCAGATGTGACTCTAGTGAAGTGTATAACAATGCGTCGTGCGTCGTGCAGTGCAGTGCAGCGCACGAGGTTCACAAATGCGGTGCAGTGCGTGCAAGGAAAGTGCGTGACAAGACGCGTTAATGACAAAAAGTGTACGGCGCGCAGCGGGGAGATGTACCTACTAGCGTACCTATACTGTAGAGCTAGGTACGGGTCCACTTCAGACTGGACGAGCGGGGGCGACACGGGACTCGAACGGAGGGAGTCCTGCCGGTTCACGCTCCGGCCACGCGGCGAACAAACACTTTCAACACCTGCGTGTAAGATCCTACAGTATCGCGCCCTCAACTCTCCCAAAGCCCAAAAGTCACAAAGAGATGCACGCATTCGAATCCGACAGACACACCATCTTAAGCAACAAACGGAAACCCTTGAGAGCCTGTCATTTCGGAGAATGGAGCCGCTAGACTAATAATGCGCCCGCATTGACTCGTTTGCTGCGAGATTTTCATTGTAAACACACAGTGACAATCGCCCGCCACCACAGAGAGGGCAAGGAGCGGGGGGGAAGAGAGGGCGGGGAGGAGGGCAAGAGCGGCACGCAGCAGGCATTGAGAAATGGAACCTCGAGGAAAAAGAAAGGAAGCATAGAGGGGATCTGCTGAGGGGGATTCTCGAGACCTATCAAAAGGACTCGATACAGTCGACCTTTATTTTTTATTTTTTTTTCAGCAGCGAGGAACCGCAAAAGTCGTTTGCAATGGTCGCGTGAGAACCGTCCATGGGGGTGTGCCGCACGCGCTTGTTCATTTGGTCCAGACATCAGCATTCCGCCCGTCTCACTTGTGCCCGCTGACCACTATTCGGACCTGACAAGCCAGAGATTCTGACCAGTCCCCGAATGCCTTCTTCTATGTAAGCCCTCCCTTGAGAAACCCCGAGCAAACAGCACGCAAAGCCACCTATTGCTTCGTGGGCAATTTGCTCCCCAATGGTGATCAGTCAGTGAAGAGTCGGCAGAGAACGAAACACCATATCGGGACTAGCACAAAGGTCACCATCATCCCTTGCTTAACTGCATGCTTGACCTCTGCTTCGGCACGAAAGAGAAGGCGATCGTCCCAGCCCGCCTCTCCCATGGCAAGCCCAGTCATACGCGAATACATCGCCCATGGCTTTTCCAAAAGAGACACGGCCTCCGATTCCTGGAGTTGTGGTTCTTTCGGTTGTGGATTTGGTAATGGCTCACGGAAGAAAAGCGTGGAGGCACTGCCATCAGTCCTGTGGCGATGGTTCGGCTTGTCACTAGTGACGGATCCTGGGCCTCGTTCAAACACTTTATGCCGATTTTCGAAGGAAAAACATCGATGGCCTCCCTGTCAACAGACTCATAGCCATTGGGCTCGGGAGCAGACAGGTCCTGCAAGTGCAGAATCTCATCTCAACAGTCCTGGACACCGACGAGCGAAAGCCTGGATGTTTGTTTGCGCCACGTCAATGGTAGGGAGTTTAACCCTAGGAAGCTTTTTATGAACGAATCAAGGGCGAAGAACCGTTTGCTGTTTTGCATTCACTGCCGCTCAGAGAGCTTGGTATGTCGAGCATCATTTATTGTACAAGCGGTGCCCCCATGCCACCCCCTGTGGGTATTGATCTTGTATTAATACACCACAGTAGTCTTCCTCAACTGCTCTTTGAAAGTTGCGATTGGGTTCTTACAAGCCTTTTATGTATTGGGCAATCCCAAGTTTGATCCGTTGTGACACTGCAGGTGGACACGGCTCAGTCAAGCCTTCAACGTCAACGAAAGTTAGAAATCGCAAGAGTAACTTCCGGGCTCGTGTCACACAACACCTTTCAACTTCGGTACCTACCTACAGCCTCTAGGATGCTACCTCATTCTGAGTCGGCTTGATGGACGGGTACGCATATTACAATACAATACTGGTTTATTTGTTGGTTTGGTTCTTCGGCCATGAGTTGAACAGGGGAGAACTAGAGCTCTCATTGGCCTTCTCAGAGAGAAAACTGGTCTTCGTTTGAAGTGATGGACAACAACCAGGGCTTAATACGCCACAAAAGTCTCTTTTTTATAGAGTTGACTTACCCACACGCACCAGTTTCCTACATGTACGCACCCCCACATTAAAATATGGGGCTTTTCAGCTGATGACACCTGACATTGAAAAACCCGTTTTTACCCGCTAAATCTCGTATTTTAAATGACAGGTGTCATCCCCCCTAACGTCGCTAACTTTCGTGCACCTTTCAAGACTTTCGAACTTAGCGATTTCAGCAATATTGGTAGTCTCTATCACCCTGACCTCCGACGACTGCCTTCAGCGGACCCGCCCCACAAAAAAATGTGGGTCTCCCCTCCTCGAACGCAGTGAGAGGAGGTCTGTTACGATTTTGCGCCAAAACGCCGTCGGCTGCCCAAAATCCTATATAAATTAGAAATTTTAAATTTATTAAAATTTATTAAAATTGTAATAGGGTGCTCGGAGGAGGCGATTTTCGAGCTCTTTCTAAATATATAATTTTTATAACGCTCGGACCACCCGTTGAAGTAATGCAACCTTAAAGGTAAACTTTCGTCGGCTGCTATTACTTTAAAACTTTTAGACACTCCTTATTTTAAAGGTGAATATTAGTCCTATTGTAAAAGAAAATATACGTTGAGGATGGCCTTAACGAGACGGTTCTAATGGTACCATTTTTATAATGCACGGACTACCAATTGAAGTAATGCAACCTCGAGGGGGTAGTATTCTATTTTTTAGCTTTTAAATCTTCTTAATTTTTAACCTTATTAATGACCATATGAATGAAATAAACATATGTAGAGGATGGCCTCGATGAGACGGTTCTAATGGTACTACTTTTATAGTGCACGGACCACCCGTTAAGCTAATGCAACCTTGAGGGGGTAAAAGCTTCAAAGTTCAAAGCCTTGCATCTCGACGAATATTGATCATATAAGAAAACTAAGACCACTATTAGAATCAGAATAAAAAGCTCTATATACTTAGGCCTTAGCCTAATTACTAATTATTTTATTAGATTTATTTTGGGCCTAAAAGGTAAGATTAGTTACTCTTAGTTACTCTACAGCCGACGGCTAAAAAACGCAAAACCCGCTCAGACCTGCTACCGCAGAAACGGGTGGTGTGGGGTTTCGGAGGTTAAGTGGGTCTGAGAACTGAGACTACAATATTGGCACCTCTCCAACACCCAACACCCTGCTCAACAACGAGGCACATCAAAGGCGGGCAGGAGGGGAGGCAGGAGGGGAGGCACCGGTTGAAATATTATCATCTAAGCTATTTAAGCTGTCAGATATCAGCGACTTTGAATAGCTGTCTTGAACCCCTCAATACTATGAAAGTATCGCCAGATTGTCGCTGTCACATTTGCTTGCCCGCTGAAGATCGAGATTTGCAGGGCATTTACAGGGGATTTACTAGATGCTTCAAGACATTGCAAATCACCATTTTCACGGCTAAAACCAGATAAATTACATGACAGCTGCCATATATGTGGGGGTGCGTACATGTAGGAAACTGGTGCGTGTGGGTAAGTTAACTCTTTTTATACCTCTATCTGTCTCCTTCGAGATGCTCAAGACCAGAAGATATACAATCTAATACTAGTTTGTTTATTAGCTTAGTACTCCTGGGTATACTGGACGAGATCTATCCCGCATTGTCCCACACTTTATAAGAACAAAATAAATAGCTAGGTACGGTTCAGAAAGCCATTAACAAGATTTAGTATGATATATTGAATTTCGGAAAGAGCATATGCAAGGTAAGATCACACTTTCATCATGGAACAAAACGAATCCATTAGATACCTATAAAAACGCCTAGGGAAATCGACCCGAGGTCTCGAGCTAACAAATAAACTAGTATTAGACTGTAAGAGGGCAGTCCCCTACGGCACCCATCCGCTAAAAGCCCGAATGCTTTTCCACTTTCAGTGAAAATGTGCGTTTTTTGTACCAAACTAACCAACACACCAGGGCTGGATTGTACAGGCAATGATCTTGGTCTCATCCGCTTCAGGTGCACGTGTGTGTAGGGTGGGCAAGTACCTCTGTGAACCATGTGCGGATCACCCGTCCCGGCTGGTTGGTGAATCTACATTGAATCATGAGCACTTGAATCGGTCATGGTGTTTTGGGATATAGGTATCTGAAATCAAGGTTCAGTCAGTCTGCGATCCGGACAGCGTGAGTGTCATCACGATGAATGGCTCCATGACTGGCCAATTGCTTGCTATGGGCTATGACAGCAACAAACGCATCCAGACCAAGGAATAATCTGATAATGTTTGTGTCATGCACCAGCCTTTTCTCTGGATATCAGTCATTGAAAGATCTCTGGTAAAAGGTCCGATCATGTATCTGCGTGCAGACTCGAGCATCAAGTTATAGATGACGTACGTACTGTGTACTTGGGCTCTTGAGACTTCTCCGTATGTGTACAGTCCCATAGTACTGGTTGGGTTGTTAGCTTAGTACTCTCTCCGAGACCTATCCAACCTGCCCTAAAACACAACAAGGACACCACCTTGAAAGCCTAGGTATGGACTGAAATACATCATCGATATCTACTGTTAGATCGGTCTACTCACGGCGAGATTATGTTTTATCATCGAACGAAACACATCAGCTCGATGTGAGAACCGCCCAGTGATGTTGACCATAGGTCTCGAGCTAACAACCCTTCCATTCAGGGTTACATTCTGTTTTGCATGTCTTAAGCTCAAGAGAATTCCCACAATACTGAACAGCCAGAAGTTATGCGTCGTGATGCTCTCACTTGTTGCCAGTGTTCAAGACGATGTCTTCGCTTGGAAGCAAAAATTGTTCTGCGTACACATAGCTTCTGTTTAGGCGAGCGAAACCAAACAGTTGACTACTGAATCTCACTGCGGAGTTAGCCCCTACACTATCGAGCCGTATAGCGTTGTTATATTCTTGTCTTACACACATGACTTGGTCGTTACGAAGGTGGTAGTGTTGCAACTGTACCTTAATAAACCCTAACATGTGTTAGCCATCACCTGTTCAATCGAAGCCTCGTATTCTCTCTAGTTTCTGTTGCCCACATCGCCTGCGAAACATGCTACGGGCTGAAACCTCCAAGAACTCCAACCCGCGTATAGATGTGAAGAGGGTTGCACAGCCACTCTTGAGTCTCTTGGGCTAGTCAATCATTGGAGTCAAGAAGACAGATGCCGTGCTTGGAAGGCTTGGAAGCGTCTATCCTCCTTGTAGCGGTTAGACAACGCCTAACCGCCAAGTCTTCACGGCGTCACCGATGAAGCGCCAAGCGCCTCAGACACGGAAGTTTACTTCTAAGCTCTTGACATCGCAACCTTCCGTGAACGTCTTGATGGTGTCTTTTATGCCCTGATGTTCAACTCTGGCCTTCGCGTTCTCTATCTTGAAGAGACGGCCAAATAGTCAGTACACAATGTCAGTGAATCAAGCAGGAAGGTCCGTGATCATATTCTGTAGCTTCGGTACATGGCTTCTCGTCATGAGCTCCAACGTACTGGACCGGCACATGAGCCGATCACTTGGCTTGCAGGACGGTGTACTTGGCGCTATTAGCAGACTTGAGGCTCCCGCCAAAATCTAGATGGGGGAAAGCCTGCTGGATTCCGATGTGCGACCTATCCACGCGTATCGCGTTTGATCTCTTCGGCTTTGCTGAGAGAGTGATAGGTAGTTATGCTGTATGGATGAGAGAGGGCTTCACGAGTTTGGGTTGAACTGTACCAAATGAGACACATGCAATTGCTGCAAAGTGCCTGTGGTAATGCATGCTTGCGCGCATGTTACTCGGGCCTTGGAAGTTTACCGAGACGGGAGGTTTGTAGAAGTCTGACTGTGAAATCTCGGTGGACTTGATACTAGTGGGTGCTTTTGTCGTTGTCTGTAGACCGGGAGGTAGGCAGGTCTCTGCTCCGTTCGTTCTTGCCCGGGCCTCCCCGGCACATTCCGGTTCGTGAGTGATGCAGCCAGGCACTACACACTATATTCCAGGAAGGCAGCATCCTCTTTTCTTCCATCTAGCCAAGCAATCCTGACTATCTTCCCGATCACGATCTGTTCTCCTTGACCCTTGTTTACCGCAGTAAAATCGGCAGAACGGATGTCGAGGACGGACGAAGAGTGTCGGTGTCTGTTATCAACTCTGATCGCCCAGGGGATCGGCTCCGGTGCACTGACGCCAACTGAAGCATTCCCTGCCAGGTAGGTACGTACCCCAGCTGCGAGAGAGCTGGCCAGACTTGGCTGGTCTTTATCCACTTCGCATCGCCAAGCCGCCATGTGACGACGACGACATCATCCACCAGATCCCAGAGAACGAATTCGAGGAATTGCTTGCTGACTGTCAGTGGTTGAATCGAGCCATACAGGGACGCAGTGGGAGGAGACCACTCCGACGCAAAAGTCGACAACTCCATGCTGACTTGAGCTGACCGAAGCGCCGACGTTTCGAAGTCGAGGCCGAGCAGCGACCCTGAAAGCGGCAACAGGAGCAAGCAAGCAGGGCCTCAACACGGACCTCAACACCCGGATGGTCGGGTCCTGCAGTTTCAAGCGCGGAGAATCGATACGCAATCAAGCTGTCAAAGTAGCCGCCGGCGAGCTTTACACCCTGCACACGAGCTAGGGTTCTCCATATCGGTGCTCCTAGACTCGGAGACGAGCCCGTGAAGCAGAAGCAGACAGACGGGAGCACAGAAACAGACAACGTGGACGGGAGACCTCCCGCTCTCGCTGCTGACAGGCAGGCGTCACAAAAGGTCAGGGCGACAGGACTGAACGGGACGGGAGTGCCAGCTAGAGTTCACACCACAAGACAAAGTGCCCACGCAGAGTGCGTACGCAATCAGGGCAAGCACCATCTCCATCCGACGATCCCGCATCCCCACCCGCCAACATTACCAATGGAGTTACAGTGGAAGCAGAACAATCAATGACCTAAGAATACCGAGCCTCCTCCTCCATCCACAAGCATCGAATTCCTCCGTGTATTGGACCCTTGGCGCAGCACGCCTTTTTTCCGATACGAAGCTCACAAAGCATCCATCCATACAACTGTTAGCAAGCAGGGCCGCCAAAACAAAGAAATCCCGTTCCACCTCTGCTCCTTCAACTTCCGTCCGGACTTTCAGGTTGTCAACGTTTTTCCTCTTGTTTCATTTTTGTGGCCGCGCGTCCGTCCCAGTGCAATTACCCCGAGATCCCCAGCTCCTCTCGTCCTTGCTGGCCAGCGTATTCCCGACTTTCGATGATCAGATCACCTTGCTCGCCGAATTGGCTTTGACGACAACCCCGGGATATTTTTTGGACAAGAAATCCATTCACACTCTTACTCTTTGGAGACCCGTGTTGCAAGATCATCGCAACGGAAGTTTTAAAATTATACGACGGAGCAACCGCAACAAACTTTGAAGTTGTCTTAGGTACTAACTTCGTCCCGAGGCCACAAGATGGGTCGAAATCGAGGTGTGTATACGTTCCCCAAATTGTCCTGATTCAGCACCCCCAACAGCAGCCCCTCAGCTGCTCTCCCTTCATCTGCTGCGGCCTCCACCACCACCACCACAACACCACCTCAACCCTCGCAGGGCAACGCTCGCTAGAGAGGTACCTCTACGCAGCTCCTCTCCTTCGGCCTCCGGCACTGCTGCCCGTGCCGTTCCTAGCGGTCACACACACCCATCAAATATCTCGACGTTATCCCCCTCCTACTTGCAGTGGAAGAGAAGCGGGAGTACACGAGGACATGTGTCCACGTTGGCAAGCGCCAATCTGGAACCCGGTCACCCGCAAGAGTGCTGGGCACCTTGGTAGACTTGGTTAGACTTGGCTACTCTTCCCTCTTCGCCCTACCTGTCACCCGGACTCGCTGGATCGCCGCGGTGCTCTGTACATCCCAACACGGCGTTTGCGTCAGGGCTGATTTCCGCTCCCCCAGCCATTACTACAACTGTACATGGGTGTCTGGATGTGCAAATCTCGTACGTTATTAATGCTGACTACTGGCACGTTATACAAAGTCCTCTCGTTTATATCCCAATTCTCGGCACCCCACAGGGATTCAAAGACCCCGACGCCTGCACCGTCACCCCCTAACGATCTCCGTGTCCGTGACGACCCTGACCCCAAACCGGATTCCCCGACCGTTTCCCTCCCAACTCCCGCTCCATCACCACCTCAACTTCGAGACTCCGGCGAGCCCTCACCCGATAGACCTTCGCCTACCTTTGATAAAGGACCAGAGCCTGCCGTCACCAGCTCTACCACGCCTGTTAACGACCCATTCACACAAAGTCCTACGGGGAGACAACGGAGCAATTCACGACCCTTGTCTATGGTATTGCCCTCACAGCGGCCCCTCATGGAAAGCAACGAGGAAATCATTCCGGAGCTCCAGCCCATCTTTGCTTTGCTCAGCAGTCATGCGAACAAGTTGTATCAGGAAGGATACTTCCTGAAGCTGGATGATCAGGATATAAGTGCGTTTACTTCACCTTCGCTCCATACTCTGTCTAATTCCAGCTAACCCCGATCAGAGGGGAGACCGAATCCGGACCGAACGTGGACAGAGTGCTTTGCCCAATTGGTGGGCACAGTTCTGTCTCTTTGGGATGCTGCCGAGCTTGATGCCGCCGGAGAAGACGGCGAAGTCCTCCCCAAGTTCATCAACCTCACAGACGCTTCCATCAAAATGGTACGTAGAGTTTTGCTGATGCGCCCCGGCCGTACTGTCATCCTAACCAAGTATATAGATCGAATCACTTCCGACAAGATCAAGCGACGAACAGCCCCTCCAGAACATTCTCAGCATCAGCACTGCTGGGAGGAACCGATACCTGCTTCATTTCAACTCGCATCATTCCTTGATCCAATGGACGTCCGGCATACGGTTGGCCATCTTTGAGCAATCAACCCTCCAGGAGGCTTATACGGGGGCCTTGATTGCTGGAAAGGGGAAATCCCTAAACAACATCGGCGTCATCATGGAACGAGCGAGAACACCCGTCCAAGAATGGGTGCGGGTCAGATTTGGAGCTGGCGTCCCTTGGAGACGCTGCTGGTGTGTCATCGAGCCTCCAAGCGAGAAAGAAGTCCAAAAGGCCCAGAAGGAGTTCAAGAAGCGCTCCCCTTATGATCGCTCTCACGGTCCAGTATTGAAGGGCCAAATCAAGTTCTACGACTCGAGAAAGGACGCAGAAAAGAAGAAGAAGCACTCGAAACCCATTGCATCCATCACCGACGCCTATGCAGCGTATGCCATTTACCCACAGGCAAAGGCGTTGATCGATGGGTCGTCACTCGTCAAGATTGAGGGAAGCATCACCATCCACTCGGAACCGCCATCGTCGACAGAAGGCTTCGTCTTCATCATGCCTGAGGTCCACCCCGCGGTCTCCGGTTTCGAGATGCTACTCCGGTTCTTGTTTCCTACCTGGGATACTTTTGCACTATACGGCCGCCCTGGCCGCCTAGTCGCTAGCGTGCTTGACCCGCGCTCTTTGATGTTTGCCATGCCTAAGCACAAGCGATACGGGTATCTGGAACTTCTCGATGTTAGCGGTCTGATTCTGACTGACGGGAGCTCGGCGTGGACCGAGCAGCAGTGGAAGAAGAAAATGAAGGAACTGACAGGACAGCGTATGAATGCCGTCGAAGATGCGCCTAGGAGTCACAGTCGAAGCGCGAGTCGCAGCAGCAAGCGGTTAAGCTTTGGTCAGAATCCAGCGTCCTCTTCTAAGCCACGTGTAGGTTTTGCGGAGGAGGGCGGTTCCGTCAGATCATCTCGGTCTCTCTCACTGTCCAGGCGCGCCCAGAGGACGGACTCGGCGCCGCCGGACCCCAATCGGGAGCCCCTACCATCGACAATGGCTGGACATGCTCGCCATTCCCGCAACATTTCTGATACACAACTTGCTAACGCCGCATCTGCCCATGGATTGGATGGTCCCGGAGCCCCGCAGCCCAATATGCGAGGCCCCGAGCGTGCCAGGACTTTTGCTAGCGATTTGGCGTCTACTCCCGAGAGAGTCAGCTCAGAGGATGAAAGCCCAGTGAGGACCCAGTTAACCAACGACCTCCAGGAGATTCAACGGATGCAGACACCAGAGCCGGTCAACGCTCCACCAGCCTTCGCCCATGGTGCAGGCTCTCGACCGCAACAAAAACCGTACCACTCACCCGAGATGCGCAGAGCACATAATCGTTTGTCAAACACAACTTTATCGCAGATAGCCACAGCAGGCGGTTTGCCTTCGGATGTGGTCCCAAACGAATTTAACAGATACCCTGAACAAGGCAGAGGCCAATCACAAGGGCAACCAGCGGTACAGCCACAAGCCAGCGTCAAACCCATGAGGATGAATGCTAATCTTATTGGAACTCGTGAAGCTCTAACATCGCCTTCGCCGACGAACAACGGCCCCTCCGGTCCCTCCCCAGGGCTTACTTCGCCGCACATGAGATCGCCTCAAAACCCCTCCACGGCTTCCCTTACTCGTTCTTCCGACAGTCCAGCCAGCGGCCGTGCCACTCCCCCGATGACGAGTTACCAAGGATCAACAACTGACGGCCGACGTACCCCACCCCATAGCCAAGGACCACCGCGATCTAATATGCCAGGAAGATCCCCACCGGTAACTAGGAAACCTCTCCCTCCAGGATCGCCAGTCCTCCGTCGCTTATCTGAAGACTCTGTCTCGTCACTGCCCGTTCGGTCGGGGCGCGGTGCCGGAGGCTTTGACCAGCAGATTGAAGACGCCAATCTGTGGTTAACTATGCTTGAACGGCAAGACAGCATGCGAAGTTATTCGGACAGCCGTTCCATTGACGCCGCATCTACAGCGAGCCCGGACTATGCAAGCACCCACAGATCCACGGATACACAGGAATCGGCAGACCGAGAACGGCCACGTGCTGGAGTTTTGAAAGTCGTTGGTGATAGCTCTGTTTCTCCAGATGACGGAAATGGCAACGGCGGTGGGAAGACTGACCTTGGGATTGACATCAATTTTGGACCGACTTTCAACTATTCGGCCATGAAAACTTCTTCCGCCAAGCCCACGGGATCCAGCGCACAGCCAAACCGGTCCTTTTCTCCCAATACCGGCAGAAAGTCACCGGGACCTGGTGCTTCGTATGCTCACTTCCGGCAAGACTCGGATGACACTATCCGTAGAACTGTTCCGTGGCAGCCTGGTTCTGGTCTGAAGGCTACTGCAGCCCACAATGCTGTTTCTCCCGAACAGTTTGTTCAACAACGCGCGGCTGCTCCTCCCACTCCCGTCTTTGTACATCAACGTAGCCCGTCGTCTCAAACAATCACCGACTTCAGAGCAGCAACCCCTTCATCTCCCTTAAGACGACCCGGTGCCCACGGCGGTAGCCACTCGAGGCACAATTCAGCCGAATTACTCTCGTCAGGACGCCCGGCAAGTCGTGGCCCTGCCGAACTGCTTACACCGGGGCGCCCGGCAAGTCGTGGACCGGTAGCCATACTGTCGGGCGCTGAGGTCTCGTCTCATCTCTCTGCTCGTGAGCAAGAATATGTCGCTCGGGTCACTGGAACTCCATTGATTGCGATGGCTGGGAACAAGAATGATCCCCAACCGAAAGCCGGCCTCGTAGGTGCCATACAACATAGAGAAAGAGAAAGAGCGCAGATGAGGCAAGGAGTAAGTGGTCAAGCTGTTGCGCACGCCATTGACCAAAGACAACGAGAGCAAAACCAACAAGCACAACGGGCAGCACAGGCCGCATACGCCCAACAGCAGGCAAAGCGTCTTTCTGGCCATTTCAACCCAGGGGTGGTGAACAACGGTGCTGCTTCTGTGTATGGATTTGGCACGGGTGGTTTGGATAACGGGCACATGAATCATACGGGGCGCAGTCAACCTCTACAGCCCAACACTGGTTACGGATCCCGACAGCCTAGACCTCGCTCCCAGCTCCTGGCGCAGCATAGCTCATATGCCCTCGGTGACCCGATTGCCGCAGGATACGGAGCAGGCAGCGCCGTGTGGGCAAGTCCTCCTTTGGATATGCAGCATAGCTCGCACCCACTTCAGTCTCCTTCGAGCTACAATGTTGGTGTTCAAAACAACCAGGCTCAAGTTTTTGGGCTTGAATCGACGTCGCATGGTCAATATGTACCAGGCGGAATGCCCGGCAGGCCGGCAACACCAGGTCACATGCAATACTAGGGTCAGATCTTTTAGGCCGGAAGAACATTTGAGGCTTTGGGCGAGACGGAACAAATTCTATCTGGGTTCAGAAGCAAACGAAGGCGAGTACTCGTTCCAGGATAATCTGTTTTTAGGTGCATTGTTTGGCGTAAGGTTGTTTTTGAATGGCTGTTGCCAGAATGCGCATGGGGTTTTTGGATAGGTGATAGATGGCATGGGGATTGTATAAGTCACTGGTTTATTACATGTTGGAGGGATCCTTGGCAGTTGGTATCGTTGTCAGATTTGCATAAGTCATGGCGTGTTGGTAAAGGTGAGTTTAAAAACGTTGATAAAGCTGAGTTGAATACATTAATAATTTGTTGTTGTTATCTGCCATACGCTGCCTCTGTTCCAACTTGCTCTTTGGAGAATTTTGGTTAGCATCATCAGGAAGCATCGGAGCCTAGTCGCAAGCTGTCTTTGGATAGACTCTAGTTATCTCGTTGGGGGCGATCAAGGGAACTCAATCTTAGACTTTTGGATCCCACAAGGCGCGTCCACCATCCGGGAATTGGAGGTATCCAATGTCAAATTTTAGTCGGGAGAAGTCGTGAATATGCCTTTCGTCTAATGTCGATCAGGCGAGTCAGGTTAACGGGCGTTCCCGATCCCAGGTGCAAAAAAATGGGGATTCCATCTCGTATGAAGCCGGACTTATGACATCGTCACGCACAAGATGGCGACCCTGACTGAAATGTTTCAAGGTATTTTTTATAATGTTACCATTCACAATCGGACGATATTGTACAGTATTGTCCCTAGCAAATGCAAGCCCCCCCCTTCCGCAAATCCTATACAAATGCCCCCGATAAGTGCAAGCCTTTTGGCGGCCCGAATTCTCAGATTTGTATGGGAATGAGGTGCCGGTAAAGTGCAAAACCCCCATTAAATGCAAACTTTTTGGCCATCTCCCATAGTGTCCGAATTAGTTGCATTTACTAGGGACAATACTGTACGAGCAGTTTCAGCTTATTGCCCGAGTCCCCTCCTTGTTGAGCATCACCAACTGCACCAGGTAACGTTAACAGTGGGGTCTCCCGTCAGAAACGATCCGCTCGTACTTACATCCTAGAGGTACGCGGTACCCGGCGACGGCCCACGCTCCGTACAGATTTGGATTGCATGGCTACCTTAGAACCCCTGGAAAGATTCCCGATGTTCCGGTGAATAATGCCGTTCGGTGGGTATTATTAGCATGGCGAGAATCTTAGTAGGCTTTTAGCTACACATGCTCACGCAGTAGCGCAGGAGGTGAGGGAGGAGGCTTCATGGTGTGCGATAAGATAACAGAAGGACCCCCTGTACTGTTGCAGTAGGAGTGCAGAGTCCTGCCTGCCGAGCCTGTAATCGTCCCTCCAGGCGCCTCAAAAGGGCAAGAAATCTGGGCACCACCAGTCCTCCTCATCAACCTGAAGTTTCCATGCCTTCTGGCCCAGCCGCTCTTTTCCCTTCTTTTCGGTCGTCTTTCGACTTGTCAGGTCAGGAGTCTTCCTTGACATCAACACCGTGCGCACTTCGCTTGGAGCCCTTCTTCTTCCTTCTTCCTACCCCTCCCCAGGGCCTCTTCCTCTCTCCTCGGATGCTGCTCCTCAGCATCACCATAAATCAGTTCGATCGCGCGCCACTGGAATGAGGAGACTACCTCCCCGACTGCTGGCCTCGATACCACACGCAAGCCCGCGGGGCGCTGTGCCCGTCTTACTATCATCATCTATCGCCAAACCCAGCCTTCAGAACCTAAGGGAGGGACCACGATTACGAGTCATTGCGGAATGGCAATGCCACCCTCAATGGCAGCAACAGCGTGCCGGCTTCTTTTCAGGGCTGGCAACGCTTCGTCCCGCCGACAATGACACAACCCGCGCCAGTCCCTCTCCCACAATCGCTCAGGAATCCTCTACGGCGCCAACTGCAACACTTCCTGGCCTTGAAGAAGCTGGTCATGATGAGCAGTCACCTGTTGGACTCCACGAGGACGGAATCACCGAGGAAGAGCTCCCTAAGCTTCCCTTCCGCTTCGACACAGGCATTGGTCTATACGCAAAGCGACCGCCACGTCCCTTCCCACCACCATTTCTCTCGCCACCTTCCGGTTCTTTTAGCGACCCTCTCAGTACGCACGATCGCAGTCGAGATCGCCGCGCGGCTTATGTCAACGGGAAACTGATACGAGGTTATACCAATGGCGACGATGCTGTATTCGCCAGCAAATACTTTGTCTGCGCAAACGACGGCGTGGGCGCATGGAGTACACGACCCAGAGGGCATGCTGGGTGAGTTCTATTCCTCGAATCCTGCCCTCTTTCTCTTGTCAAACTTTTCTTTCGGCCCTTTTCCCCCGTTGCAGTGCTGGGAATTCTTTTACGTCACTTGCCGTCCCGGTCGTCCGGGGTTGGAAGAGTCACTTACAGATTGCTAACCGACATGAACCCGGTTGCGCATACAGCCTCTGGTCCCGACTGATATTGCACTTTTGGGCCAGCGCAGTGTTCGAGGACGCCGTACGACAAGGCGACGCCTACCGTCCGGACCCGATCGCATATCTGCAGCAAGCGTACGAGCAAACAATGGAAGCGACGGCATCACCGAACGACTGGCAAGGCACGACGACGGTCGCGGGCGCACAGCTGCATTACCGTCGCAAGCTGGGAGAGCCCAGTCAGGACGCCGCTGAGCCTGACAAGGGTTCCGCAAGTGGAGGTGCCACGAACCTGACAGATGGGGATCGGTCATCTTATCAGAGCGCCGATAGCGCTGGCCACGCTAAAGAGCAGGGGGAGACTGAGAAACTGGACAACAGCGGAGGAAGTGATGTGGAGCCGCTACTTTACGTCACCAACCTTGGCGACTCGCAGGTGATGGTTGTGCGGCCGTCGACACGCGAAATCGTCTACAAGTCGACCGAGCAGTGGCATTGGTTCGATTGCCCGCGTCAACTGGGCACCAACAGTCCAGATACCCCCCGTACGATTGCGGTGGTGGACGAGGTACCAATACAGGAGGGAGATGTCGTACTAGCCATGTCGGATGGTGTTATCGACAATCTTTGGTCGCATGAGATCTCGGAGAAGGTCTGTGAATGCATAGAAAAATGGCGGGCAGGTGAAGTACGTGTGAGCAAGAGTGCTCTACGGGACACCGTGCTGGACAATGATGCTGGCATGATGGGATTCGTGGCGGAGGAATTGATGGAAGCGGCAAAGGCCATTGCTCTGGATCCATATGCGGAGAGTCCATTTATGGAACATGCTATTGAGGAAGGTCTTGCCAGTGAAGGCGGTAAGTCTGAATCCTCCCCAGCTCTACAAATTCAGCAGACGTAAACTAATACGAGAAATTCCGACAGGCAAGCCAGACGATATCAGTGTCGTTGCAGCCATTTGCAAAAGGAACGATTGACGACCAGTACTGTTTGCACATTTTCCGTTACCTTTCTTCACTTTCGAAGCAGAATTATAGATATGGGTTTCTTTTGTTGGGTTCTTCGGAAGGGCGGGACAAAAGGAAGATGGCTGTTTTACCGGAGACGACCTACACAGCATGGAGTTTCCAGACAGGTTTTGGTTTGCTTACTTTTGAGCGGCTTCTCTTGGGTTGTACGTTCATCATCTTGCAATTTCTACATACATATTGGTTTCTGAGGATACAACTCAAGGTGTTGGTTTTCTAAGCGGGAACCTCATGGTGGACGGAGAGGAGGAAGGCAAGCGACATCGAGGATGGTTTAGGGGTTCTAAGGGCGGCGTCTGGTGTGGGTTGACAATGACACTTAAACTTTATAAGAAGCTACATTACACTTCTCGCTTCCTGGGGAGCGTTTCTATTACATAGGGCGCGAAAGGAAAATATCTTGACCTTGTGTCTATCTTTCTAGTTACGCTTGCCCTACAACAGGGGGTTGTGTTTCTGATCGAGCTGCTAACAAAGGGTTTGTTGATCACAGACAACATAATCTGACAATCCATCACCACTCAAAGGTATCTAAACCTCTAGTACAACCTACCGAACTATCGTACCCGGCTTGGGAACGGGGGTGTGGTGTTTCGCACGTGGGATGGATGATCTCCAAAGTCAAGGGTCCAATGCGGCTGAGAAGTGGACATGTCTGGCTTTCCAGCGCACGCAGGGGGCTTCTGCTCAGCTCAGCGTTGGGGCTGCAGCTTGGAGCGGGATGTGGGGCTTTTCGATGCTTCCTTTCCACGATGGGGCCGCACTAACGCTCGGACCATCCAAGCCTACTGTGTACAGTACCTCAACGCCCTGGGCCAATTGCCTGCCTGGAAATTTTTCTAGGAAGTCAATTTGAAAGTTTATGAAGAACTCGCTGTGAGAGGCAGATTCGACCAAGCAACAACGACTGACCGGGTTTTTTGTGTCCTTTTCTGAGGACGACTTCATTATTTGACTAGAAGACTATCTCAGCATCCTTTTTGGGGTTTCTTGGGAGACTTGGGTCATTTTTCAGATCTCCTCTTGTCGCCTTTCGGTTTTGCCTTCGACATCAAACCCGACAGACGAGGGTGGGCCTTCATCAGAGGAAGCATCCGATTTCACTTCACCACTGATACAACATCTCACTTTCCATTTTCCCCTTCATTCGCTTTCCATCCTTCCTGGCGACGATCAAACCCGTCATCGTCCAACCTAAAATACCCAACCCGACCACAACCACTGCAACAGTCTCACAATGGGCAAGAGCAGGAAGGCCTACAAGAAGCTGATGCGCTCCTTCGAGCAGCTCGGCTTCCGCCAGCCCTACCAGCTTCTCCTGACCAGCGACATCGTGCTCGACACGGTCAAGCTCGACGTCATGAACCTGTTCCAGAAGACGCTCAACACCAAGGACATCAAGCCCATGATCACCCAGTGCTGCATCCGCGCCCTCTACGCAAAGAACAAGCCTGGCCCCGACAGGGACCCGAACGTCCCGGCCGCTATCGAGCGCGCCAAGACCTTCGAGAGGAGACGGTGCGGCCATCTGATGGACCAGGACCCCCTTACGGAGCGCGAGTGCATGCTCTCCGTGGTCGACCCCAAGGGCAAAGGGGAGAACAAGTTCCGTTATGTGGTGGCGACTAATGATGAGTGGTTGGTAAGTTCATTGATGCGTTGGAGAACAAGATGTTCTTGGACTTGGAATGGAACTTTGTATGGGCAAAAAAGGGCCAGTTGCTAACTTGCTTGTTTGTTTCAACAGAGGCACAGATTGAGGTCGGTGGTGCCCACGCCATTGATGTACTGCCGCAGGAGTGTCATGATCCTTGAGCCCATGTCCGACGCATCACAGCAAATCAGAGACAGGGAGGAGCGTCAAAAGTAAGTCATCACCAACCGTCAAACGCCCGTTCGAACCCTCTACTAACACACTCCTACAGGTTCAAGGATGGTATCATCAGAAGGTCACTGAAGAGGAAGAGAGAGGATGGCGACGAAGGCGAAGAAGACTCGGAAGGCGATTCCGACAGCGAGGGCGAGGAAGTTAAGAAGGAAGAGTCGACAGCTGGGGCTCCGGAGGCTGCTGGTTCCGCGGAACAGGAACAGACGCAGAAGAAGAAGAAAAGGAAGAACTACGGCCCTAAACAGCCAAATCCCCTGGCTATGAAGAAGGCCAAGAAGGAAGACGACAACAAGAAGAAATCGCCATCAGACCAACAAAAACCGAAGAAACCCGCGGAGACGAATGCGGATTCGACAGCTGAGGGCAAGGCTAAGCGGAAGAGGCGCAAGAAAACCGGCACCGGCGCCGCGGAGGGTGGGGAGCAGTCGGCCGGCCAGGGGGAAACGGCCGCTGTTAATGAGGAGTGAATCTCTCCATTAAGTGTTGCATAACGGCGTTACAAGTCGACTATCTCACGGTTTATGGGTGCGGATGACAGGGCTACGACAAAGACCGTTGGAATCGACTCTTGGTCAACCCGTGCGCCACCCATTATCTACTTCTACGATAGTAGCATGCAGATATCTATTGACGCCCAGGCATGTCTTGATTCACTACTGTTCGATTTACGGATTGCCGATCATACGACCGTTGAACAAGGACGGGAAATCTGACATTCCCCAAAGCGGGCCAGAAGCAGGAAGGGGGACGGGGGACGGAGAGCTACCTGTTGGTATGTGGTGACGGGAATGTCGCCAAGATAGGTGAATGGGGGATTTCTCAGGCCGAAGGGAGAGAGGGTGTACCTACCTACATTGTATGGTTCGTTATGTCCACATACATACGTGTATCTCGAAGGCGCTTTTCGTAGGGTAGGACTGGATCAAGTAGAATATTTCTAATAATATTCACAAGGTCAATGCAGGCTCTGGATTGTTAAGTTGTGAACGGACCGAACGATCCTCTGCCTTGCTGGCGCTCGCTTAGTACACCAGAGGAGGTCAAGCGCTTTTCGCTATACCTACCAGATTGAGGACGTATGTTATGACTGAGAAAAAGTGGTCTGTGGTTACAAGGGTATGTTTACTTCCGTTTTGTGCCAACCTACCTATCACTTCCATCAGTCACCAGCTTGTAACCTCCTCCCACACATACTAATCCTGAATCGTGCTCCTCAGGTCCTATCCCCTATTGGGAATGGGGTTTCGATATCGAAGGAGACCTTGCTAAGTCGCCCATCTTCGACGGTTCGGACACTTCCCCTGGCGGTGACGGCGACCGCGTCCCTCACGATGGCTAGAACATCACCCTCTGGCCCGGCTTGACCCGGCTGCCACATACAATCCTGGCAACGGTAGTGGCTGCGTCACAAAGGGCCCCTTCGGAGGCCAAACGACTTCCCTCGGCCCGGTACTGCTGACCGACTACGGAACGGCCACTTGGAACTACACCAGCGCGGAAAACCCTACGGCCAAGAACACGCGCTGCCTCAAGCGTGATCTGAACAGTGTTTTTCTTCGTAACCACGCGAATTTCCGCAACACCACGAACCTGATCCTGCAAACCGACCATGTTGAGATCTTTCAGGCTGCTATGGTACGTCCAGTCTCTCCCGTCTCGAAGCACTCACTCGCTCAAGCTTGAGCAATGAAAATATATATGGTGGGAGGACCACTGGCTAACTCATCTCGCTTTCCCCTCCTCTCCTCATAGGCAAACGGTGTTCGCTACGATAACGACCCGCGCTATGCGCCCTTCGTCGGCGACTAAGGCGTGCACTTTGGTGGCTACTTCTCTATCGGCGGTGATCCCGTTGGCGATGTGTTCCTCTCCAACGGCGACCCGGCTTTCTATTTCCACTACGGCCAAATCGACCGTGTGTGGTGCTGGAACTTATATCTTCCTGGATAGCCTACCTTCTGCGAATGTTACGGTGGACGAGTCTATCGTCGTTCACCCTGACTTCCCGGCGGTGCCTCTCAAGGACTTTATGAATACGTTTACTGGAGGGCCGTTGTGCTATATTTATATTTGAGGTGTTAGTTGGGATTAGCGGAGAAAGAGAAAGGATGTGGGTGCTTGGGAGAAGGAGGTGATGAGACTAAACTAGCCCGGCTGTATATAGATAGTTGGTTATTGTATGAGCTCATGACGTGATCAAGATAAGACTTTAAATCAAGAAGATGAAACAAGTTCTTAATATAAGAGCCGTGCTAGGTATACTTTAGCGTGTAACGAAACTGACTGCTTATTAGATGGGGCTCGGTGGGCATCTACCTAGCCGACCCGACTTTAACGTTGTCGACTAAATTGCAGTGGTCCTCGGAGTTCAAACCCGGCCATCGTCTCTGCAGGTCCGAAACGAAGAATTGACAATTCGGACAATGTGTACCCGAGAGCCGTAAGGAAGCCCTGGTTGTGATAGTCAATTCATATCAACATTACGTAAATCCGATGGATGCTTCTATATACATCTCGGTATATCTTGTCCGAGGTTGGCGTCCGTGTTGTTGATTCTCTGGACATTTCAGGCGACGCGTATCAACCAAGAAATATTTCAACCCCCCTGCCCCGTACTAACTTACCTGAGACAGGGGTAGCTACAGCGGGTAGCATGTACCCCCACTCAAGCGGAAGTGACAGGCCAAAATGTCGATGTGTGCAGGTGCCTGGTTGTTGCGCCCAGTTGCTGCCCATTCCTTTGAAACCCGGTCTCAACTTTCCCCTCCCATCATCCGACATATTGTGCCTGCCAGTCAACGGTTGCTCCCAATTCGATCCGAATTTCGTCTTTGGACTCCCACCAAAGCGATAGCCCAACAAGCGCGTTTGGGCCGCCACCGATTCATCACAGTGACCGAGTACGTTAAAGACACACGCCATGCCGGGACTCGGTGCAGGCCCGGCTGGCGACGACCACCAACAAGCCTCGGCAACTGGGGTCAACGCCGGGGTTGACTCGAAGCAAGAACAAAAGAATGCCGCAGCCGTGTCACAACCCGGCAGCGTCCAAGAACCGCCTGAGCTCGACGACTTCGGCTTGCCCATCCGGAAGTACCATGCCCCTGTGATTGCAACACCACAACCAGACGCGATTCCGGAAGCGACGGCCTCAGTCAAGGATGCGGCGCCCGCAAACGACGACGCCCAAGATGTCGGGAAGACGACGGCGACAGAACGAAACATGGCATTAAGCAGCAGCCACGATAATGACAAATCCGACAAGCCCGATCTGGACCGCGAGAACAGAAACAGCGATGCGCAGGCGCCGCAACTCTCTTCAGGTGCTCGACACGAACATTGTAAACAACAAGGCGGATCCTCGACAGCCCTACCGGCCTCCCGGAATCCGAGCATATCCACTTCGAAAGCTCCGGAGATGCCGTCCGAGCCTCCATCAACAGAGGCCAAGTCACCAGGCACCCAAGAACATACAGTCGCGTCGGAGAAGAAGCCGGTAGCAGCAAATGAGCCACCCAAGTACCAAGATTTGGCCATAGCCGAAGTCAGGAAAGATCAAGAGCTTCCTCCGGGCCATAACCGCGAGACTAGCACTGTCGCCATGGGAGGCGCCGGGGCTCTTGGCGTAGCCGGCACGTCTGGCTTCTCCCATCAACAGCTGACACTGAACCAGCCCTCGGAGGAGGAGAAGAAGAAAGACGAGGACGACGAATGGCAGGAAATGCCGGCATATGCGCCGTATGACATCTACGATGACGACAACAAGCTGATCGCGCGAGAACACGACGAGTCAGAGGAAGAGAAGGTCCAGTACGCGGGACTAGGTGGCGCAGGCAAGGGATACACTAGGGTCCTCCTCGACGACGACGCCGAGTCCCAGACCAGCATGGACGAGAACACCCAGTACCTATTCAAAGACCCAGGAGGAGGCACAGGCGTGGCGGAGGAAGACGACGTACAGCGCGACGCCGTCAGCCAACTGCAAGCCACCAAGGAGTTGCTTACAGAGGGCCAAAGGATCGCCTACGTCGGCTTGACGAGGCTGGAGCTTTCGGTCATGGTGAAGGAGGTTGACGATCTTCAGCAAGGGAGGAGCAAGCCAAAGAAGGAAGTCACATTCGCCGCCGAAAGCATGAAGATGTGGAGCCAGAAGATGATGATGCGCTTGTACTCGCACATGGACATCAGCCCGGCCGAGCAGATCATGATCGAGCAGCTTGCTGCGCACGGTGTTATGCCTCAAGATCTAACTCCGGTGCTAATGGCAAACGCGAGGGTCAAGAACCCCATGGCTGACGAAGCAAGCAAAAGAGACTCGACATCGTCTACGACGATATCTTCACGTCCCAACTCGATGCCCCAGTCTCCCGACTCAGAATCACCTGCGGAACCTCCGCCGCCGTATTCAATGGATGACAAGTCGGAGCTGGCTGAGCCGGTCAGGATGCCCTCGCAGATGCCGACCTCGCAAAAGATTGATATCGACTTGAGGTGGACGGTACTGTGCGACCTGTTCCTCGTCCTCGTTGCGGATTCTATCTACGACGCCAGGTCAAGAACCCTACTCGAGAGAGTCGCCAAGGATCTGGAGATTCCCTGGGTTGACATCTGCCGGTTCGAAAAGAAAGTGACAGATGCCCTGGAGATGCAGCAGGCCGTTGAGAAGGAGAACTGGAACGAGGACGAGCACAAAGAGAGCCGGCGCAAGATGGCTCTCAAGAAACGCTACATCATGATGGGCCTGGCAACTGTCGGCGGCGGCTTGGTTATCGGCTTGTCTGCCGGTCTGCTTGCCCCTGTGATTGGTGCTGGCCTGGCCGCGGGCTTCACGACGATTGGTGTCGGCGGTACAACCGGCTTTCTTGCTGGCGCCGGCGGTGCCGCCATTATCACGTCTTCGGCCGCGGCATCTGGTAGCATCATTGGTGTCCGTGCGGCCAACAGGCGAACGGGCGCCGTCAAGACGTTCGAGTATAGGCCGCTACACAACAACAAGCGGGTTAATCTAATTGTAACAGTGTCTGGGTGGATGACGGGCAAAGTGGATGACGTCCGGTTGCCCTTCAGTACGGTGGATCCGTTGATGGGTGATATTTACTCGGTTCTCTGGGAGCCGGAAATGCTGACCAGTATGGGAGATACCATTAATATTTTGGCCACAGAGGTAAGCGCTCGTTCTCCGCGTCAGAGTCAACAGTGAGGCAAGTGGTATTAACTCGTTCCTAGGCCCTCACCCAAGGTCTTCAACAGCTCCTAGGCAGTACCATCTTAATGGGCTTAATGTCTGCGATTCAGCTACCGGTCGTGCTTACCAAGCTCTCCTATTTGATTGATAACCCCTGGGCTGTCTCCCTCGACCGTGCCACTGCGGCTGGCCTCATTCTCGCAGACTCGCTTATTGACCGTAACCTGGGAACGCGCCCCGTCACCCTTGTGGGATATTCCCTGGGTAGCCGCGTTATCTATTCCTGCCTTCAGGAGCTCGCCAGGAAGGGCGCTTTTGGCCTCGTCCAGAACGTCTATCTTTTTGGCAGCCCAGTTGTCGTAAAGACGGATGAGTACCTGCGTGCGCGCGCCGTGGTTTCTGGCCGCTTCGTCAACGGATACAACCGCAACGACTGGATCCTGGGGTATCTTTTCCGTCTGACCAACGGCGGTATCCGGCGCATTGGCGGTCTTGCCCCCATCGAGGGGATTGCTGGGATAGAAAACTTCGACGTCACGGAGTTCGTGGTGGGTCACATGGATTACCGTACGGCGATGCCGCGACTGCTTCGTGAATGTGGTTGGATGGTCGAGAACGACGAGTTTGTCGAAATCGAGGAGCCAGATCCGGAGAACCATCAGGAAAGACAACGCGAACTCATTAATGAAATTGAAGAGGCGAGAAAGGAGCTCGAAAGAGAGGGGAGGGAAAGGTCGGGGAGTAAGAGTGGTGGCGCATTCAGCTTCTTCAAGAAGAAGAAGCCAAAGAGGCAAGAATGGGAAGTTTACGAAGACTCGGCCAAAGCGGGCGGCAGTGGCGCCTCCGGGAGTGGTGGAAAGACGGAAGACAAGGACGGTAATAATCACGGCGTACTCTTCGACGTCGACGCCATCCGCGCCGAGCTGGCCAAGGAAGCCAAGGAACAACAAAAGAAAAAGGGGGGCTCCTCCCAAAACGGCAGCGGCGGCATTAATGAGGATATCCTTCAGGTCAAGGAGATCAAAAGCACCCTGCCGCCCATGAAGCTAGAGGTGCCGCCTCCTCTCGGCCCGCCAGCGCCTGTAATAAAGGGTTCGCGAGACCATCTGAGGGAGACCAGGAGCGCCAGCCTTGGGGCGGTCCCGCCGTATCGCGGGTTCTCGAGCGTCGAGTACAACAACAGGCACCAGTCCACCGTTTCGTTATCAAACGATCGCAAAGAGGAAAACGCATGGAACTCACCACCTCCACCGTCCACAAGCTCCTCTCGTCAGTACGATTACAGCGCTGGTCATGTAAAGGGTGGGTTCGGAGGAGGCGGGTTCGGAGCAGATGACTATGGCTACAGTGGTGGTAGTGGTCGCCACCATGATGATGATGACGGCGAGATTCAAATGACTTTTGACACGGCCTTTGAAGCGTCTCCTCCCCCTCGCTCCAAGCCAAGTACTGCCAGTGGCAAGCAGTCTTCGTATGGACATACAAGTTCATCAGCAGGCTACGGGACTTCAGCTTCGGCTTCGGCATCTGCCCCGGCGAGACCGGAAATCAAGTCAGCGCAGACGGTGCCGGTTCTCCCGGCAGCTAATAATCCATGGGCGGACTTTGATGATGACGACGACTTTGGAAAGGAGAAGGAGATTTCGATGACGTTTGCTTAGAGAGTTGTGTTGATGGTGGTGGTGGTGGTGGTAGTTCTTCTCGGCGGCAAGAGAAAGAAAGAGAGAGAGACAAAGACAGAGACAGCGCTTCAAAAGCAGAAGGGAAAAGTGCAATACCCACTCACAGTATTATTAGCCTTGCGTTTATGAAAGAAAGAGGAAAAAGCAAGAGGTCACATGCACAGCACAGGAAAAGCAGAGACAAGCCAGCAGCTTGTAAAGAGAGGAGCTATGGAAAAGTAATAGTGGCGGAGGGAATACTTTGGAATTTATAGGTGTCAGGGGAGCTGGTTTGTTAGTATACAGTTATGAACGGGCAGGTATCGTGGGCGGGTGGACTGTTGGAGCTTGGGACACATTGGGTGTGGTGTGGTGTTGTGGATAGCATATGAAGCATAATGATGTTCGTATTTATCTTTTTTTGGTGTAGCAAGGTTGAATCAACTAACTGGTTATGAAGAAATGTTCGTTATACCTGTATCGTTTTCACATGGGTTTCGTGGAGCATATGTCTACTTGAGTAACGTCTAGACCAGCATGGCTGATGTCCCCGTGACCCAACCACTAGTCGACTACTTCTTCTCCATAAAGCTATTATTCTTCACTTCACCACAGAGTTGGACTCCAAAACAGCTCCAGGCCACCGCCTCCCCCAACATCTAACACCGCCATCACCACTCATCATCAAATCAACCTCTCCTAACCTCAAACTTCGACTCTCCATCCACCAACTCTCTGTCCTCCACATCAAGCTTGGAAACAAGCGCGTGTGTCGGTCCCTTCTTCAAGTCCTTCATGAGCTGGGCGACAGAGGTTTCGTCTCCTTGGGCTTCTCCTTCGACCTAAGTTTTTGAATTCAGTGAGAAGGCGTTCAGTTAGTTAGTGGGTTAAGACGGGCTTTCAGTGCAGTGAGCGGTGATCAGGGTGATTAGAGTGATCAGAGTAAGGAAATGCGATAGTAGATAGATGTAGATCGACGGGATGTAGATGTCTGGATGTGGATGTGACTTGCCTTTTCGTCGGATCGGTTTCGGACCCAGCCTGTCAGGTTGAGTTCTTGGGCTCGGTTGGCTGTGAACTTTCTGTTTGTTTTATATGTTCATTTTAGTTTTTCATAACTAGATTATTTTGTTTGGGCGAAGAAGAACAGATGTGATTGTGTGGGGGAAACATAAAGATGGAAAAGATCTTGTTGAAGTAAACTGAGTGAAAGAAAGCCCGAACAGAATCATATATGCTCAGCCATGCATGTACTTGTTCCGATGGGAAGTTTGGAAGAACTGAGATCAAGTAATACAACACAGCAATAATAACAAGAAAAGACAATCACACATGAAAGCAAATGACTAAACAAGAACACAAACCTTTCACAACTTACCGGTAAAAAACACCTTCATCATTTCCAACAAGTTAGAAATTACCACGGCAGTCCAAAACAACAAAGACGTTCAACCCCGGACCAATCACTGTTGGTTGCTCGAAACGAATGGTAAGTATCAAGTATCAATCGTACCTTGAACCCTGCCATGGGCAAGAAAGTAAACCTGTGTTATTGGGAAACCAGAAGGTCAGTAACAGGTCTTCACCTATCCTCAAGTCAAACGACTTATACATAACAGCTGCCAAGAGCTCGTGACAAGCTCAGAGGTCAAGCTGAGTGAGTCTGTATCGTTCTTCTTTGTGAAGCTCTAGGAACGGTCTATAAATGGTGACGGAGATACAGCAACTTACTCTTTTGCTTCCCATTGTGACTCTGTTTTCAAATGTTGATTTATGTCTTGTTTGCGCTTGGTCGCGTGTTGCCTGTCTCTTCTTTCGCGTGTTCGCGACTCGAAGCTCAGCTAGGGGTGTGATGTCAGAGGGCCCGGGGG
Organism: Neurospora sp. CHS-2018b; assembly: GCA_009806015.1. Taxonomy (NCBI): domain Eukaryota; kingdom Fungi; phylum Ascomycota; class Sordariomycetes; order Sordariales; family Sordariaceae; genus Neurospora; species Neurospora sp. CHS-2018b. The sequence continues at coordinate 256,377 of RAOV01000007.1, forward strand.
TCGAAGTGGAAGCAGAGGTCTGATAAGATAAGGAGAGGTGTAGTGGGGTAGCTCATGCCTTATGGCTGTTACGTAATTGGGTGACAGGCAGGTCTCTAATAGTATCGTGCATTGATGACCTCGGTGGTTGAATATTTGGCAACGATTTACTGATTTTATATCGGAAATACGAAAGCTGGAGGGCAATACAATGATGAAATGCGTAGCTTCAGTACCCAGACAAAACTGGTAGTAAGCAAAATACACAAGTCATTAGCCGATGACTCTGCTGTCTCCCAAGGCTTGTGTGTCCCGTAGCAATTCACCTCATGAGCCACCCATCAGTCATTGAACTCATCATGAAACCATTCTTGCACTAATAGGAATGCGGTAGTCGTAGTAAACATAAGCTCTCATGCAATGCATCCATCCTGATCCCTGAAACATGCCCACCCATCACTTGGTATCAAAGCTGTACTGCAACCATCCAGCAAGGGCACGCAGGCTTTCCCACCGGACATTTTCATCAGCTTCGCCCATCAACTCCATGATTCGTGATTTGAGACCATATCTCTCCAGCTGGCTTCGCCTCTCGGGTACTTCGCGAACCAAGCAGCCAACATCATTGCACGCAATCGCCAGCACCGCCTTGTCGTTCTCCCAAGGCTTCTGCATAATCTCTGCCAGCTTGCGCACAATCTCGCCATTCTCGTAGTCCAGGATCTTGCGAGCATTTTCCGCCCAAAAGACAGTGCTGCGGTGCGGGGGTGACCATCTCAGGTGTCCCGAGTTGACCTCGGCGACGTACTCGTCAAATGTCGTTTTGGTCTTGGTGTACTCTTCAACGAGCTCCCGCAGCTTGTCTCGGTCCTCAACAAGATCTGGATCCGTAAACTGCCGGCTCGAAAGATTCTGCAGCAACTGGGGGAGGCGAGCAAGCACGGCGGTAGGGAGGAGGGAGTTCTGGTTCTTCGACAGCAAGTTGTAAAGCGTTGCGATGAGGAGTCGCGTCGTCTTTTCCTTTGGCGAGAGTCGGAGAAGATGGGTATAAAGCAGCACAATGTCGTATTCACTGTGGTAGAGTTTGGGTTAGCATTTGTCCACCTGTTCTTCTTAAAGGGCCTTCCTACTCGTTCAATTCATCACCAACTTCCGCAGCCTCGAAACTCAACTGCCACAGGACAAGAAGCACATGGTAGAGGAGCTGTAGACCGACTCCACCACCAACCGAAGCTTCGAAACCGCTCCTTAGGGGGGCGGTAGTACCACTCCACAGATTGGCTGAGGCATCGCCGCCGGAAACACCAGCAGCAGCACGTAGGATGTCGATCAGCGGCCCGACCGTCTCGCTGCGTTGCTTCCAGAATTGCTGCCTGCAGACACGGCTGTAGAGAAGTTGCGAGTACTCTTGGACGCCAATGTCCTGCAGTCCGGCGTCCGAGTTCTTGGTTAGGGAAGCAAGATAACTATATAGCATAGGCAATGCCTTCTCTGCGGTAGCTGTGGATTCATCTCTGGAGCCAGCCATGAGACGGACGAGAACTATAGAGGTAAGAAGAGGGATCGGGTCTTCGGTGTTGGTCGAATGCGCGAGGAGCGGCAGGATGTTCTTGTAGGGATTGGAATCTTCAGACTCGAAAAAGGCCTTCGACAGAGCGGGAACATCTGTGATACAGCAGGTTAGATGAGGTTGCCAACTCGTGAGACAACAAAGCCGGTTGAGATGTATACGTCGATATGCGACGTCACTGTAAAAGTGAATGCCTTTTCTGGCAGTTGCTACGGGGAACGATGAAAGATGGAACGAGTGGAAGGTGCATAGTAGTGTACGAGCATCACGGGTGTAGGAAACGAAGGGAAACCAACCGTCTAGCAAGTCGCTGAGCAAGACGAGGAGGTACTGGCACACGTCTGGTCGCTTGGACGCCAATTCTAGCACGCTCCTCTTTTCATTATTGCCAGCAAAGAGTGTCCTGTATCCATCCAGGTCGGCCTCGATGACTTGTTTGCGCACATCCCGTTTGACTTTGTCGACAGCCCGGATCTTTGCCAACTGCTCCTCCGTCAGAGTGCCTGCGCGGACGGCGCCATCCCACGGGATTGGCCTTTGACGGATATTGCTTTGCAGCGACGCGAGATAGGTTGGCGGGTCAAGGGACATGGTGAACAGGTGTCGAAACTGATGCGCTCAGTCGGAGAGCTCGAGGCAGCTTCTGCGTGTTTGAAGACTGTCCTTGTCGGTTCGGCGCGGGGATATTGTAGGTTATGGTGTGTAGTCGATGATGGAGCTTCTTGGCAAGGCAGGCGAGATGACGGGCTGGTCTGAGGTGTAGGATGCACTGATGTTGGCAGGTGTTCCAGCATGTGAGGTGTTGGGAATGCGCAGGCGTTCGCAGCCGCAGCGGCCACCTCCAGCGGGCAAGGGAACCTCGATGATGCGCAACAAGGAGAGCTCCCTGTAGCTTTCCCCATCAGCCCCAGCTTTTTTTAGTTGCACCTTGAACCCGCTCTCTGGGCAACTCGCAACGAAACTTGAAGCAATCACTTCCAGTCATCCAGCCGGTCTTGCACCACACTCTCGTCACCCTGAGAGGATAAGTAGTGACACCTCAGTCTCGAGTACATATATTGGTTGCCTCCTCAGAAGTGCTCCTTCTTGAGCTCTTCTCATTTCTTAAAACCATCCGATACTGTTCAAACCAAACCAATATATTCACTGGTATCATGTTTCCGTTACCGGCCTTTCTTACATGATTTGTTCAAGCAGCGTGGACTTCCACAAGAACCGGTCAGCCAGCCTCACAAACGGTGAATAAATCCAACTACCCCTTTACAGCCCGATACAGCTTATCACCAGAGATTCAATGCACAGCTTCATCTGGGCCAGCGCCGACTCGGACCAGTCATGAGGTTTTGGAAGCTTACCATGATGAATGATGCCAAGACGCATATCTTGGCACCAATGGCGTCTGTAGCACTGCCCTATGTGCCTATCCAGCTGCCGGTTGATGATGCGGTGTTTCTTCCGCATATCTGATCTCTTGGACGGATAAGCTTATGCAATATTCGCATATAGTCCGATAACCTGCACATCGCCAGCCATGCTTCGAACAACGTCACATCACTGAAACAAAAAAAAGGATGGTGCTGGGAGGGTCAAGGGTACTTGCACAACGTCAAAATAAGCGATACTGCTTACGCAGGAACGAGCAAGATTGACAGGGCAAAGACGCCGCCGGTGATGGGACCGTGGAGGGGATTCGCGTGGAGTGGAATCATGTCCCAGCAAGTTGGACTCCAAGCAAACAAGTCGAAACATGACGGCCAGAAAAAGACCGCGATTCCACCCATATGCACGAGGGAGACCCGAAAAGGCCCTACAGCATCCATATCCACCTTCTTATGGGACGTTTCGATACGAACAGGATCCGATCAATCGGAACGACCAAGTTTTTTTTGTCTTCATCAGGGCATTCCCTTGAGAACCCTTAGATCTCCAGGGCGGGAGCAGCGTCAGTGAAGGCATTCGCTAGCGCTGATTGATGGATGGACCTGAAAGCAAAGAAAGGGATTGTGACGAATGGCAGTTGCCTTTCCAGGGAATACTAGCCGTCGGTCCAAAAAACCGAGGGGTTGGGTGCTACGGTGCTGAGAAGTCTAGGTCAGCCCTCTCAGCGCGGGAGTGAGAGTGTGCCTGGCTGGAGTGGTGCCGTTGACGGGCTTTTTTTTTGCGAGGAGGTTGGGGAGCCAAAAACGATGGCACCGCACCTTGCACACAACAACCCGCCCTGGCCGCCCACAACTGCTTGGCCCTTCACTCGCCCGCCCACTTGCACCACCCTGACACCCTCCTCCGCCCGACCACCCCGAACAGGCCCTCCGTGGACCTTGACCAAGGCTAAGGTAGGTATTAAAATCTGCAGTGACGAAGGCTGCATCCTGCTGCATTCTCCCGTTTTCCCTCTTCCCTCTTTTTCTTCCTTTTCCTTCTCCTAGTTCGTCACTGGAGTCTGGAACCGGTTCTCGAATTTCGGTCTCAGTCAGTCGGTTTCTCGTCGCTGACCTTCATCACCAACCTACTCAGTCGCGGCTCACTTTGAGCTTACACTGGTTTTAGGGCGCACCCCGCGCAACCCAGCAGGACAAGGAACCCGAGAACGAGAAGGATCTGGCAATCAGTGGTACCGCTTGATTTATCCAGGAAGGACGCGATAAGCCCGACAAGCAACCAAATCAGTCGAAAGCGCAAAACAACATCACTCAGGTTGAAAGCAGCTTTGAAGTTACGGCATCCGAGACACGCACATTTTCAGATTCACGCCAGACGACGGGAGCGACCGCTGCACCGCTGCATCTGCACGCCACTGCTAAAGCTCCACCCCGCTCACCGCCGTACCGACAGTCCGACACGCGATAGAAGCAGTCTTCGAAGCTAGCAGCTAGCACGATCCGATCGGCAGGAACTTTGCACGGTCCACCCAGCCCCGGCCCGGACCTTCAAAAGCGGGCCCCGTCCGGCAGACCGGGATACTTGCACCGACCGACAATCGGCGACGGCGCATCTCCACCGGGACACTGATATTCCGCGACTTTTGAGAACTTGATATTCAAACAGCAATCCTCACCATGGCATCTCGAAAATCGCCTCTGAGTCTGTTCTCAGCCCTTTTGCTAGCCTGCGCATCGCTACCGCAGTATGCGTCTGCAGCTCCTTACCCACAGCCAGAGCCACAGGCAAATGTTCAATGGGTGACCTCCATCTGGACCGACACGTTGACGCAGACCCACACCAGCATCTACAGTACTGTACTTGCAGCTGTGCCCACGGGCGGTCCCGACTGCGTTCCCAACACCAGTCTCGGTGAATCAGCATGCGGCAACATTTGCTGCGCGGCATCGCAGAAGTGTCAATTCGCTGGACAGTGTATGGAGAGGGGTGCCAACGACAGCCCCTTTTTGGGCAGCACCTTGGCCGGTCACACTTACACCACCCAGTACAGCGCCCCCTACCGTCCGACCAGCGGCGCGACGGGAACCGCAGCCAGTGCTACCGCTAGCAGCACGGGCGGTGCGGCCGGTGGTGCGGCCGGCGGTGGCACGGCTGACACCGGTCTGAGCGGAGGAGCGATCGCGGGTATCGTTATTGGCACACTCGCCGGTGTTGTTCTGCTCCTGCTGCTGTGCGCATGCTGCATCGTGCGCGGCCTGTGGCACGGTTTCCTGGCCATCTTCGGCATCGGAGCAGGCAACAAGAGGAGCAGGGAGACCGTCGTCGAGGAGGAGCGGTACGCTCGCCACAGCGGCCGGAGAGACTCCCACGGCTCTTGGTATGCCGGCGCCGCCGGCGGCGGTCGTCCCAGCGGAGCCGCTGCGCGCAAGGAAAGCAGCGGTAAGGGTCTGATGGGCGCCGGAGCGGCTCTCGGTACGCTCTGGCTCTTGCTCGGAATGAAGAAGGACAAGAAGAAGGAGTCGTCGAGACGCAAGTCCAGGAGCGAGAATAGCAGCTATTACTATTCTGATTATACCTCAAGCGGAAGCCCTAGTAAGTTTTCAACCAACCGACCGACAGGCGGAACCGTGAACGAGACAAAATTGTCAAATACTGACCTTGGAAACACGATAGGCTCGTTCAGTAGCGATAGACGAACTCGGCGCTCTGCGCGCTCTGCCTCTGCTCACGGCGCTGCTGGTAGGACCAGGACAGCCAGCAGAGTCACCAGGACGACGACTCGCGTCTCGCGCGTTAGCTCCGTACCTCCGCCTCCTCCTGGTCAGCGCCGCATTTCGAGATCTCCCGGCCCTATGAGGGGATGAATCAGTTAAAAGGGTTGAAGAACTTGGTCCCAAGTCCCAACTTTGACTGATTCCCTGCTGCAGCCGCACTCCATCCCTTTGTCTAAGGGACGCATGCAGCAGCATGCATGCCCACGGGCATAGATGACAAAGCGGCAGCAAGCGCCCCTTTTTCAACTTCTCGTTTCTGTGTATATCCCTTCTGCCTGATTCCCCCTGGGTTTCGAACTATATAACACCATCACCACCTATCCCCCCCACCCAGAGACGCTGAGCACTTTTCACATGTTCTCAGTGCGCTCATCCACACAACTATTCCCCATGCTTTTGTTTTCACGGCGTTATGAGCTCAAGTTTACGAAGTCACGGAGGATTTTCTCAAGAGTTTTCCTTTTTCAAGGTTCGTTGGTATATATGGTCTCCGCTATGCGGCATGATGCGTCAAGGGGACGATGTTGAGGATGAAGGTGGAATTGAGCGAGCGAGTCCTCTGAGCGAGCAAGTCTTATTTGGGAGAGAGAAAAGGGAAGAAGTGGCAGTGGCAGTGGCAGGGATGAGGATGAGGATCAGGATTCAGGACGGACGGACGGACGGATATGTGTAATGAATGACTTGATTGATGTATGTATGTATGCATGAAATGAAAGGAGAAAGATCTGGTTGAAATGAGGGGACGAGATGTCAATGACCATGACAATGATGAGTTTCGCATAATGGAGAGACAAATCTGTTTTGTTGACCTTTGCTCGAGATATGAATACTGATGGTTTCGCTTTTAGGAAACAGAATCAGTTATGTGGTCCTTTTCTCAGGTTTGAACATTGATGATGGTGCGTAAGGATACGATGAATTCTATCAGAGGCGGGCAGAAGTAGGCTGGATGGGCACTTGTGTTGGAAATCGACTGGTCGAGTGCATGGTAGAGTTTGCTTTCGCCTTGGTTGTCCGTGGCCACAAGGGTCGGTGCAACAGCCCCTGAACTGTGCAGGAATTATCGGTATCATGTTCGTGTGTCTCCTGATAGCATTTATCCTCGACGCAAGAGCCGCACACTTAAGAGATGATGGGCTATTAACCAAAGTTGTTGATCATTAATAGATTTGGTCTCTGGAGACTCTTCGACTGGCTCATCTATAGAGTTAGTCTGGGTATAATATGACCATCAGCCTAACAAACAGAATCATCCCTAACATCTTCGGCGTTCTCGTGATGCCCATTTCCCCGACATGTACGGTCGTCACACACTCGATGCTCGGTTTTTGTTGTTTGGGTATTCTCTCGTTATGTTCTGCTGTTGCGTTTTCCTGGTCCAAGGAGAACACATGTGACATGCCCGTCTCTCCTCTCCAGTCACCCACTGGAAGAGGAGGGCGCCTCCCAAGACGTTGATGCTAGGTAATTGGCGAGAACCCGAGAAAGGGGGGTGATTCTTCAAAAGATTTGCCCATTTTGCCCGTAGCGAATTTTTTCCCTTACGCTACAAAACATGCAAATGCCAAAGACCCTTGCCACTCCGGTGAGACCCATAAAGCACAAAGAAACCCATGCCGAGCCGCACGTTTACTGGTCCTCGACAATGTTGCCCTTCTCGGAGACGTAGATACCGTCAAGGAACTGTAAGCCGTATTAGCAAAACAAGCCATCGTTTGCTGGCTTCTCAACCAGCCCATATAGCCCCGGAGATATAGCTTTCGCAACGTACCTTACGGATATCCTTGTTGCGCACCCGGCAGATCTGCTGGATATCAGCAGCGGACTGGGAGACACCCTCGAGGGAGTTGCCGGAGAGGACAAGCTCATCCTTCTGGGCCTTGGAGATCTCGACATCGACACCGGGCTGCATAACGACGCGGCGGACGATCTTCTCGCCGATGAAGTTGCTGCACAAACGCTCTAGTCAGCACCTCTGTTCCACCTTGGCACATGCGCCGCCTTTTATTTCCTTCCTCCTCGTGTAGGACTCGTTTCCAAACATACCGGATCTCGACCTCGAAGTTGCCAGTCTCGGCGTTCTTCTCAACGTTGACGTTGATGGGGAAATGGGCATAGACGTAGCGCATCTTGTACTTGAAGCCCTTGGTGACACCGATGATCAAGTTGTTGATGAGGGTGCGGACGGTACGGAGAGCGGCGACGTTCTTGCGGTTGCCATGGTGGATCTCGAGGCCGATGATGCCCTTCTTGATGACGGAGAAGTTGACGGCGATGTGGCTGAGGTCCTTAACGAGCTTGCCACGGGGGCCCTCGACGGTAACGATCCTGGACTTGATCGAGACCTTGACTGTAAACCGAAAGTGGCGTTAGTGATACGCAGCTTATACGCGACAGGCCCAAACGCAGTCGTTTCGATTCCCAAGCTCGGCCGGCCAGCGAAAAACGTCCACCCCCCATATAGCAACCAGCCAGCCCCAAGTCGTTGTCCCCATTAACCCATTCCCATGCCAATTCCTCTCTGGTGGTTGCCGTCCGTCCGTCGCTCGCTTTCGCCTGGCCAAGCCCGCGCCTCAGCCGTCTTCTTTCGTTCGGGCCGTAGATATCGCAGAATAACGTCAATCAAGCGCAAACGTACCGTTCTCAGGGACCTCCAGGGTCTCCTCACTGTGGATGTAGCGCATTTTGGCGTCGGTCGGAGGGTGAGGAGGTGAGGGTGGTCAGTTCGTCGTCGAGGTGGACTGGGAGGTTGCAAAACCCAAAGAAAAATGTCGATTTTGGGGCGCCCGGAATAATTCAACTTGTGTGTGCCGACCGCCCGCGCTGCCTGCCTTAGGGCAGAGGGGCTGGTGAATACTGCCATTGGCCCAAATTGCGAAAAGTGGGGCAAACCTGGCCCGTGCAGGGACCGGTCAGCCTCCGGGTCTGGCTCCAGCCTCACCTTTCCTCACCTGCACTGTCGGTCCTCACTGTGTTCGCGTGCATCTCGTCCAGCAACGCGTTTCTTCAGGCCCGTCATGGGGGAATTGTGACATTCATCACCATGGGAGCTAACAACGGGTGCACGAGGCTATTCACAAGCTGCACGTAGGGTCTTGGTATAACTGCTCCTTGGCTACGTCTACTGGACATGGGCATATTATCACTACATCACAAGGAAATTGGCAGCACGGTCAAATTTTCTATGAGTATAGTTGTTCTTCATGAACTAAATTCGCTGTGATTCTTGAACCAAAAGTCTTATGCAACCCCTGCTGATGGTTGATTGCCAAGGTGGGTTTAAAGCCAGCGGCCATGTGGTGAGGACCGTGAGCTCTGATGCTGTTGAGTGAGAACGAGTCGAGTGGTGCAAGCTTCGATGCACAGCTCCAGTTGCCGGAAGATGCTCACTCGGCGCCCAGCCGGCAATCACACCCCACTTAGCCCAGCTCGCTCAGTGGGCAGACACCGCCCCCGGACAAGGAGGGACCGACCAAGCAGTGCCGCATCGCTGACGACGAACTGGCGCCGCTTCGTCTGAACCACTGCATCAGTAACAGCTACCTTGCCGTGAGTGAGACCTACCACGTTCGACATACCTACACTACACCGAACATAAGTCACAAAAGTGAGCTTCAGTCTGCCGTCTGAGCCTTTCGTATGTTAGCAATTGAACAGCGTTGAAGCTATAGTATCCTCGTGCGAGTCCGGTTACTAATTACTTCAATTGTCTAGTAGGTAAACAGTTGCCTATCCGACCCGAAAGCTACCCACCACCTGGTCCAACTTACAGGGCCATTGGCGTCGCGCAGTCCGATTCCCGACCAAGACGTCCCCCTCTTATCCGCAACACAGCGCGCCAGGACTATAACCACTCGATCATAATCACGAACCATCGCAGCCTACCATGTCGTACTTCTTTGCAACGCCGGTCGATATCGACATCGTCCTTGACGATGCCGACGAGCGATCCATGGTGGATGTCAAGCTAGACAAGAACCGGCGCGAGAAGGCTCCGCTGTATATGGACGGCGAGTCGGTCAAGGGCGCCGTGACGGTGCGGCCCAAGGACGGCAAGAGGCTGGAGCACACGGGCATCAAGGTCCAGTTCATCGGCACAATAGAGATGTTCTTCGATCGCGGGAACCACTACGAGTTCCTGTCGCTAGTGCAGGAGCTCGCGGCCCCTGGCGAGCTGCAGCACCCCCAGACGTTCGACTTCAACTTCAAGAACGTCGAGAAGCAATACGAGTCGTACAACGGCATCAACGTCAAGCTGCGCTACTTTGTGCGCGTTACCGTCTCGCGCCGCATGGCCGACGTCATCCGCGAGAAGGACATCTGGGTTTACAGCTACCGCATCCCGCCCGAGATGAACAGCAGCATCAAGATGGACGTCGGCATCGAGGACTGCCTGCATATAGAGTTCGAGTACAGCAAGAGCAAGTACCACCTCAAGGATGTCATCGTGGGCCGCATCTACTTCTTGCTTGTACGGCTCAAGATTAAGCATATGGAGCTCAGCATCATTCGCCGCGAAACAACAGGTGTTGCGCCGAACCAGTATAATGAGAGCGAGACCTTGGTGCGGTTTGAGGTTTGTTCCCACCCTCCATCTCACATGTTTATCAATATAAAGTTTCCTCAACATAATGCTGACTAACTGGCTGCATAGATCATGGACGGCTCGCCATCAAGGGGAGAGACCATTCCCATCCGACTGTTCCTAGGCGGTTTCGACCTGACACCCACCTTCCGTGACGTCAACAAGAAGTTTTCCACAAGATACTACCTCAGCTTGGTCCTCATAGATGAAGGTAGGTTTCAAAAAAAACACGACCAGTTACCACCCGTCCTCCCTTAGCCACTACAACCCCTCTTCACAGTTGCTAACAATCAATTTCTTATAGACGCCCGGCGGTACTTCAAACAGTCAGAGATTATCCTCTACCGACAAGCGCCCGAAATTGCAGCTGCGGCTGCCGCTGCCCCTCCCGGTCAAAATGCTCTACCAGCGCCGCCTCCCAACGATAACCGGCTTGCCGGGATACCTGCTGCTTAGATTACCCTCGATGAACAACCCCAAGTGGAACGAGGGAAGACATGCGAGCGGAATGAATGACCAGAGTGTGACTTAGATATGAAAGTCACTATGATATAATAATGATTTTGGGGAGAATGGGATGGAGGAGGATGGATGAACGAAACGAACAGACAAGAAATGCTGAATTGGTAAAAAGCGAATGCGCGCGCGCAAGACGGTAGCGGTTTATTTGTTTGTTGTTTGGTGGAGGAAGGGAGGTGGGCTTCAGCGGGACTCTAATACTCCATTGTGAGAATGCGGCTCCAGTTGTATTTCTTGACATAAATATTTTCTGACTTAGCATGGCACGGCGTTGTCTTTTCGAAAGAGCAAGAATTTCAATATAATCTGAGATGAAGCGATTGCGTCGCCGCCTCCGCCGTTGCTTTCTCTCTCCCCACCTGATTAGATCTCGCCCATGAACTAAGTTGATAATAAGCGAATCAACATTGGTGAAAACAGATGGACGAAGACTTGATTGATCGAAACTGTACGTGCTATCCTATGCTAACTATTCTGCGGATGAGACTCTGAAGCCAAGTTTAGACTGTTACTCTAGGTAACCCGACATCTCCATGCACTCATCATACCACAGAAAAACTGGTACTCCCAGCAATGAGATTGAGACATAACAAAAGGCTTAGAATTCGTAACCCGCTGTTCCTAATCCCGTAACTACTCCTTTCCTGGCCCCATTTTTATCCATGATTTCGATAAATTCTCATCATTCTAGCCTTACAATGAAGCAACCAGGCAAGCCAACACATGCAGACCAACTCACTCACTCACGACATGAGAATGTCCCCATCGTCACCATCAAACCCATCCGTGAATCCAAATTGGTTGTTCTGGATCGCCACGATCCTGTCCAGCTCCTGCTGGTACTGCTTCCGAATGTCGGCCAGCGTAAGCAACCTCCTGCGCGACTCGCCAGAGAACAATTCGGAAGCCTCGGAGAACTGCCTCAACTTCTCGGCGAGCACACGGTCCTCCTCCTGCTGAGAGTCGGACGTCGAAGAAGCAGCCGCTGCGGAAGCCCTGGTGGTCCTTCCTGATGTCTTCTTCTTGGAGGGTTGCTGCTGTTGTTGCTGTTGTTGGGCGGGGTCTTCAGCGGTGTCAAGGCGCTCCAGAAGATCGTCGAGATGGTCTTCTAGGTTATCACCTCCAGCCTTGCCGTTAGGCTTCACGTCTTCCTCTCCCTCATCTTCGTCGGAGAGGATGTCCTCGAGGATATACGCCTCTCCCTTGGCCTGGACGCAGCTCAGCGCGTTGATGAGCAACAGGTATTGTCTCGTCACTTGCGTATCGAGCGCGTCCTCCCCGCTGACACCGACCTTGTCGCCTTCGCCCATCTGTCTAAGCTTCTGCAGCCGGTCGAGCAGGACGGAGGCGGCGCCGCGGTAGTCGTTGTGGCTGATGCGCCAGGCGTACAAGATCTGGTGGTACGGCACGCCGTTGAGCACGTCGCGGACTTGTCGGCACTTCTCGACCAGGATCTCGTCGACCATGGTTTGCAGACCGGAGAAGGGCAGGTTGACTAGCTCCGTGTTCTGGCCGGCCTCGCACATCTTCTCGACGAGCTTGCGGAGGTACGACTTTTGCAGCACCTCGTCGTCGACCATGGCGAGCAGAGTGGAATGTGCGACGTCGAACTGGGAGATGGCCGTGGACGCGGTAAAGAGGCGGGAAAGCATTTCCGTCTTGACATCGTTGTGCTTGGTCCGCTGGCTGCTGGTGTTCTCGTCATCCTGGTTGTCCTGAATGAACTGCAGAGCAAGCTTGGAGAACTCGACCACGTAGGAATAGGCCCTTTGTCGTTCGAAAAGGTTCACAACGTGAGCGTAGTAGTTAGGGAGTCCGCTGTAAAGCAACTTCCACTCGGTATCATCGAGAAGACCAGCGCTATGCCGTTGCACAGTCGTGCGCTCTGTGCTTAGTCCAACCGATGCCTTCTTGAAGCACTGGGCGGCAGTGCTGTGCTCGTTGAGGGCAAGGAACACGCGACCCTGGATGTAGGTAGAAAAGGGATCTTGCTGAGAAAAGGGGTTGAGCTCCTTCGCTAGGTCAGGACGGCCCTGCTTCAAAAGCCAGCATTGCATGATTCCATTGTCGAGCTCAGTCGAGCTAGTCGGAGCACAGATGTCAAGAACGACATCAGTGATGCTAGACAACAGAGGTTCGCCGTGGCTTTCTGGCAATCCCAGGAGGTGCCCAATCAGTCCTTCTAAGGCAGTGATGGCATACGTCTCCTCTTTACCACGGTTGGCCACAGGTGATGCTGAGCCAGAGTGATCGGCCTTTGGCACGGGAATCGTAAGCTCTGTCTTGACCATCCACCGGAGATGCTCGAGCCGCTTAAGAGCATCAACCAGTTTGCGGTAGACTAGGCCGACGTCGAACCTCGCGTGTAGCGCACTCTTCTCGTCTTCGATCTCATCCTCCATGTGAACCAGAAGGATAAGTTGGCTGAAGAGTATCTTCCAATGAAGCTCGATAGTCTCCTGCACCGTCCGGATGACCAGTTTCCGCCCAAATCCTGTGAACGGTGCTCGCAATTCCTGCGAGTTCCCATCACCCGCCGCTGTGATTAGCTCGAACAAATCTTCGTACAACCTAGGAGTAACCATTTGGAAGTTTTGTCCCAGGGTTTCCACCACTTGAGCCACATCCTCTTCGGTAACTTGACGCCAGAACCCTGCCTTGTCGTAAAACTGCTGCATGCGCTCGGCATCTGATAGTGATGACTCTTCAAATAGCTCTGCCCGTAAAGCGGCCCTGCTCAACTCCAACATGCTGTCCGAAAAGACATCGACAAAGTTCAGGCCAGCCGAGACCAAGGCCGCAACATCCTGATCCTTCTGGCTGGGGGTTTCGATGTTGTGATAAATTCGGTCAAGGTCGCTGCATTGCCTGATAGCAGACAAAAGATCGGCACAGGCAACCCAGATCATGCCATCCACAGGGTCAAGAACCAAGGATAGTGCTTCACCCCTTTGCTTGTCCAATTCGAGTAGCAAACGCCAAAACCGTGTCCACTGAGTCTCGCTCGTAGCCCTAAACTGTTCATAATCCAGTCCTCCGACCGAGCTTCGATCGAGTGTTGTGGTAGATCCAAGGACGGAGCAAATTGACTCTGCGATGCTCTTGTTGGATCTCGAATTGCCTTCCTTGTAAGTTCCGAGGCCCTTTTCGTACATCACCAGTGCTGTCTCGAGCGTTGACTTTGAAAACCTGCCAGGGAAGAAGATAAGGTCCAGCCACTTTTCGCTTGAATCCACGGGATCACAGGGCCCCGAAGTTTGCGCAGATGCTGCCGAAGATTCGATATTGACCATTTTCCAACCATCATCGAAAGGTCCACTGGCGCTTCGTGGGTGTACTTGGAGCTTCTGGACCCGGTAGGTGATGTTGTTCTTCCACAGTGTCCACAGCTCAGGCCCTTCTGCTTGTTGTGCGACAGCAAAGTCGGCCAGGGTCCAGATATCCAGAGAAGAAGGGCTGGCAGGGACCAGCTTCTGTTCTGGGAAGCAGTCGGCGACATGGATCGATCCTTGGGCGTTGGCCTTCACTTTCCAGAACTTGAACTCGCCCGACCCTATTGGCGAGTAGGTGACGACCAGACAATGGCCAGGGCCATTGTCCAGAATACGAATTAGGTTGGTTTGAGAAGGGTCAATAGTCCATCGGGCGATATCCTGGGGGTCGCGCTTAGCGTTCAGAATGTCGCCTGTATACATAATCTGGCCCGTCCGCACATCCCACACCCGCATGCGGTGATCCAGGCAAATGGTAAACAGAAAGGCGGCGCCATCGATGCCCGCATTCGTAATGGCTGTCGACGTAGCTGCTGTTAGCTCCATGTTGGTGTTGCCGTACCGCACTGTCGGGTCTCGCTTGAAAGGAACCAGCTTCTGTAAGCTCTGTCCCCATCCAGCAACGTTGTAGATGGTCTCCTTCCATGGGTAGCCGTTTGCTATAGGGCTTCGTCAGCAGTTGTTTCTGCAACAATGCGGATATAGGAGTGCTCACCGTTTGACCTGCTATTCCTGTCGAACCTGAGTATTCCTCCATCGTGCATTGTGACGATGAGCTGGTCATGGTTGACAACCACAAGCCGGTGTGGTTGTTTGAAGCCCAACCCCGGCGGCGAGTACGACTTGCACAAGTCGCCGAGCCCGCCATCGGTTGCTAGCCTCTTCCTGAAGTGATCTGGGCGAAGGGTGATGGTATGGAGTTGGTTGGACTGGTCGATGACATGAACGCAGAGGGCATCATGAGCCTCTGGATCGGAGAAGCCAATGCAAGAGGTCCGTATCGGCGAGGGGAAGCGCAGGTTCAAGACCAAGGGCGCGTCGGTATCGTTGTGTTGGTGGTGGTTTGGTTTGCAGACATCGGCCGCGCGGATGCTCAGGACGGTGTCATTCTCAAGAACCCGCCAATGGAATCCACGGGGCGAGGCATGGTGCTTTCGGTAGTATACTGATGAAGCAGTGGCTAGGTTCCGGATTCGGTAAGCCTTCTCGTCGTCGGCGGCGTTGATGGCGCGCGCGCTTGCTGATGTCGACCTGCTGAAGGAGCTCTGGCTGTGCGATCCGACGCGGATCTGGACAATCGACGACGATGTAGACGGCTCGAGGTTAAGGCGCGTCTCTTTGTAGAGAATCTCAAAATCCCGTGCGCTCATCTTGTTCCCATGGGTATCATTCGGTGCGGTATGGGGAATGTCGAGGGGTTGCTGTCGCGCTTTTTGGAGATGCAAACGCGGTTGTTGCTTTTGCTGTGATGCCCTGGGGCAGAATTTCTGGCCGCCCGGCAAGTTCAAGTTCCCAAGCACAGCGCGCAACGCTGCAAGCGAAGCAGTTGCAGCGGGTCGGTCAATCGCTGGCGTTGGTTGGTGGGGAGCTCTGTGCTAAACCACTAGTAAGACTATGCGAATAGGGCACAAGGTACGTCACACCCGACCCTACAGTAAGGAAGTGAGTGAAAGTCGTCCGGTCTCTGACATTCACGACTTTACAATGACTGATGGCGATATCGCACAGTTTAAATTTCTGATCATGAAGACCATTCGCACCAACTCCTTTGACCCACGAAGTTCTTTGCTGTATGTGGCCCAATGGCAGCAAAGGTAGATGACGGTAGCTTGGACTGCTCAGGGTTGAGACCTTCAACTTCACCCCTATGTGTTTAGGAATACCACACCGGTGATGCTCGCCCTCGGCATCAAGAAGCTGCTTCTGTGGACAGGTCAATGACCGGTTGGCGAAACGATTAATGACTGCTTCACCTCGTTGATAGCGTTACGAAAAAAATAAGTACCCTTGTTGATGATAAGTTAACTAAACTCCAGACTTCTACCAGTCATACCAGACATATGTAACGCCAGGCTGCCCTCCCATGCAAACAATAAAAACGCGCTATGTCCATCAGAAACACCCATTTTCCTTATACACACATCCGACCCTGTATCGTCATATCATCAGTCCCTTGCGTTCCTAGATTATTGTATGAATCTTGTGTTGATTCGGTGTCGCCATTCCGGGTGAAGGCTATTGGTTCATCTTCTCCATATCCTTCGGGCTGGGGTCGCCGATACCGTCCTCATTGATAGCAAACAGGCAGTCGCTCTCTGGTAAGCACGGGCTGTCGTAGATCTTCGCGATTCTCGTCTCTCCACGGCCCTTCTTCAGACTGATGCGAGTAGTACTGGCGTGCGCAATGATGTTGCCACCGATTGGTTTCTTGGGGTCTGGGTTGAACATGGCAGACGGGCCACCGTCGACCTGCGCTACGACCTGGTTTGTGATCACGACAGCAATGCCGAACTCGTCGGCAAGACGCTGAAGAGTGCGCATAAACTTGGCGAGATGTGTTTGGCGAGAGCTGAGTTCGCCACGTCCCAAGAAGTCCGTTCGGTAGAGCGAGGTCGCGGAGTCGACAATCAACAGACTGAAGCGGGTCTCGCACATCATGGCTGCGGCCTGGTTCAGGAGCTGCAACTGATGATCCGAATTGTAGGCTCTTGCGTAGGCGACGTTGTCGAGAACTTCTTCTCCTGAGAGACCGTATCGGTTGGCCACTGCAAGGAGACGAACAGGACGGAATGTGCCTTCGGTGTCGATGTAGAGACATTTTCCCTCACCACCTCCCATGTCGAAGGGAAGCTGACATGTGACCGCAAGAGTATGGCAGATCTGCGACTTTCCTGTCCTGAACTCTCCAAAGATTTCGGTAACACTGCCGGTCTCGACACCACCAGCCAATAGTGTGTCCAAGTTTTTGGAGCCTGTCGTGATGGAAATAAGTTCACTGCGGCGCTGGTGCATCTCCGTCGCAGTGGTAAAACCCATGGGCACAAGTTTAGAGGCTGTGTACGTAGTGTCAGTAAACTGTGCTCCCAGAATACAATCATAAGTAACACGAGTCCGGGAGGCTGACCTTCTGCCAATATTTTCCCGGCCTTCTGCTCCGAAATACCCTTGATCTGCTCTAGTACCCTACGGGGGGTATAGGCAACAGATTCGACGGTGTTGAAGCCTCCATCAACAATCAATTGGATATCACGCTTGGTGAGTCCGGCAACACCCTAGACATGTCAGCTAGTTATTTGCATAACGGAATCATCCATCAAAAATGCATACCTCTAGAGCAGAAAGTGGTGTTGGGGCGCCTGGGTTTGGGATCCCGCTGTCGTCCTCCATGTTGGCGGACTCATCGTACTCCTCGTTGTTCGACATCGTGTTATTCGGTGCACCAATTTCTGGATTTCTTATCGCGTAATGATGGTAGGACCGGCGGTGAGCGAAAGAGTTTTAGAGATGGCCACAGAAAAGCAAGGCAGAAAGTCGAAAAGAAAAAACCCGGCCTGAACTGGAGCTAAAGATACGCGAATGTTGACAGAGGCAGAAAACAGCAGGCAAGAGCGCGACCCGCGTTCTACAAATTGGGGAAGAGCGACACGCTAACATGTGACCTGGATGACCAATTCAGCCCAGCATGCGGGCACGGCGGGGTGCTAGGCCCCGCCGGATGCCTAGATTCAGTGGAGAATGACAGACGGCGGGACGGGTTCCACTGTGGGGTCCACTCATCAGCGGTCACCCCTGGGGGTTTGTCAATTCATGCCAATTCCGGACTCCCCGTCAATATCGTGACCTCTCTTCACAATTTTGACCTGTCTTCACAATCTTGATCTCTCTTCACAATCTTGACTCTCTTTGCATTCACTGTCTATTGGTGCAGAGATACAATTTTATTGCTACCCAAATCCCATCACAATCTTCTTCATCGAACATGACAGTCACGAAGCTCTCCGACGACGCTCGTAACCACGGCCCTTTTGACCATATGGACCGATTTCTTGACCCTACATACCCCTAAACCACCGGTTTCCATCCCGATTCTCGATATAGCGACTCTCTGTCAAATGGGCATGAGAGGTTGCGGAACAGCCTTTTGATCCCGAATGCGTTTCCAACGAGAACACCCTATTCAAAAAGAAAGAAATACAACTCTTGCTTAATTTCGGCCCCTTGACACCTCTTCCCGCCATGTCGCCGTCCTATATCGGATATTTCTCATAACCATCCAAAAACAACAACCGTTCATCCTCCTTTGAGCCCGGCGGACACCCAGCAAAAGAAACCGCAGAATGATCTGTCCAGCGCTGTTGCAACTGCTGGAGAGACCAACGTGTTCCCCACCCACTACCTTCGTCCATATCCAGGCACACGACTGCCCCGGGCCTGGCCAATTTCTTCACCACCCTCTTCCTCCCTGTCCAGACCGTTGAGATGATAATGGTTCACTCTGGGATCTGTACCCGGTGTTCCAAGTCTTCCAACAGGTAGGACCTCAAACCCGTCATTGACCCTCCGAGCAACAGACCTGTTATTGGTGAAATGCAAATCTCCAGGCCCGAAAGTTGGCTCGGGGGCAGGGATCATCATAGACTCTGCCTCTTCACCCTGCTGTTGTTGCTGCTGTTGATACATCACATGCGAAGGAGGAGTGCCAAAGGGATCCCGGGCGGCGGCATCTCTCCTTTCGACCCCTCTTGGCCTATACAGTCTTCCTCCTCCTCCGCCGCTGGATGAGCTATCGGATCTTCCACTCCCGCTTCGCGTAAACCGCTGCTGGGCGGAATCAGTGGAGGAGTCGCCTGATTCAGAGCCGGTGCTTCGCTGACTGCCCCTGGTAGGACCACCATCGTGCCCACCACGGACCTCTTGTTGTCGTCGGGAGGAGGTGGTCGGCACGTATATGTCATAGACTGCTGGTCTTTGTGGCGACTGTGCTCCTCCACCTTGACCCTCGAGTCTTCGGAGGGTATCTTCGTTCAAAGCATGAGGAGTCCGCAAACCGTGACGATGAGAGTAATAATGCCTCTGGTCTCGCGAGATGGGTGGCGGGATTGCCCCTGACGAGTTACTCTCCAACGACTCGGAATCAGTGAGTCTTTGCAGGAGTGAGCCGTTGGGAGTAATAAGCCTTTGCGACGTCGTCGTGATGCCTGCAGCCTTCGTCTTCTCCCTCCTCTGTTGCTCCGCATCCAGATTCACCAGCGTTACCGCCGAGGTAAGTTTCGTCGTTTCGGTGGGAGTGGCCGGTCTCGATATCCATATGCCGTCAACTTGGACGCCGCTCTGTATTGCCCGGACTCCGAAAGGGATGGAGCTGGCTGCTGCGCGCTTGGAAGAGGTAGGTCGCAGCCCCGTGCTACGCATGTCATCGATCCGCGCCTTCTTTTCCTCGTCCAGGATCTCCTGTTTTCGTACGATCCGGTTCGTCCACCAGAGCTTGACTAGACCGGCGCAGAATACGGCTACTATTGCCACGGCGAGTGCCTTGGAGTAAGTGTTAGTAAACTATCATCCAAGTATTTGATGCAAAGAGGAACGGTCTGGCGATGGTATCTTCTCTTACAAAGGTCATCTGCTGCCACAGCTCCCATGACATAAAGAATATTCCCTTGGCCATTTTGGTGTTTCTGCTAATTTGCTGCGGCGTTGTTGAGAGTTTCGGAACTGCAGTTAAGCTGCAGTACCTTTTAATATCCAAAGATGAGGTAGTTGGTGTGGTTTGGTAAAAGCTGACCCAGCCTCTTCGTCAACCAAAACTGCGAGCAAACGGTCTTTGCCACGTCAGTTGGGTGAAGTTTTAAGATTTGGCGGGAAAACCAGCCGTTATGCGGGAGTGAAATGGACCGCTACTTTGTTCGGTTTCGGGAGTTTGCAGATTTGTCTTGAATCCCTTATGCCAGTTCTGCCGATCCACTGACCAGCAACACTGGAAATACTCGCTTTGGATGATGCTTTGAGATGGAGAAGGAGGCGTTATTGATGATCGCCAAAAGCCTCTGGTTTCTGGCCTGTCGAAGGTTGAGAATATGGCACGCAGAGAGAGTGGTCGAGTTCTGTTGATTAATCCACGTCCTCGCTCGCCACTTATGCGAATATTTGACGGAACCGGATAGTGTCTTAGTCTTCACACGGTGAGAAGCCCTCGAATTGTGTTAGTGCTTCCGAGATAGTCGAATGATGACCGGTAAGTGTCCGAGATGGTGTTCAAGACTCGAACAAGAATCAAGCGTTTCCTGAAGGATGGGGATGGATGCCGTATTATCGTCTCATGAATCCCACCTCTTCTCTTTTCCAAGAGTTCGGATCCAGTCGGTCAAGAAAAGGAACTTGAACTCTCGGGATACACAGGAAATAGAAGCCCAGCAATGGGGTTCTCGAAGAGCTAGTCGGGGCAAATACGAAGAGCGTGTAACGGGTGACGGCGCTTCAGTCCCAACACGACTTTCCTAAAGCCCCTTGTTCGGTTCGGGTGCCTGCATTAGCAAGGCTGATGTTATCACCAACGCATGGTGTGCAACATGGGATCCAAGTTTGAATAAGCTTCGAGGGGTTTGTCAACGTGGTCGATGCGTGTAAGTGTTCCTCAGACAGAAGACCACGGAAGTCGTAGGATTGTAGGCGGGTTCGTTGCAGCGCCCACGGGTGTTTGGAGTGAGCTTTATCGAATATTTTGAGAAGCGGTGGGCAATGAATTGACAAGAGCATTGAAGTCAAAGAGTAACTGAAATAAGCAATTCTTTCCCACTTTCACTTTCCGTTCGGGACGGGCCCAGAGGCTTTTTGTACGAGCATACACCCGCGGATAGGAGCAGCAAAACATGCCAGGCCGGGAGGAAGTGACCCTACCCTACCGACATCGCTGGTTAGGCTGAAGATTACCTAGGTATGCTCATGCCCCCGGTTGTGAAATCTGCCATGACATATATGACGGGCGTGCAAAATAGCCAGGGCTAGATCGCAAAGCTTCATCTGCCTCCACCATGACAGATCCCGGAATAGCTTCTGCAATGGATGCTTGCTCAAATTTTAGCGTCGCAGCGGAGAGTGCGTCGTGCCTTGCAGACGGCAGTCAACAATTGTCCAGGCTAAATGACTGAGCTGAGGACGCGACCAGAGAACGGTTCAAGAGTGTTAAAAAGAGAAAATGAAAGCATGATGGTCCAGGCAGTACGTGATCTTCGGACCCCGATCGACCGAGAGGCAGGTCGATGGGCCACTGCAACCGGGATGACGGGTTTATGGGCTAGAACACTGGATGAGCAATAGCCGGTAACGAGAGGTAAATTCATGAATACTGCTTTGTGCTTCAAAACAGAAAGGGATTTCCAAGTCAATGGTGGTGTCAAAACTCGGTTGTACGTAGTAGTGAAAACGTGGTAGTATGGATGGTAACGCGGCACAGCCGATGGATGAGCTTGAAATTACCCCGAGAAAAGACAAAAAGAGCAAACCATGATACTGATAAAGTATATTGCATTCGGTTCAAGGACGTAAGTGCGGTCCGAAGTCTGATGGAACCTTGACTTGTCTCAACATGGTATTTTTCCTGGAATTCATCCATATTGCGGGTAGCTTCGAGCCTTCGTCTGCCCCGGATTTTCGCGTGGTACTAACCGGCAGATTGCCCTGGTCGAGGAAACAGAAAAAGAATGTTGAAGCACGCCATTCCCGCATTGGATTTGTTTGAATGGGTAGATAGAACATACTTTGTGCAACGGTGCGCTAAGGATGCTTGCGACGAGAACATGGTCAAACTCGAGATTTGATGACGACTCAAAAATGTTGCTGGCGTTTCCAATATGTGTGTTGGTGTATCGACACTGGGTATTTTCAGACCAGTGCAAAAATCAGGCATTGCCAGTATCTTGTGTCTTCGGAAATATGGTGGATGCCTGAGATCCCGATGATGTTGTTAATCTGGAATGGAACTAAATGGGAAAGGAACAAGCCCCGAAAGTACGAAGTTTAACTACAAGGCGAGTGAGGCTTTCACGGCACAAAGCAAGGGCCAAAACTACGGTAGTGCCCCAGACTCCTTCCCCAGGCTGTCCCTTCTTCTTGGTTCGTAACGCATCATAGAGATAGGCAGAGAGTCATTCTACGGAAGGAGCCATTTACGATCGGAACACCAAGAACTGATCTCACAGCTCAAGAAAGAGGAACATACAGTACAGTCCCTTCCACGGCCAGGGACAGACTCAAGCAGAAAAAAAATAGGAGAAGATGGTTTGGCGAACCAGGGAGGGGGGAAGGGGAAAAAGGATATTACCTGCTCGAAGTGAGGAGTGAACCCATGTGCTCCCGGATTACAAGGCGGCGGAATGAACCGCTACATCTACAGCCCATATGGGAGCCTATAAGTTCCTCGAAAGGAAGGAGCGAGAGGTCTGGTATATGTACCGGGTGACGGTTGGGTAAGAACTGGGACGGGTAGTATGGTCGTCGCGGTATTAGGTATAGCTCGCAGTTGGCTTGTAGAGTGATAACTTCAGTTAGTTCACACTCACTCGGACTAGACCAGTGCTCTGAACACAGCATCGTGGATGCTTCTTCTTGCATAAACTTGAAGTCTAAGCTACTCCATCAAGAACATATCTACAAAAAGATGGGCCATCTTCAGTCCTTCATTACTGCTGTTGAGCTAGCGATGAGAGGCGGTGGAATCACATCTATGTCGTGTCTTCGAACTGAATGACTAAGGAACAGAAAGGAACATCACCGTTCATGTCTGCGAGTGTAAAAGGGTTGTAGCTTGTGTCTCAAGTGGTTGATGCATTATTCGTCCAGTTATCTAGCTCAGAAAGCTGTTTGAAAGAAGCACCCAGTCGTGCTACCGCAAATGAAGGACAGAAGGAAACACCATCATCTGCAACACCATTGGCATCAACAGCGAAGCAAAGAGCAATACCCAGACTAAATCGAGCCAACTGATATTGTTTCAGTAACCTACAAAGAAACAAAGCAGTCATCAAAAGCATTAAAAAGCAAGTACCCTTGCCCATGACCCTGAACGTACTACTGCCAATCGTCTCCTTGAACTACGAGACATAAAAGCCCCGATATACCCCATTTAGACCAACGGCGGTATTCATGCCAAAGTGGCTTTCAAACTTGTCCTGTACTACCGTGAAAAAAAAAGCAACCCCCAAAGCGACCGAGTGCAACGAAATCCCATTATGAAAAGCACGAATGAAAACAAAAGCATGATGAAGACGCGCCCCTGATAACTACCCCCAGGAAAGTCCTAGAAAGCGCCCCCTTTTACTCCATGTGGTGAATGCGTGTGTGAGAAGCCTCGTGGTGATGTATGCAAGGCTGTGCGGAACAGAACGTCCGATGGGTATCCTGAGAGAAAGTAAAGAAGTGAAGTCTGGGGAGCGTCCGGCGAGGCGGCCATCATACGCTGCGCTAAGAAGTCGATGAATACCTCTGCCCGAATGATGAATGCGAAGTAAAGACCCTTACCGTTATGAAAATATCCGAATGAATTCGATCCAGTTGAGAGCTGGTGACAACCTTATGAAAGCTTCCCCGCATGACGCCGAGTTTGTGCAGTCCTAAAAATGGTTTGAAATCGGAAGGCGACTATCGGGCCTGGTCGCCAACTGAGAGTCTGTGTGTGTTTACCTGATATCAAGTTGGAACGGCTTGAAACGGCCCCCTATCGTAGCGCAGTTCGGACACTTCCGACGGGCTCCTTGCTCAAGCATCAAAACATCGACGCATGCCCGGCACAAGCCGCATATGCATTCGGTGCACGCATACGACTCCCGAAGCAAAGATACTTCCCGGCACGCAGCGCAGTAAATTTGCGTATTCTGCGAAGAGTAGCTCGGAGATGAATCCGACAGTCCTCGGGATCCGATATGGAAGTTCTCTCCGCTTTCACCACTCTCGACCGATGGGAAGAGATCCGTAGCCTCGGGATTGTACGATGGCGGAGTGAGCGCCTGCTGCAGCGGCGATGCTTGATAACTTGTATAGTTGTGGTGCTGCTGGAGAGGAGGCAAAGATGATCGATGAATCGATACAGGTGAACGGGGAATCTGACTGGTCAGATGTGGATTGAATCTTGAAGGGCCTTGCGAACTCACTGGTGTCCTATCCTCGTCTATGTCTTCCGTTGCTGAAGTGGCTGCATCGATAAGATCCTCCCAGCGCTTTCCAAAGTCGGCCGAAGGCTCGGCGGACAAGGCTTTCCTGTCGCTGCCACCGGGTCGCAGAAGCTCATGCTGGCTATCATTTTGTAACCGACGAAGCCATTCAGATGTAGCACCTTTGGATCTCTTGCCTTGGTGGCCTCGTTTGGATATCGACGGCCTTCGAGTGCGAGTGGGGCCTAGTGTCCGATGCAGTGGCGGAAGAGTTGATGATCGGCCAGGGGGCGAGTTTGATAAGATTGAAGGTAAAATTTCTCTTGGTCTTCCCGAGTCATAACCGGAGTAAGGTGCACTCGTCACATCGGCGTTTGTGAGGTGTATTGGGGGCAACTCAATCGATGACCTCGGCCTTCTCTTCCCTTCGTGATCCGAATGCCAGTCCTGTGGCACAAGACATCGTTTAGCAGAGCGAAAAAGACGTGGAAGGAGACAGCCTGACACAAAAGTGAAACCCAGATTATCCAACTTACATTATCTGATTCCCAGCCTTGCTCCATTTTGTGGTTGTGTAGCTGTGCAAGGGCGGCTGCAGCAGGGAGCAGTGCAGCTCCTGTATATTGCTCCTCGCCATTTCGAGGTGTCCCTGGAGCACTCGAGCCGTCTCTGTGATAAGCATGCGAAAGCGCCTTAGCCTGACCTGCATGTGCAGAAGGCCCTGAAGTTGGCTGGTTTTGAGGTCGTTCGTTTGGCTGCGTCTTGATCATGAGCAAGAAGCTCTCCTCGGTGGCAGGGAGCTTGGAGATGTAGTGCTCCGGGTGCGCTCGACGGATGTGCTCCTGCATAGAGCGATATCTCTTCTCCTAGATGTCATGATACCCATCAGCTGATCCTATCCATGACATGCAAGGCGCAACGATAATGACCGAAAGGGCTGTAAGTGACGGCTGATGTTTTGATTGACAGCGGTGTAGGCGGTGTAAGCTAGGATAGGCTGAACGTGAGCAACTTACACCTATGCAGCGCTTGCGACAACTTGAGCCATCTTGGTTGCGCAACGGACAGACAACCTCGTTATTGGCGTCGGTGATCGAGAACGAAGAAGTTAGGGATGTCCTAGGCGGCATATTGAATACCGTGATACCCCACCATACGATGTCGTCGACTGTGTTTTGAAGGTCGGATAGATGAGCGATAACTGCTGATAAGGCTTATACGTATGTATCGCGGCGTATCGTATCGTATTGTAGTAATGCTACTCGATCGGTGTTTTGGATTCGGAATCTATGCTGCGACTCTCTTTTGCAACTGTCGCCCACGGAATCGACGGTGATCTGGATGGATTGCTCTCAGGTACTGATCATGGGAGCAAAAGGATCCAAGCTATGGGTCGTTGTAGGTGTGTAACAAGAAGATGTTCGAGGAAAGGTGGGAGACGGTGAGGTGTGGTGGTGGCGGTGGTTGTAAGAGCCTTTAACAATAAAGGAATGAAACCAAAGCAGGGCAGCGGGATCGACTCGAATGGATGGGCACGGGATGGGGGCTAGCAGCAACCGCCGTCCATATAACGAGAACAGAAACCCAGGTCCGGTATGGAAAGGGTATGGAAACGACTCAATCCTGACATGCAGCGTGGATTGAAGGGATGGGGGGTGTGCGAAAAGGACCAGGAGGTAGGTATCTCGAGCTCCAGGTCTGGTCAGCTAAGGAAGGGTATGCGTGTATGAGAGATGGACGAGTCTGATATGGGAGGGAAAGAGGCTTGAGAGGCCAATGGGGGCAACAAGGAAGCAGCACTGAAGGGTACTTGTTAGGTTTGACCGGAAGCAGCCCACATCCCATTCGCATCTATCTTGGGGATACCTTTGCTTGTCGCTACCGCAAAGCTGTCGAGGGTATCTTGACTAATCGAGATGGGGTCTCAGACGGAGGAAACGGGGAGACGGGGCAACAAGAGAACAATGGAGCACCTGGACGCTTTCCTATCAGGAAACGGTGGTGTATGTACTGTAGCTGCGGTACTTGGCCCTGTTCTCACCAAACGCTATACCGCCAGCTACCGACCTCACCGATACCCCAAATCCGATGCCCAGTTGGCGGCAACTGAGAAAGACGGGGCAGCCAGCGGGCGCCTCGCTCCGTTGTCATTGTCCTACTGCCAAAGTGTGCCGGAGCGGGATCGCCCCCGATGGTTCACCTTGATATCAAGCACCCCATCGAGTCTACCTATTGAGTTCCAAGTGGAAAGAGTCCCGATGTACGTGTACTGTAACGCTCAGAATGCTGTAACGATAAGTGGGAGAGGGCCGGGATAGCCACCGAGCCGAAGGGAAAAGGGACATGGAGTGCCAGCTTTGGCATGTCGTCAGGGACAACAGGGGCAAGGGGGGGAGGGGGAACAGAAGAAAGCGTCAGCGGGCACTTGCTCGACTGGACGGGGGACAAAGGGGACCAATGACCTAGGCCAGACTCGAGCTGGAGTGGGGCTTTCATGGGTGCCGCCTCGACCAGTTGGGGGACTTGAACGATCATGGCGAACCTCCTGTTTGTGACGTCCAGCCCACGTTGGCAATGTTGGATGGGCATCCGGCGTCTCCTAGCGACTTGAAAGCTGCCTTGGTGCCACGGGTGCCTGGCTGAGCGCCCGAATGCTGTGTCAGGACTGGCTCGACAGTCCCTGATTTCCCAGCGGCCAGAATGGGCTGAAAGGCTCGCGAGACGGTACATCGCAGGTCGATCCAAGCATCCTAACTTCAGCCAACAAGTAACGCCCTGGCCGATTAAACGTGAGCTCGTAGCAGGAAACAATGCTACCGTACCTTGAGCTGCCTTATAAGGGGCCTGCGCTGAGTCAGTGACTATAGCCGTTTCCCACCCACACGGAGCTGTCAAAGTAGACTGATAGCACCTGGCCGACGGGATGTCGCGAACTGCCTTGGCCGCCATGAAAGCAGATGGCCGCAGCGGTGGCTATGTATGGCGCTGATATGCGCTGGAAAGGTGATGGAGTGATGTCGCTGGAACTGGGTGAGGAATGGCCTGCCAGTCGATGGCTGGGGCATGTCTCGAGTTGCTTGACTCGATTGAGCGTCGGATGGGCAGAGTCCCGGTCGAGGGAGGGGGGGTATCTGGGGGTGTCTGTGAGAAGCATTGCCAGAAGGGGAATCGGGAGGGACAGTTGGCGATGATTGGGCGCCGGGTTCTGGATGGAGTAGATGGAGCTGATGGAGCAACCGGAGCTGGGGGTAGCTGGGAACTCGAGCTTCCCTTGCTCGTCAATGCTGTTCCATTCCATGTCGACAACAAGAGCATTGACCCGGGGTGGAGGTCAAGCCACTCCTCAGAGCTTTGGGAAGACTGAAGTGTGAAGATCTCTCGTGTCATCGGGGCCCATGATAAACACCTCTCGACTGATGTATTGGAAC
Source organism: Neurospora sp. CHS-2018b (assembly GCA_009806015.1). Lineage (NCBI taxonomy): Eukaryota > Fungi > Ascomycota > Sordariomycetes > Sordariales > Sordariaceae > Neurospora > Neurospora sp. CHS-2018b. The sequence continues at coordinate 284,026 of RAOV01000007.1, forward strand.
TTGGCTGGTTTGAGTTTGATGGAAGAATTTGATGCAGGACTCCACCCGGCCTCCGAGCAGGTGCAAGGTCGACAGATTTGACACTGGATGGTCCAAGCAGCGAGAACTGAGAAGCTGCACGCACTTTGGCACTTTGCACTGCTCTTGCCTGAAGCTGGAGCAATTGAGGGGTGGATCCTTCCTCGACGGTGGGTTTGTGGGGTCAAGGGTTCCCGCGAACGATGTGGACGGGAATTCCTTGGCCCAGGGTCACAAATTGCGGGTCCTTCAAGGGTTACATAGACGGCACTGGATGTGCAGTGCACCTGCAACACCCGACTGCACCTCCAGCATGGCAAAAACGGCAGCTCCAATCCAGGCGAGTCCACTTTCTCCGTCGTCCACTCCCGTCAGCGATCCTCGTCCCTTCGTTGCAAACGCAGAGATACCTCTACGTACAACTAGCTTCCTGAACTGACAAGCTATCAGCGAGCCATTCTTGCGATATGGCAGCTCAGTTTGGCAAGCAGTTGCTTTTCCGAAGTTGACAAGAATGATAGAACTGAACCAAACAACCCGAAACTAAGTACATTCTTCTTTGTCTTTCTGAGTCTGAGTCCAGCTTTCTCCTTCGGTTTGCCGCGATTCGTTCGCTCGTCCCACATCTCGATATCCGATTCTAGAATGTTTCGTTCTGCCGCCGGGGTGGAGTACCGTGATGAAAGCCCAGGATATGGGCAGTAGCCAGAGGTTTGGAAGCACATCACCAGAACCAGGGAAAGTTGCATCTCTCAGATGAGACCTCCAAGGCACCAGCTGAGCCAGGCTTTTCCTCATCTCTGGACAACCTCGTTTTCCAGACAGTAGGGCATCCTTAACCAAAGGCGGTGAAAAGTGCTGTGACGACGGCCGATAGTTCTTCTCCCAGTTTGCACGAGCTGTGGTACCGGCATCTATATTTTGACAACTCTAGGCCTAAAGGGCTCAATATACAGAGTAAAATTCAAGAAGGCCAAGTTCGCGTGTACAGTTGAACCCTCTCTCGCCTCTATTTGCCTATCTACGGTGGGTACTTCCCAACGGTTCTATTGGACAACGCTCAGCAACCTATACAGTTTTGTACTGTATGTGTCAAGAGACGCAACTTGATCACGGAAAGGCTTGTGACAAGCCAGTTCCAGGCACATGACTTGAGATCCATGACACACGCCGATCCAGTATACCTCTCGCATGATGAGTACGGGACATGTATCCCGGCTGTTACAACCTGTCACAACCTGACTCGAGTATACTAAAAGGCGCGCGGTCTCGCTCATAGGCAATCCTGCTTCTCAACAACGAAACGATATGTACCTTACATTCTGTCTGTTCGCGCATCGTTTGAAGGGATGATACACATACGCGGCGGGACTTCGAAACAATTTCACAAAATGAAACGAAACTCGAGCTTCAAAAGCTAAGGTCAGTTTATCTTTTTCACCCTTTTCAATAGTTTCCTTCTGATGGTACTAGTGTACATTACCTACCTAGTGTACCTGTCGTCGAACACTTCAGTTTCCTTGGATCTTGGGAATCGACAACCTCCAGTCTTGATCGGCTGCTGCACAGCTTTTTAGCGGTAGCACAGTAACATGGCAGCTGGATATCCGCGTGGGAACCCGCTATCAACCTACCGCAGCATGTACAGTACGGCTATGTACGTACAGTACTCTAGTAGTAAGGTACTGTACCTTACCTTACGGTTTGTCAACTGAACCTTGCCTGCCCGGCGGCCCCATCTAACTTGTCGTTGCATCCACATCATCATGCTTCGTGCAGCCCCGCTTAGTTGGATGACACTACAGCAAGCAGAGTAGCAATGCATGGAAGCGTCTTCGATAGAAATTTCTATCGCTTGCTCTTTATTTTCTTTTGGCTGTGGGTACTACTTTGTACATGTACCTTATTTTGAGAACAACGACCTGCTGGTATGAGCTGTCAGCCCTTTTTACAAAAGCTCGTCCATCTATCGCGAACTGGGGAAAAGAAGGCTGTTCGAGACGGAAAGATTGCGTGAGCAATCCAATTTGACAAACCCAGGACATTCCAAGGCGATATCACATTAAAAGCTTCTCGAGCGAGCATCATAACGACCCCAACTCAACCGCAAGCAAGACATTCTGTGAGTCAGCTGACTCCTGTGACCGTCATCAACAAGTCTGGCACCGGCAACGCAAGGGTTGGATGGATATTGGATATACATACGAGGAGAAGCCCCAGCCAAAACCTGAGTCACCCTTCCAAAGCCTTCTACGTGCAGTTGTTGTTACCTGAAGAGCTCAGCCGACCTTTCACCTCCGGTCCTCCGGTCCTTCGATCACATTCAAAGCTAAAGAAGTGCGCTACTAGCTCCCGCCGGTCTGCTTGTCCACTTCCGTCACATCCCGTCCGTCTTCTATTTCCACTGGAAAGTTCTAGCTGCCCACCTAACGAGGCTTCACACACCAGTAAAGAAAAAAAGACAGGCAGGTATTGCGCTTCCTGCGACCTCTGTCCATGTCACAACGGCACCCTTGCACCTTTGCTACCATTCTCGGGTCGGGCTCGGATCGATCTCGGGGCCATCCCATATGGCTAGTCGGCGGCAGGTTCGTCAGGACCGTTACACGGGTAACTTACCCGGTACGGTTTCGTATGTTTCCAGCTCGGTATTACTCTGAACTCATGTCAGGTGTTCTAGCTTCAGCATCGTGATATACCCGGAGAATGAAAATGGTGTAGCGTATCACTGCTCAAGATTTTTTGGACAGCATGGCAAAGGGAGCTCATAGGCTTGGTAGGAGCTTCGCCGGCGGATATTCAGTGAAGTCATTCATGATAATGCTATAGATATGAGGTATGGAACTACTTGATATTCATGCCAGTAATGAATATGTTGGACGTATCTTAGATAAATCCGAATCGCAGGGTATCAAACTTCGTAGAGCTAGCTGCGCATCAAGGCCGTGATCATGTCCTCCTGCTATGCAAAGTGATTTCGAACAGAGGATGCTGAAGCGACGCAACAATAGCAATGGCCCAAGACGCCCCAGCATTCACTCCTGCATTCTACATGATTCCTTTCTCGACTTCATCAAGAACATGGCTGGCAGGGTGCAAGAGCAAAGACCAACATCAACGCAGAGGGGAATCATGGTACAAAATGGCCTGACCAAATGCATTAGAGTAAAGAGGCTAGGGGCAACTGCATCCAAACAACCGACAAAACCGCCCATTTACTTCAGTTGGCGCAAAATCTCCGTCAAGAAGTCCTCAAAGCTCAGCGTAATGTATCCATCGCGATCATCATCGTACTTCTTGAACACATCCGTCATGCGCTTAAGGCTGATGCAAGCCTGCACAAAGAGATCAAAGCTCATGACGCCGTCGCCGCGCTTGTCGTACGTGCGAAACAGCAGCTCGACGAAGCGCGGGCTGAGCCGGTAGCGGAACGCCACCAGCGCGTTGTTGAACTCGTCCAGGCTGATGTTGCCGGACTTGTCCATGTCGAAGCGGTCAAACAGCGTCCGCCACGAGGCCAGGAAGGACCAGAGCCCGCAGAATTCCTCGAATCCGATGGTGCCGCTGCGGTCGCTGTCGAACATGCGGATCATCATCCGGACGGTGTGCGGGTCGAAGGCGGTCCAGTCGCCGTTGACGAGCGCGGCGGAGAGTTCTCTTTCGGAGAGCTGGCCGGTACCTGGAGAAGAGGCGCGCGCGCGGTTAGAATGTGATGTCTATGATGGGGGGGTGGCTATGGCATCAAAGCAACTCACCATCCTTATCGACGGCCCTGAATAGGGGGAGAAGAGTTGGGTCGGCGCCATCGCGGGTCGTCGGGCTCGGGGGCGGTCGCGAGGAGACAGGAGGGAGGTTATGATGAGCGGGCCGGCTACCGGTCGCCGAGGGAGGCGGGCTCATGCCGTAGCGGTCTGGTGGTGGTCCTTGCTGCATTCTCGGTGATAGTCGGTGCGGGTCTGCTGAGCCGGAAGCGTAGTGGTTTTGATTGTATGCGTTTTGGTTGTATGCGTTTTGACGCTGGGGATCGTACGTGTTCTGACGCTGGTCGAAGGTGTTGCGATGTTCGACGGGGCGGGGAGGTGGTGGCTTCGTCTCGTAGCGCGCTGTGGAAGGAGCCTGCTGAGGCGGAGCAGGTGAGGTGCCTTTCTGTGAACCGTAGATGGGCTATTAGTATGCGACCCAGCTGGACTCCATCGATCTCGTCGCGTTATAGAAATGGGTTGCTCACTCTCGGTTCTGGCTCGGCGAATCTTGGGAGTAGAATGTCAGCAGGCGATCAACTTACACGTATACAGGCTAAGAGGGTGCTGTATGATTTGCCCGGCGACGGGTGCGGGGCTCTCCGGGCTTCTCCAGGGGATATGCAGAGTGTAGGTATACGCGGATTAGGTCGCAGGAAAAAGGGCATACACACCTGGGGAGCTCGTCGGGGTTATAGGATCTGTTGTAGGCCATGGTTGCTGTCAATCAAGAGCTTGAGGTTGTCGACACAAATCGCTGGTCGCCGTCGCAAACAAGTTCAGGATGTGTTTGTCGGGTCAAGGCGGGGGAGTCGGGGGTGCGCAGACGGTGACGGGAGGATTAACGGGACAGCAAAGGGGAGCGTGTGGGAGAGAGGCACCGGCCGATGAGGGTATCAAGTATTATGTAGGTTGGTAGTAGGGAAAAGAACTGAAAAGGAGTAAAGGAGTCGGTGATGGGTAGAGTGGCCGCTGGATCAGACCCAGTTCCCAGGTTACAAGAAAGCAGATTACCTTATTTTCCTTGACACCTACCTACCTTATCCACGTATGAAGTATGGGGATGTACTGGGCAATCCGTAATTTAGGTAGTTACGTGCCCAATCGCCTCAGCCGCAACGCCAGACCGCAACCGCAATGTTGGTTACGCTAGAGTGCTTCACGGTTCAGGGTCCGATTGTCAAAATCCGAGAGAAGAAGAGCGGAAGGATCTCGGATTCGTTCTGAGGGATCTCTGGATCTGTCGGTCGGGAAAAGGCACGAGCTTCTGAGAGCTCAACTTTCCCCTTCTCCAATCCTCCAATTTAGCTCCATTCCACAATTCCACATGGGTCCGTTGACCCGTTCAACGTGGTTCAACGCTATCGTGCCTCATCGGGCTAGCTAAGGGTCCTTTGTGGAGTTTGCCCGTTGTGCGGTGTATCCGTCCGTATTGTGTGTGATCCGCACTGGTATTCGTAACATCGAGGAGGCTTGGACGACTGGGCGTTGCTTGGAGCGTCTTGTCTTGGGTGTCGGTAGCTGTTGTCATGATGACCAGCCCGGCCTTCCTGTGTAGGTACGGTATGACACGGTGAATGCTACTCTTTATCATGAGTGAGAATCGAATTGGAGTTGGATTTGCATCGCACAGCAATGTCACTACCGGGCATGAAGCGGTGCTTGCAACACAGGCCCATGACATTCAAGGACACAAACTCTGTTGTGATTTACGCATGCTGGCCTAAAACACTCCTTTGGGTCCAAAGTTACCACAGGCCCACATGCGAGAGGAGGTCGATAGGAGCGCAGCAGGGCGGTGCTATACCGGAACCGCGAGTTCAGGCCGGAGGATTGTTGCTGACAGGCGTCGAGGTGTTTGGAGCCGTGCAACTTCCGAACCTCACGTTTCGTGAAGCGGGTGCCTGCCGATCAAGACACAGAAATAACCTTTCCCGTGCCTTTTGTTCGAACGGAACACCTCACTGAAGTGCTTGCGGTCGGAATCGATATCAACGCCTGTCGTGCGAGCCGGAGTTTGCGTAGATAGTATTCGTCAACATTAATCGGCCTAGGTTATCGCTGGCTCATGAATGAGACTGATGCATATGAAGGAGAGAGGACCCGATTGAGATGGAGGATCCTCCGCCAGATACAGTTTGCCGGCAGCTAAGGTCCGGGTATCGGATAGTAGATCGGTCGCGGAGTATCTTTCGGCTTTCTTTCTTGATAGCTCTGTAACGCTGCTATTCCCCTAACCCTAACTTGATATTGATTTTGTTTGATCTGCGAAACACACAACTCCGACGGTTCCCTTCACTTGGACTGGAGTCTTTCATGGACAACCACATGTAAACGCCAAAGAGTTCAGTAGCAGAAATTTCTGAGAGCGTTGTTATAGCCTGCGTCTCTTCGCCACTGTTTTTGTATATTTTATTCACCTACAACTTTCTTCAAAGCGGACAAAAATGTCGGCCCAAGAACCTCCAAGCAAGCAAGATGAGTTCTGGATATTTGGCTACGGGTAATGGAAACCGCCTCACAGACCATACCACCTATGCACCCCGGGAGTCTCTTTCTAGTCACGGTGACTAACCGAGCCTTACAGAAGTTTGATCTGGAAGCCGCCGCCGCACTTTGGTACATACCTCTACACATTCCCCCTTGTCGTTTCATAAGACTTGGTAGATCAGGTGCTGTCCTATTCGACGTGTCCGGTCCCCATATCAAAACTCCAACTCAGATAGGTCTTATTCGCGACCTTGGCGTTCTGCTGGCGTCTAGATAAAGACTAACCGAGTATCAAACATTGTCTAGATAGAAGAATCCCGGGCTGGGTAGAAGGCTACGTACGCCGGTTCTGGCAGGTATGTCTAGCAGGAGTGTTTCCTGTTCATGGTTTCTCTCGGTGCCTATGAGTAACTTCTGTTGTTTGTCTACATGTGCTTCGAATGCTAACTATCTGTAGGCGAGGTAAATATCCTCATAATCACTCGAACGACCAGAACCTCTTATTGTGTTCTTGAGAGTGCAATTCTCCTCCCACGTCCTCCTCAAGTGATGAGACATATTCCAAAGCACATACACGCACAAGCCTCACCTTCGACCCTTTCGTCTTTGTCTTCACATGCCCTGTCCTAATCTCCTCCAACGTTTCACCTGACCGCTAACCATCTCTCTACCTCTTCTCCCTCAAACAGTGAAGACCACCGGGGCACACCCTCCGCACCCGGCCGCGTCGTCACCCTGATCGAGCGCTCCTACTGGGCCTCGCTCGCCGATCACCACGACTCGGCGCCCGCCAAGGTCTGGGGCGTGGCCTACCGAATCAAGGCCGACCGCGTCGCCGAAGTCAAGGAGTACCTCGACATCCGGGAGATCAACGGGTACACGATTCACTGGACCCCGTTCCACCCGGCCTCGACCGTGGACCCTGCGCTGCTGCCGCCAGCGCAAAATGGTCCCATCCAAACCCTGGTGTATATCGGCACGCCCGACAACGCCCAGTTTACGGGGCCGCAGGATCCGCAGGAGCTTGCCGAGCACATCTATCGGAGCAAGGGGCCGAGCGGTCTGAACCGGGATTATCTATGGGGGTTAGAGAAGGCGTTGGATGAGCTGAGTCCCGAGAGCGGCGATGAGCATGTGAAGGACCTGTCAAACCGGGTGAGGGCGGTGGCCGCGCGGTATAAGAGTGAGGGAAAGGCCGACCCGACCAACGAGATTGATACCGCGACCGAGGTGATCCAGATAAACGGAACAACAGAAGCAGCACACGACGAACACCACCACCAGTTCAGAAGAGCTGGCAGCGTAGATGAGCAGGAGGAGACCGAGAAGACATCATAGAAGGAAGAAGTCCGAAGAAGATCCCGTAAGGAAGTCCGCAAACTCTTTTTTTGAAAGGAAAATATGGGAAGATGCTTTCTCCTCCACCAACCACTCTAGCTTTTTTCCCAGCGCACATACCCTTTGGCAAGTTTGGCTCTATTAGCCCGCAAATCGCTGTCTTTCGATACCTCGCTCATGCCCATGCCTTTCGAGATCATTCAAAGTCATATCGTCGTTACCAGCCACACACAATTTCCTATCCACCCGGTAATTCAGCCTCCGTCTCCATCTCACCCGCTTGCTCTTGCGCTTCGTCCTCGCCGTCTATGGGAATCAGGATTACAAGTTCCCACGTTTGTCGGGAACGAAGAAGGGGTATTAATCAATGCCAAAGGAAAATGAAAATCGGACGGTATCGGCGGTTCGAGAAGTCGCTCAGCAGCTCTCTGATCCTGAGAAAGACATGCTGTAGGGTATCGGTTTCTGTCCGTCGGGAGTGACGCACGAGGTGTTCTTCCATGGAACACAAGCTCTGATCGCTGACCTCTAGTTGAGGATCCGCAATGTTGCGTCATGTGCCGCCTGTTGATTCAGGTCGCCGCACTCTCCCATCAAGCTAGCACGAGGTTTGGCGCGAATCGCCGCTTAGTACTGACCCTGGGGAGGGTACTGCTGGCCCTGCTGAGAGGGGTCGGCAGGGTAGCCGCCATAGGGAGCTGCGTATCCTTTATCTCATCAGCATCAAATTCCCGTTAGGTTTTCTTGTGGAGGTTGAGTGTCTTGCTTACCCTGCTGCTGGCCACCGTTGTAGCCCTGCTGGGGGGCCTGGCCGTAGCTACGCTGGCCGTAGGACTGCTGCTGGTAGCCGCCCTGGCCGCCGTACTGCTGGCCGCCGTAGCCGCCGCCGCCGCCCTGGTAGCCACCACCGCCGCCCTGGTAGCCGCCGCGACCACCATAGCCGCCACCGCCGCCGCCCTGACGGAAGCCGCCGCCACCGCCGCCGCCGGCGCGGTCAGAGGCCTTGTCGACGCGGACTCTGCGACCGTCGAACCTAGTTTGAGGTGTCAGCGTCCGCTCAATGTTAAATGTTCCAGATGGGGGAACTCACTCCTGGCCGTCCATGTTGGCAATGGCGTTCTCGGCATCAGCATCGTTGGCGTAGCGGACGAAGCCGAAGCCGCGGCTGCGACCGGTGTCACGGTCCTTCACGACAACCTGAACAGAGCGAAAAAGGTTGATTAGTACTTGGTCATGCTTACTTGTGGTGTCACTGGCAAGGGCTGGCTTGCATGCCAAAGTCGGCAAGCAGGTCTTGTAGTCAGGGTGAGATGAGAGAACTTACGGCTTCCTCGACAGCGCCGAACTCCTCGAACTTGGCACGGAGCATGTTATCATCCGTGTTCCACGAAAGACCGCTGTGAATTGTTAGCTGTGAATGGGACGTGGAAGATGTGCCATGGAAGACAAGGCGCATGGAACACATACCCGACGAAAAGCTTAGCCATTTTTGCTGAGTTGAGGTAGTATGAAGATTGGTTTGAAAGTCTGCGAATAGTTAGACGTCATGATCATGCTTGATGCTTCGAATAAGCAGGAGGGCGCAAATAAGATGCACTCGGTCAAGGCTTCCGCTGCCACGAGCGCAGCTGCCGCACGACATCATTGGAATGAAGCGCGGTTCCTGCTGAGGCAGCCGTGACCGTGAGATGAAGCCACGAGGTGAGATCAGGTCGGGGCGATTGATTTGAACAATAGCCGGTGACTCGTGCTCGTGACGATGATGCGATAGAGGTAGAGAAGGAAGGTGCAACCTACGAGTGGTAAATCTATGCTTGAATGAGGCACAGATAGGTGAAGATGAGGATGTAGAGGTTTGAGAGAAAGTGCAAGATTGAAAACGAGACCCGTGTTCACTTGAAAAATAAGTAGGGGAAGGAAAAAGAAAACCAACAACGCCCCGTAAACAGCGGGGCAAGGTAAATCTGCTGGTCGGTCAAGGCTGGTAGTATTGGGAAGATTGCTTGGTAAGGGTGCGCTGGTTGGCGGGATATCCACATCGTTTATATTGCAGGAGGAACCAAGCAGATCGAAGGAAAGTTCCCCAGTACACAGCCCGCAGGGATTTGCGTCAGTCGTCTTATTATTGAGACTAAAGTTCCCTATTTGAAAAGGCAGATAACGTCACCTTGATGGCCTCTTTCTTCGTCCCGTATTTTGGGATGGCGAACATGCTCTCTTCGCCATTCCATTCCCAGGAGACCCAGATAGGCACCAGAGGCCCCGAGACGGGGTTCTTGACGCCAAGGACATGTTTCGACCAGCATGACGATGGTAGGGCGACCTTGGTAACGCGTTTAGGCGCCCAACAACCATCAAACAGAGAAACGTCAACTTCAGCAGCATGCTCGTGTTTTGGACTGGGGGCTCGGGGGGTTGGCTGCGCCGAATACGGCTACCTGCCGGCTTGTTTTGTTAAATCCAGATAGTATTCTAGCTAGCGTACGCAGAGTAGTTTTGAAAAGCCCTTCATGCCCTTCTCGTCTCACGATTTCACCATTGCCCTCTTTGCCTCTTTTGCCCCCTCTCGAGTTGATGGGTATTCACCAGTGTTGCAATCTGCATGGGTTCCTGTAGGAACAGCGCGTCCCTGGCAGCCAGTCGTGGGCACATTTCGTCATCTTTGGCCCCCGCCCCTCACCCCTCGATTTCGGTGGGAATGGCTGCCCTGCAAGCCTGCTCGCCGGTGTTTGATCCGAGTCGGGATGGAACAAAGATAAAAGCAAATTTCTATGCTTGAACTCGTCTAGACCGACTCGCTTTTCCCTAAACATCCCCTTCTTTTCATCCCGATATTTGAAGCCAATAAGCCATCTTGCTGACCGGCAATGGCAGATGGCAGACACCTCTACGGCTATGGTCTTGCAGGTATCCACTCAACAAAATCGAGGGGTCAAGCTCCTCATCCCGTCACCAGGGCAGCCTGATTCTGCGGGCAGCGGTCCACCGGAAAGGTGGAGGAGATCTTATCGATAATGATTGACGGTTCAACAAAGGGGCCCGGCCCTTGTTTGATCCTGAACGTCCGTCTCCAGACTTCCCCGCTAAACCACATTCAGCCTCAGCACACAAAAGGGGGGTTTCGCAAATGGAACTTTAACTGTCAATTTCGTGCCAAGATTTCCCGTGACGCAACATGTGGGTATCGCAAAAGTCCCCGAGATTGAGGCTGTGATAGTTCCTGAAGGCAAACAGTAGCATCAGATGGTAGATGGGCTCCGAGTCTGTCGTCTGAGAATGGGAAGGAAATGAAGAGAGTTTGACAAGGTGTTTCATGCCCATTCTGGCAGGAAATGACGGTGAGGACTGAGGCTGGATGAAGATGGTGTGTTTTGGTGGCAGATCGAGGCTGCTGGACAACACCGGATGAAGCGTGCCAGACTGCATTCATTCAACAGAACTGGCCAAGAGGCCATGGCTCTCCCAACATCCTCGAGCTGTTTGTCTTTCGTTGGATTATCAATGGTCGTGAGACCGAAGACAGTCAGGCGATTGCGGTTTCGTCGTCGGCAGCGCGTAAAGCAGACGCAAGATGAGATTTTATGTCTTTGCGCAGGGAAACTTCGGGCCTATCTAGTCGGGAGATTGTCTGGTCTATCCTGTTGAGATCTTGACAAAGACTACGGTGTGATAGAGGGATATGGCATGGGTGTAAGTGATTTCTAGTATAAGGCCGGTGACGAAGTAGTACTCCCATCTATCCGACTCCCCACTACAATCCTGCCGACTCTGTACTCTAGAGCTGTCATGGAAGTCAATATACGCTTTAACAAGCTGGATGGTATCGATGTAAGATGTTCCAATGGAGGCCCAAATTCTCTAAATTCGTGAACATCTGCAGGAGAGACTCGGCCCGGGCTGTCGAGTCTTCGTGGATCTCGGTCTTCGTGTCTGTCGCCTCAGGTCTTGAGCTTGTTGGCGGAGTTCCTGAAACTCAAGTCGCCTCAACAATGGGTCCTCGACAGTCAAGTTGCCCGGGCCGAGACTCTTGATGACTTCAAGTCAACTACACTGGTCCGCGGGCCCTTGATTGTCCCCTCTGCCCGTATAATGTGGCCACACTGACACTACGTATCATGAATAACCTCGATGGCACGGTGGGAATAGCATCAACGTCAGCAACAACCAACGGACCCGCCAGCGAGATCTGGAGGTGGAGGCCTGGGGCCAAAGCCAAGATTCTCTTCCCCTGCCAGCCGGGGGTTATCAGTTGTGGGACCCATTTCGGTCTTGCATCCCACTGGCTTATCTGGTTCAAAAACTGGGGTCCAACAGTCCGGGTCCTGCATGGTTCATCTCGTGGAGTCGCAGATGCCCTGCCGGTCTCCACCAACAACGTCAACGCCGTTGATGCGGCGAACATTGCGCCGTGCATATGATATCAAGATCTTGCAGGCTTTAATAGCGTCGACTTCCAGTCAAATTGGTCGACGAATCTTGTGAAGAGATTGTACCTGCAGGATGCGACTGTACTAGGATTCAAAGGCGTGGAAAGGGACCTGGTCAAATGGGCAAGTAGTCGTGATTGGATCGAGCTACTGTATGTGGATGTCGGACACTTGTGCGCTCTTTTCATGAGTTGTCGACGACTATTCTCTCTGGGTTGAGATCATTGTCATAACTTCCAGGTTAATTTGTGGTTTTCAAGGGAAATGTTCAAGTTGGACTCGGAGACGCAAAGCGTCACTGGCGCGCTTTTAGACGCGGGTAAAAGGTTCCTTCCTCCAGATTAATACACCATGGACTGACTGGTAGGCACCTTCCAGATTACTACTAAAATCCGGATCCAGTCAGGAAGGCATCTCATCGGAAGACATTGTATTTCTTTGATACCGATATGATCGAAATGTAGTCGTACGAGCTTTATTCGTTGAGTATCGGGAAGAGTCGAATGGTAGTACAATACGACATTCACGTACCGGCTGTTTGAAATTTCAAGGACAGAAATTCATCGGCTGAGACATCATACTCTTGATCGTAGTTGCATCAGTTAGTATATCGACTTAGGAGGGCACGGGCACGTATGAGCCACTCTACTGCATGGCGCTCGCCGTCTTTCTCTGGAATTAGGGCATGTCCACACGAGTACAGCCTTTTCAAACTCTAGTTCATCCTCCACTTGCACATTGGGACTTCAGCTGCCCTTGTTTGTCACTTGTCAAGCCTTCCGGCGTCTTTTCTTGTTAACCTCAGCCTGACCTATGGATTTCCGTAAATACCATGATCGACACGAGTATCCATACGAATCACGTCGAACATCAGACCATGGTCGCCATCGACACGAACGAAGAAGCGATGATTACCATCACACGTCTGGTAGAATGCGCAACAGAGAAAGCCAGCACGACTATCAAGACGAGTTCGATGTGCCCGCTAGCCAACCTGAGAAGACAGATTATGTTCAGTCATGGCTGCAGAGGTCACAAGCGACTCGCGCCCGCCCCCCAGAACCAGTTCCGGAGGATAGACCTCGAAAGGTCTCGCCGCGAGTGCACATGGTCAAGCAGGCTAGTCAAAAGAAGAAGAGAACACGGTCAGAGTCGCCCGAGCCTGAACACCAAAGGGAGACCCGTAGCCCAGTTGCTCTTCGCTTCGAAAAGAGGTCTCGACACAAAACGAGGCATGACAAGTACGACTACAAGCCTGAAGTAGACCGCAACAAGAGACGAGCTAGCGGTAAAGAACATCGCCGCGAGGACAGTTATGGATCTTTGGAGGATGTTCAAAGACACAAGCGAAGTGGATATCAACATACGGTAGGTATGTGTACTATCGCTACCCCAGGTTGACTTGCTGACATTGTTCAAGTCGCAGCAACGGTCAAACCATCATGCCCAACGAACCGACCACGGCCCTTCCCGTCATCGGAGCTCCAAAGCAAAGGAGATGGAAGCTTTACCAAAACGCCCTGACCATATATCAAGAGCGGCTGAGCCGAGACCAAGCCGAAAACAGCAGGCGGAAGATAAGGAATTGGAGGAGCTGTCTGCATTCTTTACGCGGAGAGCTGACGGTGAAAGAGCCGAAGCTGAAAAAACACGCCACCGAACTGGTCGAGAACAGCGCCATGACACTGCTGCTGTCAGACTTCCTACTTCAAATGTCCGCCAGCACCGAACACACGATTCACCCACCACTTCGCTCCATCCTAGTAGAAGCATTGGCTCCACCAGACGGCCCTCGTCCGCGTCTCTCCGGCCGGACACACATGTCTCCTCGTGTGGTGATGATCCAAGAAATATCCTGCCAGCCGGTCCGAGTAGCAGATCAACCACATACTTCACCTGGTCAATAAGTGACAGGGGTCCAGATGCTAGGGCGCCAGTATCCAACGATTCAACATCGGAGAGACCACAGAGGAGCATTCAAAGTTCTGCTAGGAAGGTAGTCCTCCAGGAGCGGAAAATAAAGAGCCCTAATGTGGTTTTGGAGGATTTAAAAATCAGACCAACTTCGAGAGTAAAGCATCGTCCACGGAAACGAATAGTATACAAGGATGCTCAGGTCCAAACATCTTTTGATGCAGAAACTGATCAAAATCGCCAACATGCAAAAAAGCCAATACCCCAGTATCAAGATTCTGCAGTTATGACCGCGGATGACAACAACAACAACAACAACATCAAAGAACGTGTCTCTATGCTGGCCGCAGAATCAACGCCGGATATGAACAAGAGGCCTGTGGATGAGCAGCCTCCACCCAATACTACAGCAGCAAGGCCAATAGGTGCACCACCGCAGCCACAGTCCCAACCTCAACCACAAGCCTGGGTTACCTACAATCCCGAGGATAGACTCATCTCTCGACCGTTTATAGCAGCGCGTACCTTGCTTGGCCAAGGAGGCTGGCAAACATATCAGGAGCCTTCTGCTGGGCAAGCGGTCGGTTGTTATACGCAACCCCTTCCTCCTTCAAGAATTCAGGCTGTAATGCATTCTCACCGACTAACCCCTTTGCGCCCTGCTGCTGATAATATTCCAGGGCTTCCTGCATACCCTTCAACCCAGACTTGTCATGTTCCTACGCAGGAGCCGCCTCGTGAGAGCATGGAAGATTACATCAACAGGATCGAGCAAGAAGCCTTGCAAAATTCCACCAACAATGAAGAAATGGATGAATTACAGCCTCGTGGTCCTGACTTGACTGAAAGCGTGGAGCAGCAGCAGCTCGGCCCTGGTTCATATCCCGAAGGCAATAACATGCTTATTCCGGACACCACGTGGTACGATCAGCATCCACTTCCAACACACGCAGCACATATCGAGGTACAGGACCCCGAATATTTCGACCTAGAACATTACGGGCAGGGTATAGGGGGTCAAGATACCCGGTTACCGAGACTGTGGGAAGATCCGAGCGGGTTCTGAGATGTGACCCGTTCCTGTAGAGAAGCCATCACTCCGGCTTCTGATCCTTCCACTTTGCCTTGATGCTTTCAATATCCATTCCGCACTTTGCGGCTTTGTCGACTACCGCCCGAGCCTTTCCAACCACAGGAGCATCAATCATCTTTCCATCCAAGGTCCAAGCACCTCGACCCGCTGCAGAGGCCTTGTCATCGGCAATAAGGACACGAACGGACCACTCAACCTCAGCCTCTCCTGGGGCGAACAACCTCTGGGCCACTTCGACCTGGCTGGGATGGATACACTCTGTTTTTATGCCAAGTGTTAGTGAGAAGTACCTATTACATCGGTACCGTCGGTAGAAGGAAAGGAACTTCAAAATGGGTAACTCACGCTTTCCATTGAAGCCCATTTCCTTGCCATTCTGACACTCCTCTTCTAGCCGCTTTACACCCTCTGGGCCCTTGTACGAGGTACAGACAAGATCAATGGAGCTTGGGAGATCATATGCTCTGGCTGCAGTCACAATGGCACTTCTGGCGTACAGAAACTCCACCAAACTTGGTGTTCGCGTAATGGACAGGTCCAATGCAAAGTCTTCAGCAGCAAAAATCAGGCCATTCAAATACGGCGACGCAGCACATATCGAGCGTAGATCCATCACTGCCCTGGCCGACTCGATCAGGGCAATCAACTTGAGAGGGCTTGCCGTGGGATCTGAAGAGTGCCGTTGGGGTGCTGCATGGCGGATAACATCGGTGACGAAGGACAAGTCGCTAGCACTGTTGACCTTTGGGATAACAATGGCGTCAAGGTTCGGAGCGCTTGCGAGAGTGGTTAGATCATCAAGCGCATAAGGGGTCGAGACGGCATTGATGCGTACAGCAAGCTCTCCAATGGAAGCCGGCTTGTTCGAAAGTGAGGACAGGTGGTCGCGCAATTGTGTGCGTGCGCTCTGCTTGTTTGCAGGAGTCACCGAGTCCTCAAGGTCATATGTGATATTGTCACTAGCCAAGGAGAGGGACTTGGTCATGAACTTCTGGGAAGACGCAGGAACTGTACCATCTGAGTTAGCAACCAGTGCACATACAGGTGACAGGGGATTTATATCTTGGATAGATCACACCGTATAGCAGCGCCCGACGGAGGACGGAAGAGGTAGCCATTATATTCAGTTCAAGTCAACGGGTGGACTCTGCGGTATGTCTGGAGGCTGATGTGATAGGAACTGCCCGACTTGGTGGCTCACGAGTATGACTGGGTCAATCGCGTTTTCCACTGCATGACACTGCCAAGAATTGTTAAGGCGTGATATTCTCGAGCAGACGGATCCCAGTCCAGTGATCACTCTGGTTATCAGAGAAAGGGTGAATATCAACCGCAAGGAGGTGTTGAGCTCAATGAACAGTCAAATGGCATGTGACGTAGCACCGGCGCGGAGCTGTTGCTTCGGGCCGCTGTCGGCTGGGGCACTATATCCACTAAACTTTACCGTTCTCCGCACTTCCCGATGCAGCTTTGATGCCTATTCACGGAGAGCCTCATCATTAACCATACAAATAATTTGGAAGCCCCATAAATGATGTGATGGAAAAAGAAATTGAATTCCTCAGTGTGTAAATTCAGGACGCTTTGTACGGAAGACCAGCACCGTGTCAATCTTGTCGTAGTGGAAACGCGGCAACGATAGTGCATTAACAGACAAGCCAGGGGTCCGGGTAGAAGGTACCTCCTTGCTAACAGGAACCGGGTATCTAGTTACCTCGTAGCGCTACCCAGTACACATGGTTCTGTTAATGCACCTCAAGCTCCTTGTCTGGTACGGTCAGCCAGCGCGGAGCTTAGGTGTTCTGACCTGCGCAGTTACGCATCGTGCGGACGGCATCATCTCTCTCCAAGCAACTTCACGACGACAACACTGGACAACGACCGTCGAACCCCGAAACAGGTCACTTTCTTCTACCGATGATGGAAGCAACACCGACGCCCGGCTCTTTGAGCTGGCGCTTAAGCTCGCATCCTATTACGCTCCTGACCTTCCTCGCTTTTCGATCATGTAGGTGCTCTCGGTTCCTCTCCTAGCTCCCTTTGTCAACATCTCGAGGATTGCGTCGAGAAGCCACTCGTCGTTACGGTGATGATGGATAGGGGGATATATCCCAGCGGACGGCTGGTTAGAAGATTACGAAGAGAAGATGGAGGACGGAGCGCCCGATATCTGCTTGCAGACACGCTTGCTAACAACTCGATCGCGAACTACAGCTAGTCTTCTCGTCTACCTCTTTGGCCTCTTATTTACCGACAATCTGTAAGGCAACCCCGTCTACCCGTTCAAACCCCCTACAATCCTCGACTTGCCCACTTGCCCACCTGCCCTTATACATTTACAGGCGAAGGCGAACCCGAGAGCGTCCCTGGCTTTCCACGGCTGTCAATCACAAGAAGAAACAAACAAAACTGATTGCTAACCACCTCCCTCCCTCCCGACAGTGTCATGATCTTCATCATCACCATCCTCCTCCTCGCCGGCGACTTCTACTACCTGAAAAACATTGCCGGCCGACGGCTCGTGGGCCTGCGCTGGTGGAACGAGGTCGACCCTAACTCGGGCGACTCGCACTGGGTATTTGAGAGCAGCGAGCCGGGGACCAAGATCATCAACGCCACCGACAGCCGCTTCTTTTGGCTGGCTATCTACGCGCAGCCGCTGCTGTGGGTGGTGCTGGCTATTGTGGCGCTGTTTAGTTTGAAGTTTATTTGGTTGCCTCTTGTTGGTATGTACCTTCTTCCTCCGCCCTCTGATTATCGGACCATAGCTAGCTCTCTTAAGTGTGGGTTTATGTGTCAAAGGGCATTATGCTAATCGGTTGTTGATGGGTTGCTGTAGCTATCGCGTTGGTTCTTACGATTACCAACTCGCTTGCCTTCTCGCGGTGCGACAAGTTCAGCCAGGCTTCCAACATTGCCGGGACCGCATTCAGCTCCGGCAACATTGCTGGTAATATTGCGAGCAACATGGTTGGGAGGTTCTTCTCGAGGTAGACAACAAGCAGAAAGAAAAATGCTGGAGTCAGGAACGTGGGTCAGGTTGAGCGAGTACCCAAAGAAATCTTTTCTCATCAGGAACAGGTAGAGGATTTACACCCCGAGGATACTTAGTGGTCATTTTCATATTTTTCCGGTCTTCATAATGTGCATTACAGGTCGGGCTTCGGGAATGGCGTCAGCGAAGGGAACTCTGGCACATCAATTTGCCGATGGTCATCTTCTAGTTTCAGTGCCAGCAAAATAGTATGTGAGGAAGACTAGCTCGACGAAAAACATGGATGATGTGTCCTGCACACAAGTTGGCCGTCCATTTTCTTGTTTTGTACGGATTATTGGGAACCAAAAATTAGTTCTTGCTCTAATAATACCACCCGGTATGTTCACTCCGTTTCCCTCGTTACATTCACCTTCTTTGAATCACTCGAGGGCTACTAATAGAAGATGAAGGAATACCGAGTTACTGATTCAAGATTTTGTTCATTCATAACCATCAGATATTGTAGCATCACTCGCCATTGATATGGATATACGCACGTCCCAAGGATAAACAATGAAAAAGGAAAGCCAATAACTGATCGTATCCCCATCCCCAATAACCACCATGCTCGTTTATTTTCAACTTTCGAAGCATTCATAGGTTCCTAGATCCCCTCCGCCCTCCCGCATGCTGTTCAATCGCCGCATCAAGCTGACGCTCCTCCTCCTCTAACCTCCTGATCTCCTCCTCCGTCATCCCCTCCTCGACTAAATGAGCATACGGCGTTGACAAGCTCCTGCCTTGCTGCTGTTGGCTGATCAGACTACCCCGGTTGCTTTCGGTGCCTGCTCCTCCCCCGTGTGTGAGCGATGGTGCGCCACCGCCGCTGTGCAGAGTAGTAGGCGATCCCCCTCCTCCTCCCCCGGACTGGTGATCAGAGTACATAGTATACGACCTTCCAGATTGATGATCATGCTGTATCTGCTGCTGCTGCTGCATATGGTGGGACGGGGCGTTCGAAACCGGGCTGCCTCCATCTCCTTCTAATCTTCCATCTACTCCAGGAAGAACCACATGTGGGGAAACACCAGAACCAATGTTAGGAATAACGTCACTACCGCTATTCCTGTTATTGGCACCGGCACCTCCCATTCCCATGAGGTGTTGTTGGTGGCTGTGGCCATCGTCAGAGTAAGGCGAGTGAGGAGCGCTCGTCACGTCGTGGATGACGCCCGCGTTGGCTTCCTTCTCGGCCATGAGCTCGTCGCCGCCGTTTCGACCGCCGCCGCTGGCGAAGCCCCCGTAAGGCACGCCGCGGCTGGTACCGCCGCCGAGAGCGTTTTGCTTCTGGCGCCGCCGGACGCAGAAGAAGACGATGCCGCCGACGAGGGCGAGGCCGAGGAGACCGCAGGCTATGGCGATTCCGACGATGGCGCCGATGGAGAGACCCTTTTTGCCCTTGGAGCTGGTGGGCTTTTCGGTGCCGCTCGTGTTGTCGGTCGTAGTTGGCTGGGCAGTCGAGGTGGATGTGATGGAAGATGATGGGGTTGGATCGTCGCTCCTGGTGGCGGTATGATTTTCTTCATCCGCATTATCTTTGGGGATAAATGGCTGGTCGTCTTTGAATCCAGAGTTTTCTAAAGCCTTCGTTATCATATCCGGGACTTCGCTAACCAAGGTGAACAGTCGGCTGTAGCTTATGTGTTCCTCTCCATCCTTGGACCAATGTGCCTCAAAGTACAGCGACTTTACGGACCGCGTAGCCCCGTCCCAAGCGGCAAGGTCCTGACTTTGATTTAGTGGAATCGAAACTGTACCTTCTAGTGTGTTCGAGGTAACTTTCCAGGTTTTTTTTATTAGCGTTCAGATTCATCACTTTCGGGCATATCCAAAGCTCAACGGGGACAGAGTGATTTCTGCAGTTAACTTACCGTTAAGTGTCTTTGGAACGTTGGCTAAGCCTGGTCCCTCCATACCGAGATCCCCTGAAGTACCGGCCACACCATATCCAATTTTCTTTTCAGTGGCGGCTGTATCTAGTTCGTCAAGGTAAACGGTATGAACTGACACGCCCTCCCTCGTGGACCATCTGAAAGTTGGTGCTGAGTCCCCTAACTTGATGATGGCCGCCCCATTCAGTTCTGGGTCGCTCTGTGTGGTAAACCCGTAATAGGCATTAAACTCAAAAGGACCTCTAGCAACTTCTCCCTGTGAAGCAGCAGGGCTCGCCAACGAGAGAGCGGCTAGCAGCCAGCTCTTAACCGTAGCTATTCGCATGGTATACCGACTTCCGCTCCTCTGGCACCTTCCTCTCAAATCGGCCTCCGAGCCTCCAAATATGTTGTGTAAATCGTCGCTGCTTCAGGTAAGACGCCTCGTAGTTGTCAGTATTTGCATCATTCCGTGTCGTCTGCTTTATCTTCGTCTTCGTGGTGCCGGTTCGAATCCTGAGAAGATGTGTTGACGCCGGTAAGGGAACAGCCAGCAGCTGAAAGTGTGCCAGATGGGAGAAAAGGTCAGAGAAAGTGGACAACCCAAACGGAACCGCGCACGAACGAATGCGAAGGCGTGCGTAGGTAAGACGGACGGGGTCTGTGGAGCAGAGCGAACGAGGCTCGGGAGTAAGCACCAATACCAACTTGGGATAGGAGCAACTATCCGTATGGAGGATTGGATGGATTGGATGTACAACACCCCATCCACAGACAAATGATGTGTGGGACAGGCAGGGGGGCGAAGAGCAAAGCAAAAGGATAGGATAGGAAAACGGGAACTCCCAAGAAGAAACACCAGGCCAGGCCACAAACGGGGCCAAACTCGGGCTGGACTGGGCTGCGGGCTGTTGCTTAGTGTAGCCTGATGGTGGCTTGTACATCAAGCACACTCCGACACTCGCAAGGGGAGGAGGGGAAGAAAACTGAGGAAAACCCAAAATGATAAAAAGGGTGGGATGGAAGGCCACTCAGCTGAATCAATG
The DNA here is from genome assembly GCA_009806015.1 of Neurospora sp. CHS-2018b. Lineage (NCBI taxonomy): Eukaryota > Fungi > Ascomycota > Sordariomycetes > Sordariales > Sordariaceae > Neurospora > Neurospora sp. CHS-2018b. The sequence continues at coordinate 305,000 of RAOV01000007.1, forward strand.
GAACCACCAAGTGTCAGATGGGATTACCCAATGCCAGTCTGCTCTGGGATAGGAAGGATTCAGATCACCTCTCATGAGTACCATATCCCCCTGTCTTGCTTTCTCTTCTTCGGTCACTTTAACCAGTTACCTACCCGCTCAGCTCGCTCTTATACCCTTGTGCCACTGCCTCCCATGTTTGTGTCGGTCTGCTTCATGAGAGGAGGTCTCACTTCTCGGTACACTGCATCAGCACTCTCGGCGACGGGTGGAATGTGTGTGCCACTCAACGGACGATGACCTTTGGCACTGCCAGGATCGCTTTTTCCTTTCTTCCTTTGCTCCTTCCTTTCTTTACCATGTGGGCGCAGCAGCAAGAACGATTGACTACTGCATTTGACTTTCTCACTCTTTCCTTTCTCTATCTGACATAAAAATGTCGGGTATCACTCCAGTCACATATCCATAACCCATGAAACGCTGTTTCCTGTGATCTACAACATCCCCCCACCAGGGCTTAGCTTGATTGGGAATTCATCGCGACTTTAGCCTTGGTGGGCTGAATACTACCCGGGGGGAGAAATGCAACGTGAGGTGCTGTGTCTACTCTGAGTTCCTAGCTCACCTCATATATAGGTCTGACCTCGGATCACATACGGAGCGCCAAGATAGCGCCAAAATAGACCTCGGATCACACTCGGAGTACTATAACGTATATAAGAATTTATATCCTTACTATACTCGTCTAATAAATATTAAAGCTCGAGGATATTAACCTAATTAGGAGGATTAATTTAAAATTCGTTCTTAACCTATCCGGAACTTATCCCTATTTTACTTATTTAATTCTTTATCCTATTTTCTATTTTTAATTTTAATTATACTCGGACTAATTCAAGACCGGTTCAAAACCGGTCTAAGACTAGTTCAGGATCGGTTCAATATAAATGTTACCGGACTAGCTGGGCATGCCCAGCCAGCCGTTATATCTTGTAAATAATAGTCTAGTTTAGTTATGGAAGCTAGGGTGCCTTGCCTGCCCGGCAGGTAAGTTAGCCGCCCGGTAAGCTAGCTAGGGCTAGTATATCTACTACACTAGCTGGGTAGCCTTAATTCTTATACTTTTAGAATTCAGATCGCTTCTTTTTACCTACTCCAGCCCATACTATCTACAATATCGTATAGTTTGGGCTACAAGTATCAATACCCGTAATATTTAATAGCTGCAACTAAACGTTCAATGGCCGTCAAACTATACTATCGCAATCGTATTAATCGTATCGTAATACTAGTTTATCGAACACTAAGCGCGACCGCGGGGCAACTCTAGGATTATAACCACCATAATAACAATATTATCACCAACTTCCTCGACTAAATAATTGTATAAATGGACTTCGGTACGTACGTAATTTTATAATTGGAATTACTAACTTCCTAAATACATACTTCGGTCCTTTAATAAACCCTCTTATTTTCCCATTTTCTAAATATATACTTCGGTCCTCCAACGAAATCTTTACCAAACCGTTAAACCAAGCCTTCATTCAAACGCGCCTTTCTCTCGACTATTCCCGCTAAACTAAATTTTCATTCCCTACCTCTCTACCTCTTTCGATTAACTTTATACTATAATAATATTTTAATACCCGTATCGTAAAGAAAATTACTACCGTCAAAGCAAAAGCGATTAATACCTAATACCTATAATACTCTAACGCTTCCGTAAATAAATTAAGTAGCTTCCTCCCAAAAATTTCCCCTTGAACCTGCCCTTTACTTATTTATTATAAGTTTAAAGAAAGATAAATTAGCCAAAACTACTACTACTAAACGTATTCGTCGTTTTAAGCGCTATAATCTCCTAACCGACCCCTAATATTATAATTAATATAAATTAGAATAAAATTTATATACGAAGGTAATTATAAATTACTACTACTAACTTCGTAAAGAAAGTATATTTTTTAAAAACAAAAAAATCTTTCTCTTTTATAAACCGGGAACTATCTTCTACCGGCTACCTTCGCCGCCCTTGTCTTCAATTCCTAAAACGACCCTTATTAAAGAAACCCCAACTCTTTCGATTTTAACAATCCAAACTATCTTTTTTATTACGCCTAATTCAATCGGCGCTAATAACTACGAAGTTAATCCTTATATTACAATCCCTAAAAAGGTAATCTATACTATAAAATAATAACTTCACGCCACCTACAAAGTACTTTAAACACTCGACCCGTACGTTAATTCAACGTTAAAGACATTATAGACTTTATTTACCTCCCTATTCCCTACCGAAACTAAAATTAAAACTAAAACTTCGCTTCGTAATAATTTCAAAACCCCCAATCGAATTAAGAAATCAATTTTTCAACCGCCGTCTCCTAAAACCGTTAAGTATACGTACCGTAAGTATTAGACCGCATTTTCCTCTAAAAACGCTATATTTAACTATATTTACTCAAATACGTATAAGCCCAATTTAAGAAAAACCCCCAACTTAAAGAGCCCAAAAATATAGTCTTCTATTATTACAATTATCAATACCCCTATTAATTAAATTACTATAATAAACCCAATTCTATAACTTCTTACCTACCTTACCCGCCTTACCCGCCTTACTTCTATAGTAGTATTTCCAACCCCTAAGCGCGGCCAACCTTCTATACTAAATACCCCTTACAATTACCGTATTTACAAAGCAAACTTTCTTTCGAAAAACCTCCTCTTTAAATACTTATAAAATTATAGCTACTACCGCCCAGCCAAGGCTAAAATTAATCCCTCAATATCTCCTCTAAATAAAATTATTAATTAATACAATACAAATCTAATTCTCGAAAAACGTAGAAAACGAAGAATTCCCTCCCCTTAGCGGTCTAAATTAAATACTAAACTTATAAATATAATCTAATTTAATATCCCTTTCCTTTTACTTCTCTTATCCCCCTCTTTCCCTCTTTTTATCCTTTTTCTTTCTTTTCTTCTTTCAACTACCCCATCCCCACCCACCACCCATAAGGATAGCTTCCTTATTAAGCAACGAAAACGTTACATTTCTTTTTCTATATCGCGGCAAATAGCTATAGGCTCAAACCATAATTTCAAGAAGGACTAAGTAATCCTATTAAGAATAATAATAACAATAATAATAATACTACTAAGGTATAGTATCGCCAAGCCTATAATAGCGGCCGTAGTATTGGAATTGCCCGCTTAATCCCGGCACTTATACTTAACTTTCCTTAGTAATTCGACGGACCTCCCTAATGTAATTAATAATAAAAATACGGTATAACCGTAGCTATAGTAATTAAAAATAAAGGAATTAGTAATTCCCTAACAACTCCTTACAATTCGTAACAACCGTCATTAATTACTCGCTATACGCTAAAAATTAGCTAGAATTTTATATTTTTTTCTCTTTCTTTCTTTTATTAACAAAACTAACATTTTCTTAATCTTTCAACACTCTCCAATACTCTCGAATATCCTACTTTTAACATATTTATTATTTTCCTTTCGCTAACCGCCCTATTACCTATCAATTCGCTTTCGCTCCCTCGGTATAAATTAATTCCCCTTATCGGCCTTCTAACTTCTCAACCTTCCCTAGACTCCCTCGGATATTAATACTCTTACCCTAATAAAAGATATCGCATCCCGACATACCCCGGAACATCCCACAGACCTAAAAGACTTCGGAGGAGACCTAGAATATTTCGGAGGAGACCTAAAAGACTTCGGAAGAGACTTAGGTATTTAGGCATTAAAGATAATACTTTCTTTCTTTATAAGCCGGTACTTATTACCGGACTGGCTGGGCATGCCCAGCCAGCCGTTATATCTTATAAATAATAATCTAATTTAGTTATAGAAGCCAGGGTACCTTACCTACCCGGCAGGCAAGTTAGCCGCCCGGCAAGCTAGCTAGGGCCAATATATCTACTACACTAGCTGGGCAGCCTTAATTCTTACACTTTTAGAATTTAGATCGCTTTTTTTTACCTACTCCAGCCCATACTATCTACAGTATCGTATGGTCTGGGCCACAAGTATCAATGCCCGTGATAATAAATTTACTTTTTTGCGTTATAATATAATAAATTATACGTATAATAGTAAATGGATATAATATTAATTAATTAAGAATTAATTTAAAACTTATTTAATATTAATTTTATATAGTTTATTTTTAATTTATTTAATATTTTATATCGTTATTTTACTTTTATTTTCTTTCCTCCTTATTTTACTTTTATTTTCGTTATTATATTACTATTTTATTTATATAATTCTTTATTCTATTTTCTATTTCTAATTTTAATTATACGTAAATTAATTCGGGACTAATTTAGGACCGGTTTAGGATCGGTTTAATATTAATCCTATATAAATTTACTTTTTTTATACTATAATATAATATATTATATATATAATAGTAAACGGATATAATAGTAGAACGGATATAATTAAATATAAATTAATTTTAAACGAATATTATTATTATTATTGGTCTTATACACGCTAACTAACTATATAGTCCACCTAGTGGGTATGCGGTGCTGCTTCTGTTCTTAATTAGTGGGAAAAACCGTGTTAAAGCCGGCTGAAAACCCTCCGCTACTCTTTCGTACCGGTGCCGTAGTAGTATCGTACTTACGTCGTTTATCTTCCTTTCGGTATAACCTTACCGTTATTCCCGAGGTTTGATCTTTAAATTTTAGGCGCGGTTTCTCCGGCTTTACCCCGTTTCTAATTACTTTCTGTACTTTCTTCCGGCGTTTGCGGCCGCCCTTTTATATTATTATTCCTTCCTCCTCTTTATACTTTACCCTTTTATCCTATTTTTTTTAATAAATATGTTATAGCGGCCCTACTTTCTAATATAAAGTAATTTTTCGTTCGTTCCTTCCTTTCTTTCCTTTCTTCTCCCTTTATATTTCCTATTATATTTATTATTATATTTCCCGCCGTTCCGTTATTTGCAACTTACTTTTATATTATTAATAATTCCGATTTAGTTTTATTATAATGCCTTCCGGTAATTCGGTTCTTATTGACCCTAATAAAAAGGTCGATAAGAGTAATAAAAAGTTTAAGTTGGCCGCTAAATAATTTAAGGTTAAAATTATTATTAAAATTAAAGGTTCCGGTACCTGTAGTAATATTTCTAAAGCTTTTAATTCTCTGCTTCGTAGCTCCTATAATTGTAATTAGCCGTCTAATAAGGCTATTAAATCGGCGTATAAGAAGATCCTTAAGGAGAACGCTACGAAAACCTTTACTACTTCGTTATATTATTGCGTACCGTCCGATAATGTATAGTATTATTTATATATTCGTATTCTCTATTGTATTACGTTTATTATTTTTAAGTCTGTTAATAAATTCGCTATTATTTTTAACCCTATTTATTATTTTTAGGATCTTTATATATTATTATTCCTTCCTCGTATCGGTGCCGTTATTAACCTTCGGTATAATTAATATGCGTATCCCTTATAATAAATATAAGAAAAGAAAGAAGATTGAAGAGTATTCGAAAGGTAATTACTTTATTATTACTTACGATTTTATTTACGCTATTATAGAATTGTACTATTCCGCTAATATAGATAACGATAATTTTAATTACGAAATTTTAATTACGAAAGTATAAAGTACCGCGGCTGTTTAAGTAGCGGTCGCGGGCTTTAGCGCCTTTTATACCGAATTTATTAAAGTTATTACTATATTAGATAATAATAATAGTAATAATATTATTATAATTTCGGTCGCTATTATTTATATTCCGAAAAAGAGAAAGTTAAATAATAGCGGTATTATTAATTCTTCTGCTTCGGATTTCTCTATCCTTTATAACGATATTTTTCTAATACGCTTTTCTTCCGCCTAGTTTAATAAATTCGTTTATATTATTTATATTAAAGTTAATAATTTTATTGTTAATTATAAACGTATCCGTAGTATTAAAATTGTAATTGGTTCTATTTAAGCTAAGATTATTAAAATTAACGATTATTTCTCTATTGTACGTATCCCTTCGTATTTCCGTATTATTTTCGCTATTAATTTAATATTTAATTATTTAACGTAGAAGTTATAATTTACGCTATATATTCTAAGTCTTTGAAGTTTATTATTGCCGTTCCTATTCTTAATATTAAAAATAAATGTATTAGTTATAAGACCGTCCCTAAGAGAATTAATTTCGAGGCCCTCTTTAATAAGTATATCGATAATAATAAATTTTTCGAGGATAATAAGGAATATAAAAATAGTTACGAAGACGAAGACGAAGAAGAGGAGGAAGAGGAGGATAATAGCGTTTTACCCTCCTTTCCTTTATTTTATAGCGAAGCCGCCCCTTAGTAATTAGGTTAATTATTCGGTATTAGGCTAGTATCCTTATAATATTATAGTAACTTTTAATAGGATATTTCGGGATTTTTAGTAGTATATAATTTCTTCGTCGGTAATTAGTTAGCTCTATATCGGTTCTATATTAAATTATTATTATAGTTTAAATAGTTAATTTCGGAGTGTTTTAAGCGTATTCCCGCTTACTAATATTAAAGATTAATTTAATTCTCTAATTTCTCCTCCGTTTCCTTTATTTATTTAATTTTTATTATTAGTTTATATTCTTATAATTAGTTTAATTTTAAGGTTTAGCGAAAGATTCGTTCTATTCCTTCTATAGTTTCGAATTTATTATAGAATTATTCGATATTTATTAGCTAATCCGGATCTTATCTCTATATATTTTCTATCTCCCTATATTCTAGGACGATATATTCGAACGTTTCTTTAATTAATCCGCACCGATAGTATAACGTTATTACTTCCGGTACCCTCTTTTTGAAGAGGAATATCCGTAAATTTATTTTTCTAGTCTTAATTTATATTAAAAGTGAGTTTATAGCCTTCGAAAAGTAGTATAATAATAATTTCTTATTTATATTAAGTTAAGTATAATACTATAATATAGTTCTATTGAACCGCGTACGTACTTTTACGATATTTAACTTCTTCCTTTTCTTTATTACTTTGGTTATTTTAATATATTACTTTATTATTTATTCCCTCCTTATTGCCTCCTCTAACTATTCTTCCCTTTTATTTAGCGTAGGTTCTTTCTCTTCTCTTTATAGTACTGGAATATCTTCCCTAGAAACTTATCGTTCGGCTTATTTAGTTTTTATTTAATTATTAATTAACGGCGCCTATAATTATTTTTTTAGCCTTCTACCCTATATTTTGGCCGTTACCCTTATAGACGTCCTTTTAATATAGGCCGTTATTAGGGAATAGGTAAGCCGTTCTTCGAACGTTCTAACCCTCTTATTAAAGTAGAGGTCGAGGGGGGGGTAAAAGGTTTTTATTTCTATATTAAACGTTAATATAATTTTATATACTCTAGAAATTACTTTAAAATAATTAGTCTAAATCGTTATAAGAGCCTTCGTAAGTCCGTAAGGTTCTTCTAGCAGTTCTATCGGAGTATAATACGTTAATACTTTGTAAGTTATAATTATACGGATTACTTTTATATATACTTCCTTTATTTGGACGAAATTATAACCCTATATTTTCGCTATAATATATATAAAAATGAAAATTTATATTAATATCTTCTTCTTTACTATTTAAAGATATGTCCGGTAAATTAATTTACAATTTAATTATATGTTTAGGAACCGAATTAATTCTATAGGGGTAAATTAATATCCTCCGAAATCGATTATTTCGGTCCTTAATTACCGGGTTTTAATAAAATAAATAAATTCGGACTTATTCGCTTCGAATTCTATTCTTCTTTCCGCCGCCCAACTATAATAAATCTATTATATTTCCTTTAATTTTTTATAATTATTTTTTATTAATTTTGAAAAAATTAGAATATTCGTATCGTTTGCGAAACCTATTATTATTATACCCCGTAAGTCCTTTAGTATTTTATAGAATATAGTTATAAAGATAAAGAATAGGATAGGTAAGAAGGGGGAGTTTTATAATACCTTTACAGGTATTTAGAATTCTTATATCGACTTTCTATTAAAGAAGAAACTTCTCCGCCGGTCTATTAAAAAGTTTTCGACTTAATAAAATAATTATTACGGTAGCCCCTTTTCTTATAATATATAGAGGAACTATTTATAATTAACCTAGTCGAATATTCCTTTAAAGTTTAAGAAGAGTAATAATATTACTACCCCTAATTCCTATACTATATATACTATTTTTATTATTATTCGAATTATAAATTCTATTAATCTTCCTTTTTTATTCCTTATTTACCCTTCCGGTAGGAATTTATATTCTTCCGCCGTAAGGGCGAATTGCTCCGCTATAATTACTTCTAAAATTTTTCTTACGTAATTTAATAGTATTATAGGGCGCTATATTTCGATTATCTTCCTTTATATTGCCGTCTTTTTTAATTTCTTTAATACTATTACTTTTATATACCATTATTATACTAGGAAAGAGCCGAGGGTAAAATTACTAATTATAATTATAGTAAGTATTTCCGCGAATTATTTCCTATAAATTTTAAATAGTTTATTAAAGAGTTAATTGTTTCTTAGTACCTTATTGGGGGCTATACGGCGTAGTATCTTTACTATATCGTCCGTATTAATTTTATAATTTATTAATAATTTAGTCCCTTTTTTCTTTTGTTAATTTAGTAAATATTCTATTAGTATTTCTACTTTTAAGAAGAACCTTTCCGCTAGAATTTCCGCTTTACTTTTATAATTTTATTTCTCTACTATATTTCCTTTTTAATATAGTGCCGGTATTTTAGGGGGGTTAGAAGGTAAATAGCTTTACGTTCTTCTTTACTATTTTAATATTTAAAATTTTTTCGTATTTTTTGATGTATCTTTTATAAGGGTATATTACCGTTTCGCTTATACGAATTAAATAGCTTCGGCTTATTTCTATTTCGCTTCCTCTAATTCTCTTTTCCTTATTAGTGTCCTCCTCTATTTTTAAACCCTTACTATCTTTCTTATATATTTAATAGCCTCCTTTATGTTTAAATCCTATTAATCGGTACGCCTACCCCTTCTCCTCTTCTATTTCGGGATTATTTTATTAACGACTTTAATTAATTCTTTTATTAATTTCTCGGCCGTAGCCTTTAAATTAATAATTATAATAATTACCGCCGGGATTATAATATATTTTTTAGTAAGTTCTTTAACTTTTTTAATATTTATAAATATTTAATTATAATCCTCTTCGGTATCCTCCGGCTCTTTAGTAATTTTAGTACGGATTAAAATTAATTGAATTTGGTAGTCCAATCCGGTAAAGACTTCGTCTTCTATTATTTAGTACGTAATATATAGTATTTCTATTATTTAAATATAATCGATAATATTATTAAATTCTTACTGCGATTCGTTCCTTAATTGTATTAATTCGCCTTTTAGCGTTATTAGGACGAGCCTATAATTTATTATTAGCGAGAGGAGGATGTGATTACCCTTATTAATTTTTTTATTAATATCCTATTTTGGGTAGTAAAGATTTATATCCCCGATTATAATATTTCTTCCCTTCGGCTTCGATGCGATTTCTTAAAGGGGGGTAACCTATTTACTTTTAGAATTTGAATTTTAAATTAGTAAGTAAATAGATTATACTTTTATTTTATTTTTTCTTTCTTTTAACTTTATTATTACTTAATTGTTTCCTTATTTGTAATCCTATTAGTCGATTGCAAAATATTTATTTATATATAGCGTTACGTACCTTTAATTAATATTGTCTAATGTTTAATAGCGTAAAGTTTTAGTATTAGGAATATTATTTATAATTATACTTTAACCTAATTTTTAGAACGCTATAATATTATAGCGGTCTTCTATTTTTAATACGATCTTTATCCGGTTATATAATTTTATTACGTTCTAATATAGAATTTTTAAATTTATAGGGTAGATATAAGGGTAGTATTCTTTTAATATAATTGAGGGTTCGATTTAATAGTAATATTTAGTATTTTAAAGATTCTCTTTTAGCGCTTCGCCCTAATTATATCTAATTTAGTACGAAATTCCTTCTATTATTTTATATAGGGGCTACTATATTTATTAATTATTATTATTTATTATTTAGATTCTAGAATTTCTAAGTTTGCGTTTAGGACTTTTAAATTATTATTTTCGTTAGTAGGTATAAATTAGGGCTATATTAGCGTCGTAAGGGGGGCGGTCCTTTTAGGTCTTTACGCCGCTTTAGGTTATATTTATTAGAGGAATTATTATTAGATAGCCTCGTCGGCCGGTTTATTAATTATAGGCTAGTTAGGTATTAGCGTTTCTTCGATAATTATTAGCTCCGTCCGTTAAGCGAATTTGCGTAGGTATTCTATAAACGTTATAGAGGAGCGACCGAGCGCCGCTTTTATAAGCGGGTAATTGCGAGAGAATACGAAATATCCTTTATAATTATAAAAGAAGTATTTTATAAGGTTAAGCTTTTAATTAGAAGGGTAATTAGCTTTAATATCCTTTATTATTCTATTTAAATATTTCTTTTCGGTATATTGGAAGTATTACGCTTTTTTCTCCTTAAGGTAATAATTATATAAATAATTGAATTCCTAATAGTTATAATATTATTAGGGGATTACGTTTCGTTTAAAGGGTTTATAATAGAATATATTGCCTATTTAGAAGAGGGAGTCTTTAGTAAAACGAATTCCTTCGTCTATATTAATTATTTCTAGGAGGAGAGAGCCCCTTTTATTCCTATATTTCTTCTGGAATACTTTCGCCTGGATAACGTTAATTTTATTCGCTAGGGATAACTCTTTTATTAATTATATTAGATTAATATTATTAATAACCGTTTATAATATATTACGGACTATTACTAAAACCGTACGGAACGTAATTGTCGCTTCTTTATAGAAGGTATATATTATTTAAATTTAATACGTTAAATACTATTTCTTTCCTTTTTTTCTAAATATTATAATATAATTTCCGTTAAGATGTAGTTTCGTAACCGCTCTAACGTTAGCCTTAGGGAATTTCTAATTAATTACTTATATTATATTATTAACCGTATACTTTTCTTAATTAATAAAAAGAAGTTTATTATTTAATTTAATAGTAAAGTATTATTTAGTTCGAAGGGGGACGAAAATTTAAGTATTTATCGGGGCGAGGTGAGATTTCTTCAGGCTTATTAATTAGGTATTCGGGTCCGTAGCGATAGCGGCCCAAATTTTCGGGGGAATCGCTTATTTCTTCGTAATATTAGTAATTATTTTTTTAAATTCGTTTATATTGTTCTTAAATTATTCGGTAGCGTTAGGGGGGGTTGGAGGGGTTTTATTGCGTATACTTAGGATATTTGCGGTAATATTGAAGAGTCTTTCCGCCTACTTTATACGGGCTTTAAGCGGGCTATTAATATTAAGGAAATTTATAGCCTTTAGAAGGAATTTCTTTATATTTTCCTAATAGGGTTTCGAGGTTATTAAAGTTTTAGGCGTAGCGTCGCCGGCCGTTATCGTCGTTATTGGTACTCCGGCCGTGGGATTTCCGGGTATATATCGGCTCGCCGCCAGACCGCTATTATTATTCCCGACCGCCGCAATACCCGCGTCTTCGATACGTAATTGATACGGCATCGTAAATAGGGGTAATCGGACGTCCTAAATACGATTCTAATGTTAAAAATAGTTTTACTATCGTCGTCGACTAAGAACCCGCGTTTCAATGTTTCGCGAGCTTTCTAAACGAATATTATTTTTCTTAATATATTAAATAAATAATTCAAAATAAATATAAATCTTAAACCTATCCCCAACTCGTTCTCAATTTATTCCGAACTTATCCCCAACTTATTTCTAACTTATTCGAAACTTCGTTTCCCTATTTTATTCTACTATTTTATTTTCTATTTCTAAATATTTATTTCTAAAATATATATTCTTCTAAATTCCTTTTAATACCGATTTAAAACCTTTCTAATATTTATTTACTATTTACTATAGCGCCGAAATATTAATAATTAATTACTTTTATATATTATATAAAGGGGGGTAATAATAGTAAAAGATTAAAAGGTCTTCTTCTATTTGAAATTAATAATATAAGTATCGGTCCGTATTTAATTTGGAACCGATCCCGGATCGGTTACTAATTTAATTTAGGATAGCAAATTAATTATTTATATTAATAAAATATATTACCGGGCTTTTATTAAGGGGAAAAAACTCTATAAAAATATAGTATATAATTAGAATTTTTATACTTATATTAATTTATAATTAGTTATTAATTAATTTAATAACGATTCTCTACCTAGGGTACTTTTATTAAATATTTTAAGCGTTATATTAATAAAGAAAGTGAATTTTATAATATTATTTCGTAAGAAAATATTAATAGGAAAAAAGCTTTTAAGTTAATAATTAAAATTGTTTAAGAAATTTAAAGTATATAATCGGTCTTTAATAAATTATAAACGGATTTAGAATTAATTTATTATAATTTTCTATAATTCGTTTATTAAATATTATAATAATTTCCTTATTTATGAAGTAATAATAGAGAAGCTAACGAAAGAAGTACTAGAAAAGTAAAGAATTAATTAAAAAGTAAAATAAAGGGTAGAAAAGAAGAAGGTGATAAAAAAAAAGTAATAAAACTAAGAGGTAGAAAATAAGGGAAGGGAAGATAAAGAGATGGAAAATAAGTATAAAATATTTTTAAACGGCTAAAAATTAGTAGAAGACTTATTTTAAACCGGACGTAAATTAATATCGGATAATAATACTCCTTACAATTATTTCCTTCCAATTATAGCTATTTCTTTAAAATATTATCTTTACTAAGAGGTAATACCGATTATAAACTAATTTTAAACTAATCCTAATTATAATAATATTCCTTATAATTATTTTCTTTTAATAATAACTATTTCTTAATAATATCGTCCTTATTAAAAAGTAGTACCGGTTCTAAACTAATCCTAAATTAATCCTAATTATAATAATACTCTTTATAATTATTCTCTTTTAATTATAATTATTTTTTAATAATATTATCCTTATTAAGATGTAATACTAATTTTAAATTAATTTAAAACTAATTCGGGTTTAAGCCTAAATTATTTCGAATATTTTATTCTAAATTGGGAGTTCCTAACGATAGAAGATATAGTAATAAACGAATTCGCCCGAAAATTTCCTTTTTCTAGGGAAATAAATTAATTGCAAGCTAATTATACCGCTTCCAAATATACTTCTTAATATACCCCCGAATTATCCATTCCCCTTAATAATATAAGACCTATTCGGGATTAATCTATAATTAATTATACTACCCCTAAATTATTAATTATCTTTAATAATATAGGATTTATTCGGGATTAATCCATAATTAATTTTATTACCCTCGAATTACTAGCTATCCTTAATAATATAAAATTTATTTAGGATTAATTTATAATTAATTCTATTACTCTTAAATTACCGGTTATCCTTAATAATATAGGACCTATTCGGGACTAATTTGCAATTAATCTTATTACCCCCAAACGTACTATATTTATAACTATTTTTAAACCGCTTTTTTATCTTTTTAAAAAGGAGAGTATAATTCTACCTATATTTAAAGTAAAATACTTTAAAAGTAATTTAAAGAAAGGTTAAATAAATTATCTATTTAATAAATTTTAAATAAATTTAGGATTAATACTATATTAATTATATATTAATTTTTTCTATAGTTTTATAGCGATACTATAAAGTAGGAAGTAACCAAATTCTATAATTAGGACGGGTAATATATTATTTTATTCGAATATATTATTTATTAGGAAGAATAGAGAATATATAAATATTTCATTTATTCTAAATTAGTACAAAACTAATTTTAAATTAATATAAACCTTCTTCCTATTTATTATTATTATTAATTTCCTTATAAAATATAATAATATTTTTATATTTATTTTCGTAAAGTATAAAATAAATAAAGTACGGATTGAATAAGGATATAACTAAAATAGGTTAAAAATTAGTCCGGTATTAATCCGTTAATTAATAAAATATTAAAGTTGGATATTATAAAGTAAAATAATTAAACGATAGCCTTAATAGGTCCTATTTATATATTAATTCGTAAAAGAAAGTTAAAGGTTAGGGAATAAGTAAAATAAATTCTTTTTTTATATTTCCTTAGGCGGATTAATTAATAATTAGTTTAAAATAGATTTAAAATTAGTTTGGGATTAATTATATATTAGTTTGCGATATAAATTTTAAATATATAATTATTCCTTTTTCGAATTATATAATTTTTTTTACTTTAAAATAACCTTTTTTAAATTCTTCCCTCTTTATTTTTTACCTCTTAATTTAATACTTACGTATAAATTAATTTATTTAGAATATTTAACTTTAATTAATCCTAGATTAGTCTATTTTATATCCTAAACCAATTTTTATTATATTTTTTATTACCTTCAATCCCTATACTTCTTTTATATCCGTTAATAATAATATACTTAATATATTAAAGACCGATACTTAATTCGAATTTATTATTAAATAGAATAATTTTATCGAAGATAAAGCTTTTACCCTCTTTAATTTAATTATAATTAACGCTAATTAATATAATATTACTATTAAAAATAATATACTAGATTTAATCCCTCTTATAAATAGTAGCCCTATAAGTAAATTGGGTCCGAATTAATTTAGGACTAGTCTTAGACGGGTTAAGGATTAGTCCTAGATAAATTAAAAATTTAAATTAATTAAATAATATTAAATTAACGAAATTAATTTATATTATATATTATTAAACGGTAAGATTTCTAAATAAATAATCGAAATAGAACGTTTAATTTATATATTAATACTTTTTAAATATTTAGAAATATCTACCGGCAGGGTTAACTATATAATTAATATAGAAATTCTAATACTTAATTTAGTTAAAAAATTATAGACCGATATAAATTAAATTTATCTTAAATTAATTCTAAATTAATTTTATACCTGTCCGGGATTTAATAAGAATTTAATAATTTTAATATTATAATAAGTAAGTAGGGAGTAAGAAATTAATTAATTCTATATTTTTAAATGGAATTTTTTATTACTGCTTCGTTTTAAATTATATAGGGTTTAAATATTATAAATATTTTAATTTACGAATTTAAAACCTTTATAAGAATAGTAATTCTTATTATATTAATAAGGAAATTATTTAAATAGGGTTTTAAATTCGAATAGCTAAAAATAATAATCCGGTAGGAAATTAAACAATATTATAAAATTAATTTTTTTCTTATCCCGAACTTATTCTAGACCTAATTAAAATTAATTTATAATAATTTAATTATATAAATTCGCTTTAATAATAATTAAAAACTAATATAAAATTAATTGTTTTATACTTACTAATAATTACCGCCTTATTTAGTATACTTTTAATATAAATTATTTATTCTTCGAATTAATTTAAAATTAGTCCCGAACCGGTTTGGGACCTATTTAAAACTAATTCCTAATAAGGGTCGTTAAAATAATTAATTCGTTTATTTTTTAAAATATTCTAATTAAAAGAGTAGCGTACAAGGTTATTAGAATCGCTATATCCCTATAAAATTCTATCCTTCTTAAGCTTTAATAAAGCCTATTTTTAATAGGGTACATAAATAATAAAAAGTAATTTAGAAGTAGAGTTATAGCGAATAGAATTCGAATACTTAACGCTAAATAATATATAATACGTATTAAATTCGGATTAATATAAATTGAATTTTTAATTAATTTAAAATTAATATATATATTAAGTACCGATTATCTTTAAAAATAAAGAAAAATAGTGAATTTTACCAATTATAAAGTATTATAGAATTACTATATTTTAATAGATTAAAACTATATTCTTTATATTATTTTTACTTCTTATAACCTTTATTACTACCTTCGCCTTTTACTTTTTAAAATATTTAAAAGAATTTAAAAAGAGATTTTTTATATTTTTACCCGGATTAAAGATTTGAATTTAATATAGAATAAATCTATAATAAATCCCGGATTAGTCTTATATCGGTATAAAATTAATTGAAAATTATAATTAAATTAATCCGAAACCCTTTTTTCTAAGAATAATTTACCGACTAAAATAAATTTACCCTTAATAAATTATATTCAAATTATAATAATATTATACGAATACAATTTTTAATTAAGAAGTATAAAGCGATTTATTAGCCGCTTAATTCTTTTAATATTACGATTATTTATTAATAGTAGGTTCGGTATAAAAATAATCCTAACCGAATAAATTTCTTAGATTTATTTTAAATTAGTCCTAAATATATCCCGAATTAGATTAGAACCAATTATTAATATATATATAATATATTTAATATTTCTTCGACGATAGTAAGAATTTTATTATTATTTATTTTTATAAAAATTAAATTGAATTTTTTAAAAGGGGCCTAATTAAATCCTTTAAATTAAATATAAATTATAAGTACTTTTTAGGGAAGAATAATTATAAAGTAATTTAGAGTTTTTATTTTAAATTAATTTAACGAAGTATATATTTAAATTTATTCCGAACCTATTTAAAACCGGTCTTAGACTAATATAGAACTAATTTCTAATATATCTATAATTATTCTATTTATTAAAATCCTTACGAATTCAAATACTCTATTAATATATCGATATACCTTCTAAATCGTTTTTAATATTTTTTAAAAATAGTATAACTATAAAGTAAAGTAGGCAAATTTTTATAAGAAGGGTTTATATAGTATTATTATTAATTAGGATTATAAAGTTATAATAGGTATTATTCCCTATTTAATTTAGGATAAATCCCGGATAGTTTTTAAATAAATTTAATATTAATATTTTTTATATATAGGCTTTAAGAATTACTTTTCTAGCCTTAATAAATATAGTTGTAATTGGTTATATTACGCTTAAAGAAATATCCGTTTATACTATATATATTTTAAACGTAGTATATAAAGGCTTATTTAAGGTAATAAGTAATTAAAGTAATAAATAATAAATCTTTTAAATTATTGTACTTATAATAATTATATTTTAGTTTATTAGTAATTAATAAGTAAATTTCTTATAAATTTATAATTAATTTAAAACCTATTTAAAACCTATTTAAAATTTGTTTAAAACCGAAATAAGACTAATTTAGGAATAAATAACAAAAGAATTTAAATTTAGGATTAGGTTAAATATAAGATAGTTCCGGCCATTCGAACTAATTTTAACCTAATATATTTAAAAATGCTTTCTAAATATTAAAATATAATAAATTCCTATACTAATACTATTAAAATTTTATACTAATAGTCGTATAATTAGAGTATTCGCTTTATTAACCTTATATTATATATAGATAGGTAATGTATTTAACCGAAATAAAACTTAAATAAGTCTTAAATTAATCCCGGAATAATATTTAATAATATTCGATTAAATATAAGTATTTTACAGTATATAAAAATTAAATTAAAATTTAATATTAATTTTAATTATAAGACTTAATTGAAGAACGAATATTTTATAAAAAGATTTTAATAGTATAATAATAAAATAAGTAAGTTAATTAGTCTGGGATTAGTTTAAAATTGAACCGGGACTAATTTATTATAGAAAAGTAATAAAATATAATTATTAACCTTACTATTCTAATATACGACTTTATAGTAAATTCGCTATAAATTCCTACCTTATTGAAATTTTCTTCAAAAAATAATAATCTTTTCTAAAATTTACCTTTATCCTCTATTCCTTCTATTAAATTTAATTCTTTATTAACGTAGAGTAATATAGAAGGGTAATTTTTAATAATTTTAGTATTTTCTTTTAAAATTATTTGTAAATTAGTTTAGGATTAATCTTTAATCGGTTTGTAATTAATATTAGATTACTTAAGAAGCGAAAACAATTAGAACCTAAGGTAATATAATAAGATTGTAAAGGAGAAGAACGTCGGTTTAAAATTCTTTAATTAAAAATTAAGAAAGCTAACGTTAAAATTAAAATAATTAAAATTATAGTTAAAAAAGCCGTAGTTAATACGGAAAAGGCTTAGGCAAATATTAAAATTTTAAAATTATAAGGGAAATAAAATAAATATTAATTTTATTTCGGTCCGGGATTAGTTATAAATTAATTATAAATTGGTCCTAATTATACTTTTAGTAGATAATTCAATTTTAATTACTAAAGTTAGAAAGAAAGTGTAATAAAGATTTATCTTATTCTAATTTAAAATTAATTATAGATTAGTTATAGACTAATCATAATTATATTTTTATAAATTCAATTTTAATTATATCTTTATTAAAAAGAAAATATAACAAAGATTTATCTTATTTTAATACGGGACTAATTATAGATTGGTTGTAGACTAGTCCTAATTATACTTTTATAAATTTAGTTTTAGTTATATCTTCGTTGTAAAGAAAGTGATAAAGACTTGTTTTATTTTAATTCGGGACTAGTTATAGACCGATTATAGATTGGTCCTAATTATATTTTGATAAATAAAGTAAATTCGGTTTCGATTATATTATTAAATTAAAAGGAAATTATATTATATTCTTATTTAATATTTATTATAGATAAATTAGTATTTTATTTAAATAATTAATAAGTAATTTTATTTTATATTATAAAATAAGGATTAATTTTACTTCGGTCTAGGACTAGTTAGAAACTAGTTATAGATTTATTTTAATTATACTTTTATAAATTAGGTTAATTCGGTTTTAATTATATTTTTAAATTATAAGGAAATTGGACTATATTCGTATTTAAAATTTATTTTAAATAAATTGAAATTTCATTTAAATAATTAATAAATAATATTATTTTATTTTAAAAGATAGGGACTAATTTTATTTCGGTTCGGGACTGGTTATAGACTAGTTATAGATTAGTTCTAATCATACTTTTATAGACAAGGAGAATTTAATTTTAATTATATTTTACGGTTAAAAAGGAAATAAAATAGTTATTTATTTTATTCTAGTTTAGAATTCTTTACAAATAAGTTAAATAAGTAGTTAATAATTAATTTTATTTTATTTTAAAAATATTTTTATTATTATTTAAATAATATAATACATTAGTAAGTATAATTGGTATAATAAATATAGTATTTAAAATAAGAATATTATTATAAATAATTTTTAATATTAGAAGTATAAAATAAATTATATATTAGGATATATTATATTTATATTTATTTAAAGAACTATTATTATGGGGCTAGAGCTTAGGGGTTAAGCTTGGCTGTTGCTAAGCCGCCAAGCCGTGTCCCTACTTTATCGATAGGGATACGAGCCCCTTAGTTAACTAGATCCACATATTTACTTAGTATAACGGCGCCGGTCCGGCCATACCGCCATGCCCGCCATACCCCATGGGAGGACTGGTGTCGTAAAGTGCTATAAGGTGCTACGAAGGTTGGAGGAATAAGTAATATAGAAGGTTCGCGCCAAGGCTAGCCCAGACAGGCGCTAAGCCTATTAAAGGTATTTACTCTTATTTATTATATAAGTAAAAGGGGATACGAATGAAGGGATTGGCTAATAGCGACCTATATACGGGTCCCGCTATCGCTTATATACTAAGGTATTTATTCGGGTTCGTACATATATATCTAATTCTCTTCCTTTTCTTCTCCTTACCTTAAATCTTCTATTATAAATAGTATTTTAACTTTGCCTTCGATTTATCTATACTAGCGCCCTTATATTATTTAAAATTAACCTAATAATTACTTAGGAAGGTTAAATCCTAACGATTAAAAACTAATATAAATAATTAAACCGACCGTCGTAATTTAAGGAATCGAAACTTATAATAATAAATATTATAGTACCCCCGCACTTAATTCGCAATAGTACTAGCGCTAGAACCGAAGGCTCTAATAACCCCGATAAAAACTACTACGAAAAGGATAACTATAGCGGAACCGACCTCTTCGAAGAAGGCGAAGACGATAAAAACTCGAGCTTTAAGTCCGAAATTGGAAGCGACGAAACTTTTAACGAAAGAAACGCTATCGATAAAAATAAATTTAAATTATTAAAAGAAAAGGATAAGGCTATTACCGAATTTAATATTAACGAAAAAAGGAAGAAATCGTCTACTATACGTATCGACCCTATTATTAAAGAGAATACGAAGGTCCTTATATACTTTAACGAAAAGTACTTTAATAAATTCTACCTTTTCGAAGAGAAGTTTCGTAGTAAATTTACCCTTCTTCGTAAAAAAACTTTATTTTACTTATATAATTAATTTAAATCCCCGTCCGAAGTATTAACCGACGCTTTAACTAAGAGTAAGGACGATAAAGAAGAACCCAAATTATCGTTCGACCTATTCGATTAGTATATTAGTAGCGAAATTAATAAATATAGTACCGCTTTTACCCTAAAGGACTTTATTAAGGATTTAAAGGCCAAGATGGAAGAGTTCGCTAAATTCTTTATTTGTAATACTATCCTTTACATCCCCTATTGTACTTTACTACCTAATTTAGAATTACCCTTTAACAGTTACTTAAATAAAGCCTAATTTACCGAACTATATACCAACCGCTTAGCCGATATATTCTACGAATTTAAATTTTAAGTTACAATAGCTATAGCTTTACGGGAATAAGTATTAAAATTACGCAAAATTACTTCGTTATTAAATATTAAGCTTTACACTATTTACAATTGGGTCCCTAAATTAGAAGAGGCTCTTTCCGATACGCCTACCTTAACTACTAATCCTAAAATAGTTTAATCCCTTAAAGACTATCTAACGGATAAAGAAAAGGAAATCCAAACCCTAAAAGAAATTATTACCGACTTGAACATCTTTAAAGGCATTCGTAAACTTAAAGATAAAATAGCGATAACAACTACAACTAAAGAGATAATCCTTCCCAATATCGAAAAGGATCCTAATATAGTTCCCCTCCGTCGGTTAATTACCCGCTTCGCGACCGCCCCCCTTAACGACAACGTCGACGATAACAATATACCGGTAATTCCCCTACGCTATACCTAATTCTCGACTAAGTAAATTAACCCGCCTAAATTCTACAATTAAGATAAGGAAAATAACGTACCCTTCGAAGCCTAGTACAATTTAATCTAAGATAAGCTCGAAATTAATATTAATTACTACCTAACCGATTGTAATAAATTTCTCTATATTAAAAATCGTTTAGCCAGCTTTACTTTCAAAAATTTAATACTTTACCTCCACAAAACTTACTCCAATTAATTTATAACCTACTTTAGTTTAATAACTTATTTATAGCACGAATATAGCGATCTTAACTAAAACGAAAAGGCTTTCGTCAATTTTACGAAGCTAAAAATAAAAGATACCGACAATTTCGACTTCTTTAAAAATAAATTCGTTCGTATAGTTAATAAGTACTAACGCCCCAAGACTGAATGGAAGCGCGAACTATTTTAACGCCTTCCCGCAGAATATAAGAAGTAGATAGGTACGAAATATCGTAACCCGTCTATTTTTTTCGAATTTTATTATATCGATTATTCCGGTTTTAACTAAATATTTAAAATTATTGCCGAAGAAGTTAAAGCCGCTTTTAGCAACTTTCGTAATAAAGGTAATAATAATAATAAAGGATTTAGAAATTCCAGCTCCGGTAGTTCTAACTCCTCCGTATTTAAGCCCGTTACTACCGGCGGTAATAACCACTCTATAGCCAACCGAACCGAGGAAATTACCTGCCTATTTAACGAAGGTCGTTATTTTCTCTATAAAGAGCGTAACTATACTAAGCGTAACTATCCCTAGAAGGACTAGTACGACCGAAAGCACCGTAACCGTATAATTACTATCGTCGAATATTATTTAATTTACAAAAACGGCACTAGAAATAGTTAATAGGCGGCCCCCGCTACCGTTAGCATTAGTACTATTACCGGAGATACCGCCCCTATTACTAATAATTAAGGAAACTAATTACCCTAAGTAAATTAAATTCCTTCCTAGGGGAGGTATTAGTTACGGAATAAATAAAGGATAGACAAAGATAAAGAAAGGATAAATTCAATTTAATACCCTACTTAGGAAGGGATCCTATACTTATTTAATATACTATAATTAATAATAGAATATCTTTATTTATATTTAACGCCCTAATCGATATAGGAGCCAACGGCTACTTATTTATTAATATAATATTTATTAACAAATTAAAAGAACAGTTATTAGTGGAAATAACGAACGATTTTCCCGTTCGAAATATTAGTAATTATTAAGGAAAGACCAACTAAAGTATTAAAGAGGTGATTAAAATTACTTTAAGGGTCCGGAACCGAATTATACCCCCGGATTATTTTATTATTATTAATATAAACTACAATCTTATTATCGGCCGCAAATAGTTCGATATTTACAATATTTAGGTCGATTATAAGAACCGCCGGCTAATCTTCCCCCCCGAGTAGAAGCCCGACCCGGACTAAATAAGAAATTTAAGTCTCGAAGTCCGCCTTAGAGGCTCTAGGATCGTAAACCCGGACTACTAGAAGGATGCGGCTTATTGCGACGTATTTATAGAATGAGAAAATAAGTAACGAACTAATAATAAGAATAGTAGTTGTATAGCGCCTAAATTTACGAGCGGTTATACGGCTGCTCTAGAACCTATCCCGACGGACTAGCCCTTTCCCAATTATTATAAGAAAGAATTCGATTAGGAAGCCTACGATTAATATTAAAGAGAGGTATAACAATATTAAAAATAAATCGAGAAGCGTATTTACAAATTTAAAGCTCTCTAGCTATAGCCTAGAAAAATAGTCCTTATTATACTAGCGGATTTTAAATATATCCGAAATAAAGATATTAGCGAATTAAGTTACGCCCGTCCCTACGTTCTATTTTAAAACCTCGATTCAATTTTTAAAAAAACGGACTTATTAAGTAAAATAAAGAGGAATTTAATTAACTTTACCTACTTTATAATATTATTTCTAGAATCCGTATAGTTTGTTCGAATTAAACTAACCGAACCCCGAAACGGTAAATAGGGTTCTAATAGCTAAGGAACCTATAGGCTTAAAAGGGATTTAATAGGCTAGTATAAGGAACGACCAATATAAATATACATCCTTAAAGGCGATTTATTTATAAAGTCTACTACTAAAACCGACTATACAATATATTTAATAAATATTTTCGAAATCGACCGGTTTATTTAATAGAAGTGCGTAATAGAAGACCCCGCTTAGGAACTATTACCCTATAATGAAAAGGAATTGCGAAAGGAAGCCTTAAAAACGGTATCGGACTATTATTACGATTATATTGACGTTTTTAGCAAATTCGATTTAAACGTCCTACTAGATTACCGATTATATAATTATAAAATCGAATTCGAGGAAGGATACCGGCTAGAGGAATTCAATTATAACCCTCTCTATAAAATATCGCTAAACGAATTAGAGGCGGTAAGGAAATATATTTTAGAAAACCTATCTAAAGGATTTATCGAGGCGAATTCGTCCCCCTAGGCCGCCCTAATCCTATTCGTTAAGAAAATTAATAGTAACCTTCGCTTCTATATTAACTATTATAAATTTAATATTATTATAAAGAAAGACCGATACCTACTACCCTTAATCGAAAAAACGTTGGCTAGGGTCGCTAAAGCTTAGTAATTTACTAAGATTAATATTCGATAAGCCTTCTATTATATCCGTATAAGGCTAGAAGATAAAGAATTTACTACCTTCTGTACTGGTATAGGAGCCTTCAAATATAAAGTATTATCGTTTGGCCTAACTAATAGTCCCGCCAATTTCTAAGCCTTTATTAATTCGATCCTAGGACTATACTTAAGAGATTTCTATACTACGTATATCGACGACATCCTAATTTACTCTAATACCCTTAAGGAATATAAGGATTATATCCGTAAAGTATTAGCCAAATTAAAGGACGCTAGATTATAAGCCGATCTAAAGAAATACGAATTCTAAGTAACTAAAATAAAGTTCTTAGGATTTATCGTAGGACGTAACGGTATCTTTATCGACCTAGAGAAAATAAAGGTTATTAAAGAGTAGGCTATACCTTTTAATTTGCGAAGAGTATAGTCTTTTTTAGGGTTTTATAATTTTTATTAGAAATTTATTAAAAATTATAGTAGAGTAACCTATCTCCTTACTAATTTAATTAAGAAAGGCGAAATATTCGTTTAGACCGATAAGTGTTAGGCAGTATTCGATAATTTAAAGTAATTATTAATCGACGCCCCCTTATTAAAGTATTTCCGTTACGACGTAGAAATATAAATTGAGACTGATACTAACGATAGAATCTTCGCCGGAATCCTTTCCTAATATTAGGAAGATATAAAGGAATAGTATTCTATCGTTTACTTTTTAAAGATAATATAACAAATAGAATATAACTATCCGATTCATAATAAAGAATTATTCGCTATTATAAGAGCCTTCTAAACTTAGCGACCGGAATTAATTGGATTAAAATAATCGAAACCCTTTACGATTATTATAAATTATTAAATATTAGAATATTTTGGTATAAAGCGATTATTCAACCTACAGTAAATTAGATAAGTAAAATTCCTATCCTAATACTACTTCGAAATTATTTATTATTCCGGTACTAAGAATGCGGCCGCTAATACGCTTTTACACAAATTAGAGGACCTTAAAACCTAGAAGGAAAAGAAGGAGGCGTATTATACCTTTTAAATATTTAAACCCTTAATAGCCGACAATAGAATTAAAATTATTATATTAGCTTCTATCGCTATATCGAACGGCTTTTTAGAAGAATCGGTACCGATCCTTATATTAGATATTAACGATTTAGAATTATACCTAATCGAACCCGAAGGATATAAGTTAGTAAATACTATTATAAAGGTTAACCGGGAAGAGGATTCGTTAGAGGAATACTACGTACGCGCTTATAATTTAAATCCAAAGTTTATAATAATAGGTAACGGCCTCCTAGTTTACGAAGGCCGCCTCGCCGTCCCCAATAAAGATAATCTACGTACCTATATTATCGACGAAGCTTATTCGATTCTAATAACGGTATACTCCGGCTATAATAAAATTCGAACGATCCTAAATTAACGTTATTAGTAACCAAATATAGCCGGCGATATCGAACGCTTTATTAAAAATTATATAGTTTGCAAAGCAAGTAAAGTACCTAAGGATAAGACCCCCGGCAAATTATACCCTATCCTACCGCCCGCCAAGAAATAGACCTCGATCGTAATCGATTTTAAGAAAATACCCAAAGACAAATACAATTACAATAATACTCTAGTTATAGTAGACTATTTAATAAAATCGTTATAGGTCACACCCTATATAGAGAAAACTACTATTTAGGATGCTACTTAAATATACTATGAGGGCCCCTTTAAGGTTTATAGCATACTAGAAGAAGTTATTTCGGACCGCAGACTTTAATTCGTATCGGCGTTTACCAACGAAATATTTAAATTAACGGGAATGAAGTAGAAGCTCACTACAGCGGGGTATAATTAGACGGCTAACTAGGCGGAGGTTATAAACGCTTACTTCGATTAACGATTACAACCCTTCGTTAATTATTATTAAAATAATTAATCCAAAGCTATACCCGCTCTCGACGTAGTATAGAATAATTTACCCTAGGATAGTATCGGTCTCTCTCCTTACGAAATTATATTCGGCTACCCGATACGTATACCTTTCAATTAGGAAGCCCATATACTAGACGCTAATTCTCGAACCGAATAGCTAATTAAGGAGTAAGTTTAAGAGTACGTTCAACGTATTTATAGATACGTAGAATATGCCCGAAAAATAATACTAAAGGCATAGGAGGAGTAGGCTCGATAAACTAATAAAAAGAAAAGGGATCTTAATTTCGATATAAGTAATAAGGTCGTTATTATTAAGCGCCTTTAATCGACTACTACGCGGCCTAATAATAAATTCGATTTCCCTAATACCCGTAACTACTATAAAATTATTAAGAAAATAAGTTACTCTTACCGGTTAGAGTTTCCTAATAGTTGGAAAAGCTCTAACTTCTTCTACGTAGACCAGTTACACAAATATAATAATAACCCTCTACCCGGCCAAACCGCCGAGTACCCGGGACTAATTAATATAAAGACGGACGAAGACCCCGAATAGGAAATCGAAAAAATTAATGCTTCTAAGGTTATTAACGGCAAACTCTTCTATAACGTAGATTAGAAAGGTTGGGACCCTAATCTAAAGTATTAACTAGCCTCGGACTTTAAGCACGCCCCGAAGGCCCTTTAGGAATTCTACGAAGCCAACCCTAATGCCCCGGGCCCGCCCAGACGGATAATAAACTAATTAAACGAGGATTAGGAAGAATACGAAGATAACGAACTACTAGAATTATTAGGATTGAGGCGTTTATAGAGGATTTTACGTAAATAAGGATGCTGGAGGATTATTACGTCTATTATAGAGCTTTTAATTCTAGTAAAATTCGCGGACGAATCTTCTATATAGGGGGGGGTAATATAACGGCGCCGGTCCGGCTATACTACTATACCCGCTATACCCTATAGGAGGACTAGTATTATAAAGTACTATAAAGTACTACGAAGGTTAGAGGAATAAGTAATATAAAAGGTTCGCGCCAAGGCTAGCCTAGACGGGCGCTAAGCCTATTAAAGGTATTTACTCTTATTTATTATACAAGTGAAGGGGGATACGAATGAAGGGATTAGCTAACAGCGACCCACATACGGGTCCCGCTATCGCTTGCGCACCAGGGTATTTATTCGGGTTCGCACGCATATATCTAATTCTCTTCCTTTTCTTCTCCTCACCTTAAATCTTCTATTATAAATAGTATTGTCATGGCATGGCTGGATGAGAGCCCAGGGCACTAGCCACTAGGCAATGGGGTGCCGGTGCCAGGCACCTAGTGCCGTGGCACATCGGATGGAATGAGGCTCATGTTCTTATCGATAGACCGTACGGATCGGGAAGGCGGCGACGAGTGGCAGAATCTGGCTTATATATCCAGATCCGTAATACCTTCGTTTGAATAGCTTCCCTTTCCTTCCTTACACTTAATATTACTTTAATTTGTAGCTTCTAATCTTATAGTCTTTATCTCTCGTAGGATCACGCTTTCACATAATATTAAGTATCATCCTTTTAACCGGGGACGGCATTAGAATATCCCACCTTCATCAATCGCACCGAGCACTAATTTCGTTTAACTACGGTCATTCATCCTAATCACTCGCAAAAGGATTAGCAAAACTCACGATAAACGTCGTACTACAGTACTAACGGAATAAGCAATCCACCCCCCCGTCTCCGCCTTAGACTAAATCAATTACACAATATCTAACGCCCGAAATAGAAGCGACAACTCCAATTCGAACAACTTTATATTAAATCCCAACTCCCATTACGAGCAAAAGGTCGACCTATTCAACCAAACCACCAACGACAACGAAGGCTTCAACCCCGTCGTCAAACTATCCAACCCTCTCACTTAATTAAGTAGCCGTCGAAACGAAGTAAAAACTACTATAGATTAGACTCGCCCAAACGCCGCCTCCACTCCTAAAAGACTAAACTACAACCTATAGGGGGTCCCCAAAACTCCTACAAAGGCTAACTATTAACCGCCACGCATAGAAGTCGCAGACGACTCCTTCACTTACTCTAAATATATTAAATAGGAAGAAATTCTACTTAACCCGCAAATTATTCTTTAAAACGCCCGAAAGAAATTGAAAGGTAAAAGCAAAGCGGTCCTAAACCCAAATAACCTAACCACCTTCCGCAAATCCCTACCCAAAGCGAAGGATACCGGGCATTCGGGGCCCTCGCAACCATTCAACAAAGTAATTAAAAAGAAAACTCCTAAAATACCGAAGATTCCAATTAATCTAAATTACAACCAAAACAATCGATATATAAAGGACCCCGACCGATTATATTACCTACCCAATACCGAAGTACTTTAAAAAATTAATAACGGAAAAGAAATCCCAACCCGCGAAGAAGCCGAGGCCACTATTATAAATAAAGCTATTACGCTAGAGGGACCTATAATTATTTCGGACTTAAAAAACTACTATTTAAAACGTCTCCATCCGAAGGCGAAATTTCCCACTTTTCTCGTTACTCCTACTTAATTAACCGACGAAATATAGAAGAGAATAACCGCTATCGACGAGGCCTAAATAAATAAAGAAAACGACAACGACCCAGTAATACTATTCAAACCCGTATCGTAAGCCGCCGAAAATAATAAAATTATTAGAAAGCTCGACATAATAAATCGCTTCATCAACGACCAAATCTTCTACAAAGCCTACAATAAGGACCCAAAGATAATATAGAAAGAAATCCGGATTCGGGGCATTTACGAAGAAATATCTAATAATCTTATACGCAATTTGGTTCACCTACTTAGGAAAGCGAACCGCGAAATTATACGCCTAGATACCTAGGCTCTACACTTCGCTAACCAAATTTACGAGATGCTCGTCGATAACGATCATTTAAACCGCGAATTCGTTAGGGTCAACCTTACCAATTAAAAGCATATTATACCCTTACAATTCGAATAGCAATTCCGGGCGTTCGAAGAGCAGAACCGCGCCCTAACTCAAACCGTCGCTTCTTTCATAAGATTACTACCGCATTAATTAACGGAAAGTAAAAAGACTAAACATAGCGTTATATTTAATAATATAGTCAAACGTAATAAAATAGAAACCACGGGAAAAAATAGCGGTCGAAAGCCAACGGCTCCTATACCTAAAACGGCCGTTATTCTAAAAACACCTAGCGTCCCCGAAATACAAATAGGAACTCCGCTATAGATAAGCGCCGGTAATAACCCGCCTAATAACCCCTCAAACGACGAATTAACTAACGATGAAAGCGACGACTGTAACGACGACCGCGACCGTAAACTACCGAAATACCCTACACCGCCACCACCGCCTGCCGTTCGTCTAAATAAGGGATATACGCTAATCGGGCCATTAAAGACTAAGTATAAGGGAGAAAAGAGATCGTTAAAAGTACTAGATATCGATAAATTTAATAACGACTACACTAATAAAGTATCCTTCGACGTTTAGATACTACAAATAAAAAATAAGCTCAAAATAAACATAGACTACTTCCGTAATAAAGAAGCGAAAATTAGCGAAATATTATCGAAACTAGGTAGGACCATCGTAGAGGGTATCCTACCCTACCTCAACGGCGACTACCCAAAAACTATCCTAATAATAAATAATTTACTAGGATACCTATAGAACGATTATTACGATTACAATTCCTAAGAGAAGGCTATAAGGGACTTCGAAAGGTTGAAAATAAAGCCCTCCGACCGTTTCCAAGACTTCAAAGCCTTATTCGTACGTTTAACTAGATAGTACTATATCCTAAAGGACTTTTAGAAAAGCAATATAAAACGCAAAGTGATTAAGGAGCTTCGGGTACTCGCTAAGACCACGTACTTAAACAACGAAACTACTTTTAAAGAATATTCATACTTACTTCAAGTATTAAATTCCAGTATTAAGCGGGAAGAATAGAAACCAAAGGACAAAAAGGCTCCAATTCGAAATAAGGCGAAAGTTTTCAGGCCGACGCCAAAATATTAATAACCTAATTTCGAGGAAATAAAGAAGCTACAAGCAGAAAACCGCTACTTCAACTATAAACAAATCGGATATTAATCTCCTTCCTACCCCGAACTAGCGAAAATATCGTTACTCGAAACCGAATTAAACGTAATTGCTAATTAGATTTAAGGCCCTTCGATAACTAACTCGTCCTCCGAGAAATCGGAGGCTCTAATAGAGATTCCGGAGGGCTCGAACTCGGAAGAGTAGGATTCTAATTCTAATCAAGAAAACAACGACTTTAATTCGGAAAATTAAATACCTAAGGAAGAGTCTCCACCTTAAGGGAAGTATTAATCGGAAATATAAAAGAAAAAAAGGATAGTAGTAAAATACAATAACTAAGTAGGACCCATCTAAATTTTAATTTAAAGAAATATTTAGGGGGCGGCAAAACGTTTCTTATTAAATATACTATAGCCAATAATAAACTATCTATTACTATACCCCGTATATTCGTCGATACCGGAGTAAATACGTATATATTTATAAATAAAAACTTCGCTACGAAATTAAAGAAATTACAATTAAAGCAATATAATAACTTCGAACCCGGATATATTACATTATATAAAAAATCATAACCCAACGCTATTACTAGAGCGATAAAAGGATACCTCCGTATTTAAGGGTTCCAATATAATAAGCAATAAATAATAGTATTACTTAAAATAAAGAAAGATATAATTCTCGGAAAAATATAATTAGTGGAGAACAATATTCTTCCCGACTATCGAACTAAGAGACTTATCTTCCCCGAAGAAGCGGTACCGGTCCTAAAGGAAATAAAAAATATCGATATAAGTAAAACGGGAAATAAAATAGACGACCCGGCGTACCAAGAAAATATAAATCGCAAAGCCCGGGCTATAGATTAGGAAAATAAAAGAAGAAAAGACGGCGCAACTCTCCGGGCTCGGGTTAACGAATTAAAAGAGTTCGAAGAAACTATAAAGGACCTAGGAAAAAACACGAAAACAACGGAGGAAATTAATAAATTACTAAAATAACGCCCGACCAATATATTCTAAACCAAGCTTCGGAGGTTACTATCCAGCTCGGCCTAAAAGAAGGCGATTAACGCCATAAAAAGAAAATTATATAATTCTGGAAAAGAGCCGACTATCCCAACGGAAAAGAGACCTAAAGCCTAAAAAGAGAATCCTTTTCCCTTATTAAATAAAAGAAGACCGTACCGCTTAGAAAAATAATAATCCTAAACGAGGGTAAGACTAATCGACTTAGCTATAATTAATACGATAATCTTCCAATATTATATTAAGAAGTATAAGGCTCGGCCGGAGGTAACGAATTTATACGAAATCGACGGCATTATTAAAACCCTCCGGTCTAAAACCAAACCCCTAAGGAAGGACACAACGGAAGACTGAGCAAAAGTATTGGCAAAAATCCCAAAGGACTACCATTCTCCCGAAAAGTTAAAAATATTTAGTAAAATAGAATCCAATACCCTACCTAAGTATAAACCGACGATAAATCACAAAATCGAACTAGAAAACGGGTATAGACCAGAAGAATTAGGAATCAACCTATTATATCGAATAACGTTACGCAAATTAGAAGAATACTAGAAATATATTATAAAGAATCTATAAAAAGGCTTCATTGAAGCTAGCTCGGCTCCTTAGGCGGCTCCCGTATTATTCGTCCGCAAGGCAAATAGAAGATTAAAGTTCTATATCGATTATAAGAAACTGAACGCTATCTCGAAAAAGGACCGTTACCTATTACCTTTAATAGATAAAACCTTAGCGCGTATTAATAAAGCGAAAATCTTTACGAAAATCAATATAAGACAGGTATTCCACCGAATCCGAATAACGCCTAACCAAGAGGACTTAACAATATTCCGTACCGATTTTAAAGCCTACCGATACAAAGTATTGCCCTTCAATCTATATAGAGGACCGTTGTCCTTCTAAAGACTAATTAATAATACCCTAATAGGATGCCAGAACTTCTATAGTATATATATTAATAATATTCTAATCTTTTCCAACAATTTAACCAACTATAAGAAATATGTAAAGATAATATTAAATCGTCTACGCGCAGCCGGTCTATAAGTAAATATTAATAAATACGAATTCTACGTTACGAAAACGAAATTCCTAGGGTTTATTATAAGTATAGAGGGAATCTCGGTAGATCCAAAAAAACTAATAGTCATTAAGGACTAAACTATACCCAAAAATCTAAAAGGCGTCTAAGCCTTCCTAAAGTTCTATAACTTCTATAGAAAATTTGTACGCGATTTTAAACGAATAATTAAACCGTTAATATTACTTATAAAAAAGGATAAAGCATTCATATAGACAAAGGAATACAAAAAATCCTTCAACGAATTAAAAGCGGTATTATTAAAAACTCCCGTCCTAATTCACTATAAATACAGTCGGGAGACAAAGCTCGAAACGAATACATCCGACGGCATTTACGCAAGGGTTCTATTACAAAAAGTAAACGCAATAGACATAAAAGGAGAATAGCATCCAGTCGCTTTCTATTCCGAAATAATAGCCCCAATAGAGCTCAACTACCCTATCTACAATAAAGAGCTACTAGCTATTATAAAAACTATCAAAATATAGCGGCCTGAATTCAAGGGTATAAATAAAGCGTTCACAATCGTTACCGACTATTAGGCTCTCAAATACTTTTCGACTAAGAAATTATTAAATTTATAATAAGTAGTATAGGCCGAATTACTTTCGGAATATAACTTCAAAATAATATACTGCCCGGGGAAGGATAATGTAACTATAGATATACTATCTAAGAAATCAAAGGAGTTAAAGATAATACTCGATAAAAGAGACGACCAATGCACTTTATAACTATTAAAGCCAAATAAGAAAGTAAAAAGATTCGTATATACGGGAGACAAAATAGATACTCCTCTAACGGAAGTATAAATAATATTCAAAATCAACAAACCCACCTACTTCAACCCAGTAAAAACAAACTCCGAGCCCATTAACGAAACCTCCGAAGAACCGGAGGCTCCGGACGCAAACCTAGAAAACGTAATAATATTATAACTCTTAGTAGAAAGGTTACTAAAATTAAATCAAACCAACGTCTCCCTAAATATTTACCGAATAAAGGCGAGAATCGAAAACCCGCCAAATCCACACCTAAGCCTCAAACAAAAATTAATATTATACGACGGGAAGCTAATAATTCCTAAAATAGAAAATCTAAGAACAAAGGTAATCAGGGAATACCACGAAACGATCCTAACAAGCCATCCAGGGAGGAATAAGACAAAGAAAATCGTAGGGACGAAATATTAGTAGCCGGGCTAGTCCGCTAATATCGACAAATTTATCAATAATTACTAGACTTACTATTCATCGAAGATACCGAGAGATAAAACCCCCGGATTATTTAAAACCGTACTAATACCACCCGATTATCGGGTATAGTAATCGATTATCATCGACTTCAAATTAATATCGGAGGATAAGAAGGGTTTTAACAACGTACTAATTATAATCGACCATTTCTTAAAACTATTATAGTATATTCTATATAAGAATACTATAATAGGCAAGTAAGTAACGGCCTTATACTATCGTAAAGGGCTATACCGTATATTTAGACTACTAAACGATATAATAAATAACCGAGGACCGCAATTCGTATCGGAATTCATGCAAAAACTCGTACGACTATTAAACATTAAATAGAAGTTCAATAGCATAAAGCATTCCTAAACAACGGGATAAACGGAAATTATAAACTAATATCTCAATTAACGACTTCGTCTATTTATATCGCATAATTAAAACAACTAATTAAACTTCCTACCGGCTCTAAATACTATTCAAAGCACCCTACCCCATAATAGCCTAAAAAGAATAATTCCCTACAAGGTTATCTTCGGCCATAAAATAAACCTCCCCAATATTAATTAGGAGAAGGTATTAGAATTAACGAACCTTAAGGAGAAATTATTGCGCAAAGAGGCAGCGAAGGCTACCAAAGTATTAGAATAAGCATAATAATCGGCACGGGATATAATCATACGTACGCAAGGATAATTAATCCAATAGGCGAATCGCTATCGTCGAGAGCCAGACTTTAAAGTAGGCAACAAAATCTTCATCGTAAAGAAAAGCTAAGTAATAAACAGGCCGAGCGACAAATTAAACTTTCCGCTCACAAAGATTCCTTACAAAATCGTAAAAATAATTAGCCACTTATATGAATTGGCGGTTCTAAATTTATAGAAGGGATTAAAGGTTTACTATACAGACCGGTTGAGGAAGGATCCGGGCAACCCGCTACTAGAGCAAGCGAAGGAAAACCTTCCAAGGGAAATCATCAATAACGAAGAGGAAGAATAGGAGGTCGAGAAGATCGTATCGTCCAAACTAGTAAATAGCGAACTACATTACCAAGTAAAATAGAAAAATTAAAATCCTAACCCGGAATAGTACTAAGCGGAGGGATTTAAAAACGCAGCCCTAAAACTAAAGAAATATTATAATAACCTATCGAATAAAGAAAAACCGGGACTACCGAAATAACTAGTAATATAATTAAGAACGATAGAAAATAGAACGGTAGCGAAAAATCACAAAAATAATAACTTACCGTTAGAAGGAACCAAGAAAGGGAAAAAGATACGCCGTCGCATATAATATTAATAAGGAAGCAAAACCGTTGTACTATTATAAACCGTAATACCGGTTATATAATACAATAGTATAGAATAATAACCTATATTACTAATAAGAGCACGCTAGGCCCGATAGCATTTATCTTCTACCTAGAAGGCAGTCTATTCGAATCCGACTAGGGGAAGTTTTTTTTTTACATTTTTTTATATTTGCGACAACCAAATTAAAGATATAGTCGTAATATTTAGCATAGAATTCGTTTTAGCTTTTCTTTTATCGCAACACAACAAATTAGACCAACCGTTACAATAGGTTCACATATTCGCTTATTTATTTCACATAACTAGCAATTGCCTTTCATCCCATTTCTTTTCTTTCGGCTCTAGGGCTAAACCTTCTTTCCGAGGGGGGGGTAATGTCATGGCATGGCTAGATAAGAGCCCAGGGCATTAGCCACTGGGCAATAGGGTGCCGGTACCAAGCACCTAGTACTATAGCACATCGGATGGAATAAGGCTCATATTCTTATCGATAGACCGTACGGATCGGGAAGGCGGCGACGAGTGGCAGAATCTGGCTTATATGTCCAGATCCGTAATGCCTTCGTTTGAATAGCTTCCCTTTCCTTCTTTATACTTAATATTACTTTGATTTGTGGCTTCTAGTCTTGTAGTCTTTATCTCTCGTAGGATCACGCTTTCACAAGTATCTTAACTTTACCTTCAACTTATCCATACTAGCGCCCTTGCACTTAGCCCGTACGGTCTTAGTACTAGGTATATAAAACCTTCTTTAAACTACACCCTTCTAATATAGCCTTTCCTCTCTTTATTAATTATAGCATTTTAACCTTATACGACTATTCGCTATACAATACTCGATTAGAACCGTTATATTATAATTAATCCTCTTTTTAAACCCTCTATACTTCGCTTATACGCCTAAAGAATCTTACTTATTCGTTATTTTCGTCTCCCTTTAATAACGAAATTTTTATTTACTTCTCTCGATCTCTCCTACTACCTGGACTTCTGTCCCTCTTAATAATAATACTAACCTTCCCCGCGATTCCTTAGTCTTAGGACCTTTAAAAACGCTTATAGTAATTTATATTTGTATTCGAAATATTATTATTAAAAGTTATTACGAAGCCCGCCGCCCCTCTTAAATAAGTATTCCCTACCTTCGAGAAGTTTTTAAAGAGTAAAGAAAATTTCGAAACTTAAGTTCTTAACGCTTAAGTTAAATTCTATATAAATAGCCTATCCTTCGGTAATTTAAAAACGTAATTCTATTACTTATTCGCCTACCTATTACTTACTATTAAGAAGCTACTCGTTACATTCGCGAACTTTAGCTCCCCTTTATTATATTCGCTTACCGCCCTCTTCGATAAGCTCTATTTTACTTACGGGGACCCTAATACCGTAAAGCGTACTAATTAAGAATTCTATTAACTACGTTAAAGATCTGGCTTTAAGGAATTTATAGTAGTATTTTTCGTGCGATTTAAAAAAGTACTTTACTGCGTTCGTACTAATTTATAATTAAACGCCGCCAAAATTAATTAATTAACGGCCTCTTTAAATTATAATTAGAAGCAACGGCTCTCCGACCGAATTAATATATTTGAATAGTATTTTTAATTATTTAAATATCTTCGTCGTTTTAATAATAATACTTTTCTTTTAGCTTTTATCCCCTCGAAGTATACCCCAATTAAAAATAAGAATAAACCTATAGATACTTCTATTAATATTTTAGCGATAAAACCTTTATTGGCGACCTAAAAGTAAAAGAATTGGTAGAAGAAGGAAGGTAAATATACGAATTATAAGAGCGGCTCCTATTAATTTAAATAATATAAGTAAAAAATAAAGATAAATAATATTCGAGCGTAATCCGGTAGGGGCTTAGATAGTTACGACGAGAATAATTAAAATAAGGAGTTTTTAAATTAAGTAGTACTAGAGTAGTAGCCCTAATAATATTAGGGGTAAAGGAATACTATATATTTAAAAGGAAGGACTTCTACAATTTATTAAGTATATTACCGTTTATTAAATAGATAAGTAAGCTATAAGACTACTATATAGTACCCTTCGCCGCTTAATTATATATAGTAGTATTTATTCGAAATATAATTATAAGAGGGAATAAATGTAGTATTTCGTAGGTATAAGGATAATTAAGCTATTATTATAGCGGTGATAATAAAGTTACTATTAATAGGAGAAATAGAACGATACGAAATATTAGGTAATAGCCTTATAATTAATTATTACCGGCGTAGATTTCGCTTAGTAGAAGAAACGTACTAGATAAATAAAGTTTAAAAATATCCTTTAATTCAATTTTAGTACCCTTAACCTTTAAGTATAGCTCTATAAGGGTAAGTACTTAGTAGGGCACCGCCGACTCAAGTAAGGAGTAGGTTATTATATAGTATTTATTTAGGGGTTTAGTATAGATACTTTTCTTAATATTATTAATTTCTTTCCTATATAGTAGGCATTTAGATAGGTACGGTTATATTAGATTTTAGTCTTTTTCGTATATTTAGTTGTGTTGCAATGATTCTATGCGTTGGACCGCGTTTCCCAAGGGGGAATAGGGGGGTAATATTATAGGGCTAGAGCCTAGGGGTTAAGCTTAGCTATTACTAAGCTGCTAAATTATGTCCTTGCCTTATTGATAAGGATACGAACCCCTTGGTTGGCTAGACCTATATATTTGCTTAGCCCGTGCGGTTTTAGTACTAGGTGTACAAAACCTTCTTTGGACTGTACCCTTCTAGTGCAGCCTTTCCTCTCTTCATCAATTATAGCATTTTAACCTTATACGACTGCTCGCTGTGCAACATTCGATCAGAACCGTTACAACTATTATTGTAATTAGAATTTTATTTAAATTAGAAATAAAAAAAAACTTTTATTTATATTTATAAAGTTTTATAAGTCTAAATTTAAAATAATAAGTAAAAATAATACTAATAATAACTGTTAATTAATAATTACGAATATTATTAATTATAATCTTTTATATTAAAGGTAAAGAATAAATTATAAATTCGTATATAATATTTTTAGGATTAATTAAGGTTATTTTATTCTAATTAAAATTTATTTTAAATTAAAATTAAAAGTAATTTTAAACTTTTATTTATATTAAATAAGTTTGACAACTAGAAAACATTATTAGTAGCCTATTTTTAATAAATTGATATATAATAAATTAATAATAAATCTTCTATTTAAATATTAAATATTTAAATTTATTTAAAATTATAATAAGTTTAATTTAATAATTATTTAAATAATTCTAATTTGAATTTTATTTTAAATATTAAAATAAAATGTAAAATAATAAATTTATAAAATTATAAAGAATTTAAATATATTATTATATAAATAAGAATTAGGAGAAGGGCCTTATATTAATAAGGCGCTATAGTTATATAATTAAGGAATAAGACTATTATCATTATTATATAAATAAAAAATAAAATTTAATAAATTATAATTATAATTTAGAATTATTATATTTAATTTAGGAGTAGCCTAAGTTCAATTTATTAAGGTTTAAGAATGAATTATTAAAAGAAATTATCGAAAATTTAGCCGGTTAAAATAAATAATTATAAATATAAAGATTAATCCGGGATAAATCCCGGTCTAATTTACAACCGGTTATTTTTAAATTACTCCGTATCCGTAATACCTTAGAACTCTATATTAACCTTAATAATTAAAATATTATATATAACCGCTTTATACGCCTTATCTACCTTAAAATAATCTTAAATAGTGTAAGGGTAATTATTGTCGTTAAAATACTCCTTAAAAGGGCTTAAATTAATTCTAAATTAATTTTAGACAAATTAAAGATAAATTATAGAATTTTATAAATTTTAAATTCCTTATCGATATAACCTTTGTATTTCTATTCTTTTATTTCTTTATTAAATTTTTTATTTAATACGTCTTTATTATAAATCCTCTTTATTTAATAATAAGACATTTAAAATAATATATTAAATTTTAAATTAATTGAGGATTAATTAAGGATTAATTAAAGATAGGTTTTAAATAAGTAAGTAATTTATAATATTATCCTACTTTTAAAGGAGAGTAAATTTAAAAGTTTTAGCCTTTTTAACTAGAGAATTACCTTATTACTTATTATCGTTCTCCTCCTCCTCCTTATTTTCGTCCTTAATAACGATAAGGCGTTTACCTAAAAGCTCCTTTACCTTCTTCGGGCGGGACGGCGGAGAGAGAATCGATTTAAGACCGGTTTTAAATTAATTACCCTTATTATTACTATAATTAATTATAATTATTAAATTAGTATAGAAAATTATATTTAATTAATTTATAATTAATTAAAGATTAGTCTATAACTAATTATTTATTAAATAAATCTTCGTTCTTTTATATAATAGGGCCGCCTACGTTTTACTTTTAATAATAATATTTTTAATATTTATTTTATATTTTACAATATATTTACGTAAATTATTCGTTATCTTCTAATTATATTAAATAATAAAAATTAATACTATATTAATCTACGACTAATTACAAATTTATTTTAATTTATATTATTAGAATATATAATTCTATTAAGCTTCTAAAAGCAGTAAAAAATCTCCCCGGTAGGGATTTAAACCTCTCTAACCTAGAATATAAATTAAGGATTAATTTTAACCTAATCCTAAATTAATATTAAATAAAATTTATATCGTTAAAAGTAAAAGTAAGGATATTAAGGGGGTATTTAAATAGAACTTTATAAACTATATAAGCTTCGTTAGTAATATAATTAAATATATTTATTAATTAATTTATAATTCGTTAAGGATTAATTAAAGATTAATTATAGATAGGTACTAGTAACCGAAATATTAATTTTATCAAATCGAATTAAAAAAAATCTGAAAAAAATCTGAAAAAGATTTAAAAAAGATTTAAAAAATATCTATATATACCGAACGAATCTAAGGTTAATTACAAGGAGGAAGAAGGAAAAAATTGAAAATTTTAAAATAAAATTCAAAAAGGGGTTTAAATATTCTACCAAACAATAAATATATTTATTTTAATACGTATCTAATTACGTAATAAGCAATAAATAATAGCAAAATAATTACGTAATTATAATATAAAATAATATTAAATTATAATATTATTTAACTTAATCCAATAATATATTAATTCTAAATTAATCTCAAAT
Organism: Neurospora sp. CHS-2018b; assembly: GCA_009806015.1. Lineage (NCBI taxonomy): Eukaryota > Fungi > Ascomycota > Sordariomycetes > Sordariales > Sordariaceae > Neurospora > Neurospora sp. CHS-2018b. Next base: position 344,640 of record RAOV01000007.1, read on the forward strand.
CAATCTCATCTAATTCTATATATATAATTCTTTATTTCTTCTAATATTATTTCAAATTAATATATATAATAATTCATTACATTTAATTTAAATTTAATTTAATAAATTATATAATATAATAATTATTTTTTCATAATCCGTTATAAAAATATTAAATTTATATATAATTATTAAATAATTTGTAAATTAATAAATAATACGTTTTTATTCGACTATTTAAAATTATAAATATATTACATTTATAATAAAAATAATTAGTTTAAACTCTTTTAAATATAATTTTATAGTAAATAAATATAATATATATAAAATAAATTAATATTAATACTATAAAATTCAAGACTTTTAGCGGATTATAATAATATTAATTTTATTAACTTATTTTAATAAAGAATCCTTAATTATTTATTCTTTTATATTTCCTATATTAAAAAATATAAGACTAATTCTAATAAATTTTAATTATTATTTATATTCCGTTATAAATTATTTAATATTTATAATAATTTATACGAAAATATATATATTTTAATAAATAAACCTATATAACTTATTTTATATATAATAAATTAATAAAATAATCTTTTTTAATAAGTTTATTATAAACTAGTTATAGACCGGTCCTAGTTTTATAATAATATTATATAGTAGGTTTCTTTATTATTAAATAGTTAGATACTTAAGAAGGTTATTAATACTTCTTTATTATTAAATATTTTATAAATATTAATAAACCTATTTTATAAATTTCTTTTTTAGTTTTTATTTTAAAAAGTATAATAGAATTATAGTTTTATTATATTTAATATATTTTTCGTAATTCTATTATAAATCGTCGTATTTTTAAAACCAATTAATAAAATATATACGAATTCTAATATATTACTATATACAACTATCGTTAAAAGTAATAAAATATAATAATAAATTAATAAAATAGTTTTTTAATTAATTGATTTGTAGACCAGTCCTAGACCGGTCCTGGTTTTATAATATTAATATATAATATATTTCCTTACTATTAAATAATATTATACTTAAGAAGGTTATTTATACTTCTTTATTATTAAATATTTTATAAACATTAATAAACTTGTTTTATAAATTTATTTTTTCGTTTTTATTCTAAAAAGTAAAATAGAATTATAGTTTTATTATATTTAATACATTTTTAGTAATTCTATTATAAATCATCTTCTTTTCAAAATTATTTAATACAATATATACAATTTCTAATATTTTACCATACACAACTATTATTATAAATAATAAAATATAATACTAAATTAATATAATATAGTTTTTAATTAATTAATTTGTAGACTAGTCCTAGACCGGTCCTAGTTTTATAATATTAATATATAATATATTTCCTTACTATTAAATAGTATTATACTTAAAAAGGTTATTTATACTTCTATATTATTAAATATTTTATAAATATTAATAAACCTTTTATTTCTTTAATTTCCTTTTTACTTTTTATTTTTAAAAATGAAAAGGAATTCTAATTTTATTATATTTAATTTATTACTCGTATTTTAATTCTATATATAGTTATTTTCAAAACAATTTAATAAAATATATGAGAATTCCAATATTTTATTATATACAACTATCTTTATAAATAATAAAATATAGTATTAAATTAATAAAATATAGTTTTCAATTAATTTATTTAGGAACTAGTCCTAGACCGGTCCTAATTTTATAATATTATATATTGTCTTATTACGCTATAACTATTTATAGTATACGGTACTACTTCCTTTCTTAATTTAAGGAGAAAACCGTATTGTTAAATACCGGATAAAAACCCTCAGCTTCTCTATTACCAACCCTAACCCTAATCCGAACTTCTATCCCACCTTACCGTAGGCGCCCAGGGAGCCTTAATTACTTTAATATCGATTTTTTTTTCGTCTCGTTATTTTATCGTCCTAGTAGACTTTTTATTACTTTTAATTAGCTAAACTACTTTAAAATAAGACCCCGCCCCCCCTTCTACCCGGTATCGGTACTACGGCGTTAAGTATTACTTCTTTTATCCTATCTTTAAAGTATTAGGGGTAGAGGGGGGGAATAGGTCTTACTTAGAATTCTTCGCCGATTAGCCTCTATCGGTTGCGTAGGGTAACTAGGATTAGTAAAATAACGTAATTGGTTAATATCGTATAACCTTACGGGTTCTAGTTCTAATACCGAATTAATACTATAGTTCCGGAATGGATTTTTAAAGTAGGGTTCTAATTTTAAAACCCTATTGGCTAGAGCGGAGAAAGGCCGTTTCTTCGAGCGGAGAAGATATTTATACGTACCCAGTCACGTGGCCTAGGGTTATAGACTAAGGCGAGCCCTTACTTTTTATTCGCTAGATTGTAATAACAACGACCTAGGGTTTTAAACTAGAGTAGGCCCCCACTTTTTAACGTTATATACTTAGCGGAAGACAACGTAGGAAGATCTTTTATCCGATTCGACTGGGAAAAACCGGATAAAAGGAGAGGGGAGCGGGATTCGAACCTACGACCTTTCAGATGAAACCGAAGGCAGCCAGACTCAGATCTTCCTAACTGAACCATCCCCCCTTTTATAATATTAATATATAATTTATATTTCTAATTCTTACTTAATATTATAATTAAAAAGGCTATTTATACTTCTTTAATATTGAATTAAAATAAATGCCAATAAATATTAATTTTTTCTAATCTTTCTTTTATATTTATTTTAAAAAGTAAAATAGGATTTTAATTTTTTAATATTTAATATTAGTTTAATAATTATACTATAAATTTATTTAAATATTAATATTATTTAATAATATTTCTAAGTATTAAAATAGCTAAATTAAAAGAATTAATCTTATAAATTATAAGTATTTATATTTAAATAATAAATAATAAATAAATTAACTAAAATAATATTTTAATTAATTTAATTATAAACTAATTCTAAATTAGTCTTAAAACTAATCCTACTTATAATTATACTTTATATTACAAGTATACTATAGATTAATTACATATTATTCTATAAACTCGATAACCTTAAAATTTATTTTTTATAGGACTAGTTTAGAACCGGTCCGGGATTAATCCAAAATTAATTTATAACTAGTCTCGTTAGATGCTATCATATAAGTCAATAGCAAAATAGCTAATTCAATTATTAAGGACTCCAATATCGGTTGAATTTCGTTTACAGTATGGGGCAAACCTCTTAGCGCTGGCTTAGCGCTCCGTATATAATCCGAGGTCAGACCCATGTGTGAGGTAAGCTGGGTGCTCGTCTACTCTACAATCTACGTTAACGGTCTTCGGCTATGAGAAAATAACCGACCCTCACTTATCCTGTTTGACAGAATCAAGCAGTCTTATACAAACACCGGCTATCTCCTCGGTTTTGATAGCCGACACAGCAGAGGGGAAGAGAAACAGATAAACTTCGTCGGTGTCGTGAGTCTTGAGTGTGTAGGTAGTCAGTTCTCTACCCATGATCATCACCTACAGAAAGCCAGAAAAGTCAAAAACAGTAACAACACCGTCCACGATCCTCAATTAAGGGGTCCAATCCGTCCCCGCCTCTCCAGCGCATCAACGGACAACGTTGGTGGTCATCCAACACTCGATTTAGTATCTTTTCCCGCCGTTCGTTCGGCTGTGCCCCTCCATTCGCAAAGTAGCAAGTCGCAAGTCGCAGGTCGCAACCGCAACCTTAGGCTTAACCTCAACCGCCGCAGCAGGACTGGTGCCAAGAGAGAAAGCGATTCGCTGTCGCTGGACAACTGCGAGACTGCGTGTCTGCATCTTCTTACTTACTTCAGTGCTTTCCACGACAGACAGATAGACTGGCTAACCTGGTAAAGTTGTGCCACTGCCAAATACACAGAATCAAAGAAGACGGGCAAAGGCAGATGGAAGCAAAGTAGAAACAGAACAGAAAAGACCTGCGCCGAGTTCCATCAACCTACCTAGCACTCCCACAAACAGCACAGATGGACGCGCCGTACTCTAGGCCAGGCAGACGAGGACTGCTTTGAAGATCAACACAGATCAGTCACACTGTGGTGAGACGGGCGTGTGGACGCCCCCGAGGCCAGTGCAAAATGGATGGTGTGAAGCACCGTGAAGGCGGCTTGTTGTAAGCACTACCAACTCTCGCAACTGTACCAAGGGTGCGGCTGACTGGTCGTCAGTCGGGTTTGTGTTTGAGAGTGGAGGTGGGGTTTAGTTTTGCTGATCCTATTCATTTCATTCCGTGGACAGTGAGTGTGGTACACCATCACCATTTGTGATCACTGCCATCATGACTGCCATCGATTTCATTGATTAGCTTCTATAAACTAACACGTGGAACTTATGAAATTTGTAGCCAAGATACTGCACCTTCCCGCCGCTCCCTTCTTTGAAAGAAAGAAAATCAAATCCAGCCGCTGGTGGTTGTGTTGCGGAAGAGACAGAATCGGGATCATGATTGAGCCCACGTTCATCAGGTCGCCGCCACCGCCTTTGTTACACACCCCCTCAATCTATGTGTCGTGCAGTGGCCGAGTAGGCCAACTCCTGCATCACGATAACTGAGTATGAAACCATGATGACCAACTATTAAGCCGAACCTCCAAGCGCTGGGCGGTAATGTTGACGATGCTTGATTATAACCGCTGCCGCTGCTTTCACAATCCACGATACATACCTGAAGGGCCCGCTAGGTCTGGAAGTTACAAATACCCAGAGTGCCAAACTATACTCTTTCTTCCCTTTGCAGGGCTCTCAGGCCATGAATCGTAACATGAACCCTAACTCTCTCAATGAATGGTAAGTATGTGTTCTCTTCGCCTTCCAAACTCGTTGAGGATATTCGTGATACCACTCTGAAAAAAGATCATCAGCGCCTCTTCTGCTGCTCCTGCTCCCTGAGTAACTTCTCCCGCATAGCCGCTCTGGCATTGCGGCTACCACCCAGCTTGGGACCCTTGAGGATCTCGGCGTCCTGGTTCCTGGCCGAAGGCCTGGCGGTGGCGTTGACGGCCGGTCTTCTGCGCCGGTGTCTCTGCGACATGGCGTCCATGAAGTCGCGCCTGAACTCTTCGGCAATGCGGTCGTCGGCGGCCATCTCGTCGTCCTCTAGGCCGGCGGCGTATTCGGGCTGATCGGAGGGCACGTCGTAAACATCCACTAAAACACACCGGGGTTAGCAATTTTGAAAATTGTTGACAAATAGCAGCGGAAAGCCATAAAACTCACGTCTGTTCTCGCGTAAAAACTCCTCCACTTGCTGATCCCGCTTCAGGGCGTCACTATCCCTGCGATTCCTCGACCGCCACGGCTTCCCGTCGGGGCCAAGGCGAACCTTCTTGCGACGCCCATCTGCATCCTCTTCCTCATCCAGGATCTGGCCTTCGAGCCGGCGTCTCGCGCGTTCCGTCTCCGCAATGTTGCGAGCGCGCGCTTCCTCGCCGAGATCAATCTCCATAAGCTTGCCATGGAGAGCTCGCTGAGACTCGACCTTTCCGCCGCCCACGCTCAGCGTCGGATCGGCCGCAAGGAGATTCGTCATACTGCTCGTCATCGCATTGCTGCTGCTGCTGTTCGCTGCTCCTTCTTGTTGTGCCCGGTGTTCTGCGGCGAGCCGCTTTCGTCTAGCCAGCTCGGATTCTATGTATTCCTCCCTTGCTTGATCAGCCGCTGCGTTTCAAAAAAGACGTAGTTCCCCCAACCCACCCAAGCCTGGTAATGGTAGTACTCACATGTGCCTGTTAACCAGCTCGCCGACCATACCGGTCTGCGGCGCAAACCGCTTGGCGACTCCGCCAAGAATAGCAGCTTCCTGCACTTCACCTCCTCCTCCTCCTCCGCTTCCGACGCCGTCGTGTAGGACCATTGCTTGCTCGGAATTCTGCTTCTGCACTGTCGCGCCGGCCTCGTCACCACGTCGAAATGCGACGCCGCCTAGTCTGTGTTTCTTCGCGTTTCTCAGTCGTAGCACCTCCGCAACGGAGAGACCGCCCTCTTCTTTGTCATCCTCATCGCGTTTTCCTGTTGTTGTCGCTGTCGCTACTGTCCCAGAAACTGCTGGCTCGGTTGTTGAAGAGGCGGCAGCCTGGCCTGTCGCCGTCGAATCGTTGCCGGTATTGATGTTCGTCGCTGAAGCTGTCTGCGCTGCTGGCTCCGCGTCCGTTTCCTCGGCTCGCTGACGGAAGGCTCTCTTCTTCTTGCCGGCACGAAAGAAAACTGGAGGTGCAGCGGCGGCGGCGGGTTCTGGTGTTGGCGCGGTGGCCGATTCGGGCGTAGGCGCAGATACGTCCATGGTGAAGTTGTTGGTATTTCGTGATTCCAATGTCGTTCGCAAAGGGAGAAGCGCGAATGCTGGTTTGAAGGGTGCACGACGTGATGTTGTTGGATGGATAAGAAGTCCCTGGACATTTCCATTTGGGGTGGCGACGGCGCTGTATGTAAATGCCAAGGCTTGACCGTATCAGCATATAACCCTAACCCTTCGCAAGGGAGTGCTATGTAGCTCCGTAACCTCTTCCGTTCTAACGTCTAACAACTGTAAAGACAATCCAAGTTGGAAAACTTGGACTGTTGACCTCACCTTCTCAATCATGTAATGCGATTATTACGGCTGCCACACAGGACCTTCTACATAACTCAAATCGATCAAAACACGAAATACGTCGCGGACATAGACCAACAGCTAAGAGTGACGGCCAGTGACGGGGACCAACGGATCGTCATGCATGAACGAGACCCGTGCAGTGACAGCGCGAATCCCGTTGGTCCAGGCCCGCACCGGCCCGCCGGCGTCATGTGGACCTCTTCCGCTCCGGGGGCTTTTGGAGGTTTCATGTCCCGAGCCGGTCTGGGTGTCTTGCTGTCTGGGAAGAGTTGTGCTTAACCGACTAAGACTATGGGACCTTAGAGCCGAATAAGTTGCGGACGTGCCTCTGTTTCAACATCCATGGGCGAGTTATGCCACTTTATGCACGAGGTTACTAACAAGCGTCCAAAGCACCTACTGTGTATGATGGTGACGAAACGAAACAGTGATGACCTATTCTAGGTACGCAAAGAGTGCAGTATATGCAAACATAGTATCTTCCTGTGCCTTTGATTCCACACCATGAACTTATACAGGACATGACACTGGTTCAGTAAGCAAGGTGCTTGAAGTGTTAGAAAAATAAAAAAGAATAGAATGTTCCCCACGCCTCTCAAGAATCTACTATCTGGCGCACGAGCAAAGAGGTATCAAACATCAAACCAAACTGGACCGCCGAACCGCCAACCCAATCCCCCCAACATAATGTACAACATAGAAAAACATAAAAACTAATAGCGTAACATAGCATCTTCCCTCCCATGGCCATTTCGCCGTTTTCCATGCATCCATCCATCCATCGTCTCCTTCTCTTCTTGAAAAGCCCTTGTGGGTAACGGTTGTTGAAAAGAGTGACATGAAGTTTAATGAGTAGCCCTGAGTATATCAAGCTCAAGGGACACTGTTCGTCTGTAGATGAGGCCAATCTTAGAACCGACCCAAACGATAGCTGGGAGGTCTATCGTTGTTCGGCACCTCTTTTCTGGTCCAGGTCGTCCTCGTGATAACACCCCAGAATCGTACATGACCAGTAGAAGGCTGCCCTGTACCAGTTGGCACCGACAGTCGTGAAGTCGCAAGCTGTAATCGTCCAACGTGCTTCAACAGGCGCATCATATCCACGCACTAGCCGGGGCTGCAGCCGGAGTGACAGGCTCGATAGGCTCGACGCCGTAGAAAGTGACAAAGAATCCCTTGATCTCCTTCAGGTAATCGTCGGCGCTGAACTTGCACAGTCCCATAGCCGCCATCTCCTGCTCCTCCGCCGCAAACTCGTTCAGCTTCTCCTTCACACCGTACTCCTCGGCAATCTCCGTTACCTGAGCCAGTTCTTGCCCAAAAGGATGGTGAGACTGCGAGAACTCGGCTCTGTGGCTGCGAGCTGGCGACTCGACGATTTCGGCTTGTCGTGAGGTCCTTTGCCTTGGTGGAGAAGCAGGGGAAGCTGTAGCAGAGGGAATCGAGTGGCTGACGGAGGGCGGGACCGAGACTTGAGGCCTCTTCTTTTGATAGGATGAGGGAGACGCGGGGGTGCTGACTGATGACACCGAGGTGCTCCTTGATCGCGGCTGCGAGAAGTTGAAGCTTGCTTTCGTCGAAATGGTGCGCTGCGACTGTACTGAGCTCCGGCCTGCGACTGATTGCTCACGTACTCGCGAATCGTAGGACTTCTTGGTGTGGGAAGGCGCGCGCGATGGGACGAGAGGAGCCTCGGCCAACGGTGATGGTTTGTGAGTGGTGACTGGAGATGTCGTCGAGTTTTCGGCAGTGAAGTAGCATGAAAGGTGATTCGGCTCTGGGGACAAGCAGCGATCCGGGGCCTCGTCGATATCCGGGCTGGTGGGAGGAGATGAAGTGTGAGTATGGGTGCTGTCGGACAAGTCATCGTCGGATTTCAGAAATGACGATTTGGTCGAAGTGGCAGACTGGGGGTAAAGATCTGGCGCATTGTACGCCAGCACGTTGGTGGTGTGGATGAGCTTGACAGGGGCCGAAATCTTGTGGCGCAAGGAAGCCATCGACACTTTCTGGAGGTTGCTCCGTGGCTGGATCGGGTGGTCGGGCTCGGACGACTGCGAAAACTGCTTGATCCGCCGGGTCGTGAATGCTCGTGAGATAGACGAAGCCATGCTGAATACTGGCTCAAGTCACAGTCTTGAAACGTAGGAGGAGGTGCTGAGATCCGGGTAAATATTGAGTCCTTCAGAGGATTCTGTAACAGCGAGTTCCCGAGTACGAGTCGAGATGTGTGATATGTATCTCAGATGTGGGAGAGGCCTTCTGAAGAAAACGGAAGGCGCAAAGTCGAACCAAAGGAAAGTTGGGTGGTTAGCAGTGAAGGACGAAGAACTCCAGGGTAGCTTGTCCAACGGGTGGTGGGCGAAGGTGTGACGTTTGCCTCTCTGGGGTGTCTCGGTTCCCGCTCAGATGACTGCCTTGAACCGCGGTGAAGGGTACCGGTGATCGAAAGTGAAGCCGAATGCAACGATGCCTGATCGAGTGCAGCAATGAATATGAGACGAAAGGTTACAAGTCTGGCGTCTGTAGCTTCCGAGACCTGGTGGTTTAAGAACTCGGACGAAGACAAGGTGTGATGTCAACCAACAAGGAAGATCAGTATTTGCGAAAGAAAGGCGGAAACGGAATCAATCCGGGAGAACGGGTCGTTGTATGCGCGTGATTCAAAATGCTGTTATGTAGAGTGTATTGTTCTGTACAGTCTGGGGTACGTCGTGGATCCAGTCCTTTATGGTCTTTGTATATATTCCGCGTAGTTGGAAACTCGAGTTCTTTATGCGTCGAACTCGTCCGTTTGTTACTGTAGTGGCACGTAGTGCGGTCCAATGTATGGGCAGTCAGTCCTGTTGGAAGTAGGGAGTGTCTTCCTAAACAGGATGCTGTTGCTGTTGGAAAAGAAGGAGTGGTGGGTGCAAACCAAATGAGGGAAATGAATGTGGTGGGATAGAATCCGCTTCTCGAGTCCAAACAGAGCACCTGATCTAAGATGAGGCTCTCACTCTCGAAGGATATCCCGTCAACGAAGGAGCGTGATGGGGACACAAGTTCAAAGAAAGGAAGTTGCGTGGAGAAAAAGGGGAAGGGAAGGGGAGGAAAGCAAGGAGCGGACAACCGTCTTCCCAAAATGGCTCGACAATAAAAAGGATTGCAACCTGAACTGGCGGGACGGGGAGAAAGGCCAGGAAAAGAACAAACTGCGGGGGCCAGACGCCGTCGATTGTAACGTCAAGTTACCTGGATCCGGCCGCCAGAGATGATGATTTCTTGGGAGTATCGCCTACTCGGGTATATGAGCACGGTTCTTTATGTCACTCTTACATGAAGATACGCATGCCGTTCCTGCGTCGTGGTACCTCTACACTACTGACGGGTGCGCTACCATGATGGGCGTCGCAGTGATGGGCCATGTTGGAGGATTCGTTCGTCTCTCTTTCTTTTCGAAAATGCAGTCTCGATGCCGGCAAAAAGGCACGAAAGGATGCTGATTGAGCGGATTCGTTGCCTGGTGCATTGGTGTGGCCCCAGAGGCCCCAGAGAGGAGGCCCATCCGGCGACAAGGTGTCCATCCAGGAACCATGCTCGTACCTTGGTCGGTGGGTCAACAAACTTTATTTGCGGTCTCTTGTTGGCCGTCTGGTCACAGCTCCCTGTAACCCACCAATGGGAATCCGGAAGGTCGCTTCAGCCACCCGTGCCACCCCAGCGTGCCGCCCGGCCGACCCCTTTTTTGGAGGACGGAAGATGGGTTTTCGACGAGAATCGATCGGAGCCAGAGACAGGGCGGTACTAACTGCCCGAGCGAATCGAAGCATTCAGAATGATGCACAAATGATGGAGGCTCACCTTGACGGCATTTTGACAGCTCCGTTGCAGCAGCAGCCGCGTGCTCGTCGAAGGGTTGTCTCTGTCGCTTCGCGGTAGGTTGCTTCATCCCGGCCGGGCGTGCTGGACCCATCAACAAGATATCTGTCCGTCATCCTCACCATCTCCATCAGACCAAGCTAGCCCCCGCTCAGAAAGGGACCATTACCCTAGATCGAAATTTTAATTTGACCCTAGCGTTGTTATGCATTTGTTGGGAGAGGCCTTCATAATATTGAAAATGTTTGGAATCCGATCAGATCTGATGGTTTCTTGGTCATTCAACGTCACCTTTGATTTGATCAGTGTCAGCGGTGATGGTGCATAGAACCGCATGTTTCAAACACTCATGCCGTGTACACAAGACTCGATCCATCCATCACCACTCACGGAGCAAGTCCGGCGGTGGTCTCCCCAAAACAGAAAACGGGAAATCCTCAACGCCCCGCGGACATTGCGGATGATCCACCAAGGACCCCAGCTCCATGCAATGCCAAGTACGCCCCACGCGCTTCCGTCCAGTCAGCGATGGCAACGGATCCAGTGGAAACTTCAGACCAAGCCCAAGGCGATGCCTGTTCCTTGCATTTGAAACGACGCTAAGATGGACAGGGTCTTGGATTGGCTCTGATGTTGAACTCTTGTTTCTCTCCACATCTGAACGTTTACTTCGAGAACGGCCTTCATTTTTCGGGTTCGAGTTTGTTCAGAATGTCATTGATGTTGCGTAGGTTGATAATAGAGGTACAGATGGCATTTGATGCCGGCTGCAGCTTCTTGGGGTTCATAAAGGACCTCAAGTGTACAAGTATTCAACAATTGACAAGTGGCTGCGTGGTCGAGCGGTATGGTGCGCAGAACTCTGATTGCACTGCAATATGATGATATAGCGCACCGCCTGCCAGTTCAGGAGCCCCCGCCGCCGTAGGTGCCTCCCCGGGGGGCCTATGTAAGTGCCCGGCGGGGGAGCACTCCACTGGAAGCCGCTATAAGGTGGCGTCTTCCGGCTACGCAAATAGGGCTCTTCTACTCCCTTCCACTTTACGCGACGTCAGCCGTTCGATTCCTGCTCTTGTCCACTTTTTTGTACTATTTTTGCGTTTTTACCTGATAGGTAACTGCAACATTTCCTGTGCGAAAAGAAAACACATGTGAATAGGAAAAGGTGATGATGGGATGAAGCTATCGCCAGATCGTGGCATTTGCTTTGCTTAGCTTAGCTCACATTCACGTTCGCGTAAGGACGACCCATGTCCATGTCAGGTGAACAGTGGATTCATCATCTCCAACGACCATCGTCAGATAGACATGGAAATATGCCCTCTTGCTCGCAAACATTTTTTCTTCATGGATCGGATCGCATCGAGAGACATGGGCAGCTGAGGGTAGCTGTGTATGTAGATAGTATCCACAGCACAATGCAAGATGCCTCCCGGTTTTGTGTCACATACGGCGCACTCAGCTGAAGTGATTCGTGCTACACGTATTTCCTACGGTCTTGGAAAGTAGGAGCACAAAAGTGCTAGGCAGCTCTTCATGTCGAGCCATAACAAATTTGTGAAGAGCTGCTACCGGAAATAGCATAACATCTTGATTGCATTCGTGGTTGCGAATCTGGTAGGAGACTAGAAGGAATGGAATGTTGTGATTCAATGGCGAGAAGGACCAACATGACAAGTGCCGTTACCGACCCGGTCATCCCGGCTGGTTGGGCCAGATGGAATCCAACGGTGGAACCAACCGCTGCAGGTTGTTGGAACTCAGTCAAGTAGCGTTGGCTATATACCCGTTTACGGACTGCGGGAGAAGTGCCGATTGAAGTTTATGCTGGTACGGAAGAGCAATGTTGGAATTGACAGTTGGTTGCCTGCTGCTATTGTGGTTTGTTGGGACTCGAACTTCCAATGGTTCTCCACGCTGGAAGAAAAGATCTAGTATATAACGTTATTCTGCGAGTTCCAATCCCTCGAGAAGCGCGGAACAAAGGCGCACGAGATCAATAAATTCAACCCCTAGCAGGTTGCTAAGAATAACATGCTGTTTGCAGCCAATATCGAGTTGCTCAACATCTCCCTCCTGTAACTCACAAGGCCATTATTTTGAAAGGAATCTGAAGTCACACATGGCCGTAACGTGAGTAGCTCCGCGGACAGTTGTGATCATAGGAAGATTGAGCTTCTACCCTTCTTGTATATAGTAACCGGTACGCCACCAAGATCCCATAACCGCCAAAAGAAAAAGTCAACAGACAGTGAGAAAGCAGCCGATGATTTGCGACAGGTACCCTTTTCATATCCCGTAACACCAGTTTTCCAACCTAAGCTACACACATCCCGCGCTTACTCGTCATCCTCATCCATCGAATCCTGGTCAGATCCGGACTCATCCTCGTCATCATCATCATCCTCGCCGTCCTCGCTGCTGCTGTCCTCGACGTCATTGACCGCAACAAGCTTATCCTCAACTTCTTCCCCAGTGGCCTTGGTAGGCACCTTCTGAGCAAAGAACTTGCGGACACCAGCGTTGGTGGAGGTATCCCAGACAGAAACGGTTCCCTTGCTACCCGCGACCGCAAGTCTGAAGGCAACCTCGGGATCAGGACCGAATGTTGTCGAGAAGACCTTGCCGACGTCGAAGTCACGGGACACCACGAGCGAGGGACCCTCGGCAGTGATGTTCCACAGCTTGACGGTCTTGTCAGTAGATCCCGTGGCCATGTATCCGGGAATGACGGGGTTGAGATCGAAGGAAGACACCGACTCGTCGTGCGCCTGGAGCTTCCAGACAGACTTGCTGACCGCAGGATCCTTGGTAGCGTTGCGAGCATCAAAGTAGTGAATGATGCCGTTCTCGGTCGAGACGTAGAAGAAGTTGGGGTCATGAGGATCCCACCTGACGTTCTCGACGTCGCTCTCCACACCCACACGCATGGGCTGCTCATTGGGCGCGCGCATGTCGGCGATGGCAACCGTGCGATCGTAAGAACCGGACAACAGCACTGTCGACTCAACCGCGTGCCAAGCTAGCGAGCACACCTTGTCGGTATGGTAGCTGTACGACTTGGCGCACTTGGTGGTGTGGAGATCCCACAGCTTGACCGTCTTGTCGGCAGAGGCGGATGCTAGCAAGTTGCGGTGCTTCCTGTTGGCAGCGAGGGCCAAGACGGCATCGACGTGGTACTCGTCGTTGGCCTTCTTGGACTTCTTCTTCTTCTTTTTCTTCTTCTCGTCCTCGGGGTTGCCGCCCTGTCCCAAAATAGCATTGGGGTACATGCAATCCACCGTGTCGAGATCCCAAATCTCAATATCGGGGTCGAACGTGCCGATGGCGACAAAGTTGCCGGTAGAGTCCTTGTCGACGCCCGGCTTGCTGACGGGGATATCGAGCCATTCGAGGCATAGTGGTATCGCAGGAAGCATGATATCGTGGTGAACGTAAAGGTTGTCGGCGGCGTCTTCGTAAACGTAGACCTCGAGATGTGCGAGTTCGTCTTCGATCTTGGCGGCCAGCAAAAGATTGTCGGTGGCCAGAATCTGGAGATCTTCGCGTTCCTCGTCGTCCTCTTCCTCCTCCTTCAGCGTGATGTACGGATCCTCCTTGTTGGACTCGTAGTAAGCGAGCGACTTCACGTTGCCGAACATGCCCATTTGTTGCGCCTCGCCGGCGTTGTCATCGTCGTCGTCGTAGTGCTCCAGGTCGTACTCCTTAAGGTCGTCGTCGATCTCAATCCTATGAAGGACCAGTCAGCATTGCGTCTCAGATCGGGACAGCTAGCCAACACATACTCGTCGCGCGTGTCAACCTTCATGGCCGTGTCATCGTCCTCCTTTTCCATGGCCTCATCCAAGTCGTCCTGGGCATCATCCAGCTGAAGCTTGGCCAGGCTAGCAATGCGCTCGAACTCCTCCTCGTCAAAGGTGTACTTTGTGGGGAAGGGCGCCGCAAAGCCTCGCGGCACCCAGGCGGTGGTCGTGATCATGGACATTGTCGCAACGTAATGGCGATGTATCGATCACGGTTTGCGGGAGAAAACCAGCAAAATTCTGCCGGATAAAAAAGAAGGAAGGTAAAAAGTGGTGCTGCCACAGGTCGAACTCTCCAGGTGCTGAGTGTTGCGACGGGACGGCGGTACAAGACGAGACAGCGAAAGTTACAGGCAAATTTTAGTTACGCGACTTGACCGGTTTTGCCAGTGGAAAATGGACTTTTTAGTGGGGACGCATGGCGGGGCTTATCTTATCGCAGAGACAGCGTCCACCGTTGCATCATTGGACGGCACCTCAATGGGCCAGTAGTCGCAGCGGTCCACGCCAAGCAAGGTTGGTGCATGCTGTCTGGTCGCTGTCTCGTCACTCCTACTTGTAGGGAAGTTTTCCCATGTCAACAAACCATCGCCAACCGACTCTTCCACGCAACTCTGGGCTGCTGGCATCCCACACATATATAATTCAGCCAAAATGGGTCGCGACGATAATGACGACCGGTCCTTCAAACGAAGAAAGATCGATTTCAACCCACTTCGCTCCGATGACCGCTTCTCAGATCTCCCGTCGCGCGCGCCACACAAGGGCTCCAGGGGTGCCAATGGCAACAATGGGTCCTTCAACTCCCGGGCTTCCACTCCTCGTGTCGGGTCCAGGTATGGTGGCGGAGAGACACCTCGCCAGAAAGAGTTTGACGGCCCCGAACCCGGTGTAAACGACGACGACGCAACCAATGCCCTCGATCGAGATTGGTACGGCGGTGACGATGACCTTGGCGGCCACACATTTGGCGATGACAGCCACAATCCCTTCGGCGATGAAGGCGCTTGGGCAGCTCAGGAGAGGGAGGCGGCCCTGGCGGAAAAGAAGATTGGGCAGATGGCGCGCGGTATGAGCGCCCGGCAGATACAGAAGCAAAAGGATGTCGACGCCTGGGAGACAAACCGAATGCTCACCTCAGGCGTGGCGCAAAGGAGGGACCTGGGACAGGATTTCGAGGATGACCAGGAGGGCACCAGAGTGCATCTCTTAGTGCACGACTTACGACCTCCTTTCTTGGATGGTCGAACCATCTTCACAAAGCAGTTGGATCCGGTCCCCGCCGTGCGGGATTCTCAGAGTGATATGGCTGTCTTTGCTCGGAAAGGAAGCAAGGTGGTCAGGGAAAGGAGGACGCAACGGGAGCGCCAAAGGCAGGCGCAGGAGGCTACCAAGGTGGCGGGAACGGCGCTAGGCAACCTGATGGGAGTCAAGGAGGAAGATACCGACAGCGCCCTCCCTATCGCGGTGGAGGAGGAGGCCGGCAAAAGCAAAAACATGAACAAGTTCAGTGAGCATATGAAGAAGGAAGAGGGTGCCAGCAATTTCAGTCAAAGCAAGTCCTTGAAAGAGCAGCGCGAATTCCTTCCTGCCTTTGCTGTACGGGAAGATCTGCTACGCGTCATCCGTGACAATCAGGTTGTCATTGTAATAGGAGAAACAGGCTCTGGTAAAACCACACAGCTTACTCAGTTTCTCTACGAGGACGGTTACGGCAAGACGGGCATGATCGGCTGCACCCAGCCCAGGAGAGTCGCGGCCATGAGTGTAGCAAAGCGTGTTTCTGAGGAGATGGAGGTCAAACTTGGAAGCACGGTAGGCTATGCCATCCGCTTCGAGGACTGCACCAGCAAGGATACGGTCATCAAGTACATGACGGATGGTGTTCTGCTGCGAGAATCACTGAATGAACCAGATCTGGACCGCTACTCGTGCGTGATCATGGACGAAGCTCACGAAAGAGCCCTCAACACTGACGTTTTGATGGGTCTGTTCAAGAAAATTCTTCAGAGGCGTCGCGATTTGAAGCTGATTGTCACATCGGCGACGATGAATGCCAAGAGGTTTTCCGACTTCTACGGTGGCGCACCCGAGTTTACTATCCCCGGGAGAACCTTTCCTGTGGACATCATGTTCCATCGGTCGCCTGTTGAGGACTATGTGGACCAGGCTGTGCAGCAAGTTCTGGCGATTCATGTGGGGAAACCAGCAGGCGATATTCTGGTTTTCATGACCGGTCAAGAAGATATTGAGGTGACCTGTGAGCTCATCCGCGAGCGGCTAGATGCCCTCAACGACCCGCCGAAACTCAGCATTCTTCCCATCTACAGTCAAATGCCCGCGGACTTACAAGCCAAGATTTTCGACAGGGCCGCCCCGGGAGTTCGAAAGGTCATCGTGGCTACGAATATCGCGGAAACCAGTTTGACTGTGGACGGTATCATGTACGTGGTTGATGCCGGCTATTCAAAGCTCAAGGTATACAATCCACGGATGGGTATGGATACCCTTCAGATTACGCCTATATCGCAAGCAAACGCCATGCAGCGCGCCGGTCGTGCGGGTCGCACTGGGCCTGGCCAAGCATATCATCTCTTCACTGAGAAGGCCTTCAAAGAGGAGATGTATATGCAGACCATCCCGGAGATTCAGAGAACGAATCTGAGCAATACCGTTCTACTCCTCAAGTCGCTCGGTGTCAAAGACCTCCTTGATTTCGACTTTATGGATCCACCGCCTCAGGATACCATCAGCACATCGTTGTTCGATCTGTGGGCGTTGGGGGCACTAGACAACCTTGGTGAGCTCACCGACCTAGGACGGAAGATGAACGCGTTCCCAATGGACCCGCCTCTTGCCAAACTGCTCATCACGTCGGAGGAATACGGGTGCAGCGAGGAAATGGTCACCATCGTTTCCATGCTCTCCGTTCCCAACGTATTCTACCGGCCCAAAGAACGACAAGAGGAGTCAGATGCGGCTCGTGAGAAGTTCTTTGTGCCAGAATCAGACCACTTGACCTATCTGCACGTCTACACACAATGGAAGGCCAACGGGTATAACGACGGTTGGTGCGTGCGACACTTTCTGCACTCCAAGTCTCTCCGTCGTGCCAAGGAAGTCCGCGAGCAGCTCTTGGACATCATGAAGATGCAAAACATGAAGATGATGAGCTGTGGCACCGACTGGGATGTAATTCGCAAGTGCATTTGCTCTGGCTACTACCACCAGGCAGCAAAGGTCAAGGGCATTGGCGAGTATATCAACTTGAGGACCAGTGTCACCGTCCAACTGCATCCGACCAGTGCACTCTATGGGCTGGGCTTCTTGCCAGACTATGTGGTGTACCACGAGCTGATCCTCACAAGTAAAGAGTACATGTCAACGGTCACCTCGGTGGACCCTCACTGGTTGGCAGATCTCGGTGGTGTGTTCTATTCGGTCAAGGAGAAAGGATATTCGGCACGGGAGAAGAGGATCACAGAGACGGAGTTCAACAGGAAAATGGAGATTGAGGCGCAGATGGCAGCGGACAAGAAGCGGCAAGAGGACCAGCTGCACGAAGATGAGGAGCTTCAACTTGTGAAGAAGGCGGCTCCATCGAAGGACAAGAAGGTGGTTAAAGCGGGTGCCGTGGTGAAACCGGTCAGGAAACGTGCTGGAAGGGGATTTTAGTCGACCATTTTGGATAATGAGCCCTGGGGTTCGAGCCCGAGTCATTCCCTGGAGCAGTACGTAATGAATAGGTAAATCAACAGGAATGCCCTATAAAAAGGGGCCAACTCGCATTGAGTAAACAAAAGGAACCCCATAGCAACGGTAGCCGGGCTATTAGCCGAGTGGGGCATGTTCGGGTGTTTGACCCCCGGTCTCGGCCAGGATCGGCAACGATGACAGACCATGATTCAATTCAGTGACTGAAGTTCTTATGACTGTTCTTTCCCAGCTTGCATCGCAACTTTTAGTTCCTGTTGATTGTATTACGTTACCTTTTTTTTTTTGTGTTCATTAACTTTGTTGCACTCGAATACCCAAGATCCAAACTTGGACGTCACCAGATAAACGACGGCAACAGTGAAGAGAACGACAACACTGCTAACGAGAGCGCCCGTCCAAGAAAAGCACCAATTCATCAACAATGCAGAGCTTAAAGTCGGCGTCGGTGGCTAACGCCGTCCGAAGCGCTGCCCGCATGTCCCAGCGCTCGGTATTGCGCAAGACCCGCGCTCTCAGCACGCTCAACAGCTCCGCCGTCACCACCCTCCGCCCCCAGACCACTCGCAACGTCTCCCGCAACACAGCCGTGAGCGCAACCCTCCTCTCGCCCAAGACCCAGCAAGCCCGCCATGGCTCCTCGTCCGCCTCGTCGGAGGCCCTTCAGAAGACGCCCCTTTACGACCTCCACCTCGCCCACGGCGCGCAGATGGTTCCCTTCGGCGGCTTCCACATGCCGGTGCAGTACAAGGGCCTGTCCGTGAGCGCCTCGCACGCCTTCACGCGCGAACACGCCTCCATCTTCGACGTCAGCCACATGGTGCAGCGCGTCTTCTCCGGCCCTGGCGCCCGCGAGTTCCTCGAGCGCGTCACGCCCTCCGACTTGGCCTCGCTGGGCGTCCACCGCAGCACCCTGTCGGTCCTCCTGAAAGCGGACGGGTCCGGCGGCATCGTCGACGACACTATCGTCACGAAGCTGGCTGAGGACATGTTCTACGTCGTCACCAATGCTGGCTGCCGCGAGAAGGATAACGAGTATTTTGAGCAGGAGCTGGCCAAGGCTAAAGAATCCGGGGTGGATGTCACCCAGGAGCAGCTGGACGGCTGGGGCCTCGTGGCCCTGCAGGGCCCCGAGGCCGAGGCCGTGCTGGCTGATGCGCTTGGCGGTACCGACGATCTCAAGCAGCTGTACTTTGGCCAGTCGGTCTACCGCAAGATGAAGCTTGAAGACGGCAAGCTCAGCGCGCCCTTGCTGATCAGCCGCGGCGGCTACACGGGCGAGGACGGGTTCGAGATTTCCATCCCGCCATCCGAGACCGTTTCCGTGACCGAGAAGCTACTTACCGTGGGCGGTGCCGAGCGGGTCCAGCTCGCCGGTCTCGGCGCGCGCGACTCCCTCCGCCTGGAAGCGGGGATGTGCCTGTACGGGCACGACCTGGACGAGACGGTGTCACCGGCGGAGGCCGCGCTGAGCTGGATCATTCCCCCGAACCGCCGCAAGGCGGACGCAGGATACTACGGCGCCGAGACCATCGTTTCGCAGCTGACTCTCAAGAGTAAAGGAGGAAAGGGCGTCACCCGCCGTCGCGTGGGCTTCATCGTCACCGGTGCGCCCGCCAGAGAAGGCGCGGAGATCGTGGCCAAGGGAGACCCGGCCACGAAGCTTGGCAGGATCACGAGCGGGTGCCCGAGCCCCACTCTGGGGAAGAACATTGCGATGGGGTACATCAAGGATGGCCAGCACAAGAGCGGGACGGAGGTGGAGGTGTTGGTGAGAGGAAAGGCCAGGCCGGCGGTGGTGACCAAGATGCCGTTTGTGCCTAGCAAGTATTACAAGTCTGCTTAAAGCACTTAAGACGGACGGATAGGGGCTTATTGGCGGGAAGGCAAAGGGCGGAAAGTTATAATTAAGATGGCCAGGAGTTGGCTACGTACGTGGCTGACAAAGGAGTCAATTGCTTCAACAACAATGAATTTCTGCGGCAAGGACAAAAAAGGTATTATAGGATCACGAATGGCGTCAAACCGGGCACGGCGATGTTATATATTGTTTTCAACAACTGGGCAGAACAGGACAGCTAATGGGCGTCTCAGCTGGAAGCTACTGCCTGTTCACCGATGATGGTTTTTGGCATAGGTAGATGGAATACGGAGTTCTGAATCCAATGCCCTCCATACGCAGTATGTGACAAATCTTCATTGTTGGGTTGGCGGCGGTTCTAGCTCGGACTATCTACTACGGCATCGAGCCCTTGCTAAAGCGTCGAAAATCTGCTCTTTGTAGATATAATTATGTCCAATCCGCTAACTCAAGCTACTGACCGACTGTTGAGATGAGGTATCTAATCCATGCTAAACAAAAACAACTCCGTGAGCCCAATGTTGAATGCTCGCCCCTATTCCCATGCAGAGCCTCCCGTACAGTAGTAAGTACATCAAGGGAAGAAATTTGAGATAGAACCGAAAGAATGCATGCATGCATAGGCGATGTTGATCAACCCGACTCCTGACACGCCATGTCCGCCATCCACGCTATTTTCCTCTTTTTCTTTTCGTGTCTATGCGAACAGATTTCGTCAAGATCTTTTTATTTTCCTTCAACCCATGCGCGTACATTCTTCCTGAGCCCACCTCTTCTCCCTCAGTGGGATCTCCTTGCCCGCGCGCTGGCGATCACCTGAGATCTCCTCTCGCCAAGCCCAGTACTCGCCCAGTCGCGTCTCGGCGTAGGAGGCGTAGTCAAAGTCGATTTGGGAAATGGTCGCCTGGATGAGCGCCCAGATGCCCCAGTAGAATCCGGGCAGGCCCCGGAAGACGTCCACCTCGTTTAGTAGGCGGTCGACCTCGGCCGCCTCGTCAAAATCGGCCGTGGTCCCGTTCTTCTCGCTTTGGTAGGCGTAGTAGGCGCGGATGTACTCGGTGATGAACTCGCGGCGCTGGGAGCGCGTGGGAAGAACGCTGAAATCGCAGTCGAAGCCACCCCATTCGGCGAAATGGTTCGCAATATCGAAGGCGGCTGGTGAAGGGGTAGCGTATTCGTAATCGATGAAGGTCACGTCCGTGGTCGTGTCTTTGGTGGTGACGCCGTTGCTGTCGGCGGGTGTCTGCTGGGGCTTGGGAAGGACAATGACGTTGCCACTGAGGAGATCGCAGTGCGCAAACACGAGCTGTTACGTGAACTGGTCAGCCAAACTCTTCCGTCATATGGAAAGGGAAGGATGAAAAATAAAGCGTAGTACGCACCCCATTGGTACCCAATCCTGGCCGCTGGCTCAACTCGGCAACAGTTCTGGTAAGCTCCTTCTGCAACTGAGCCTGACGCTCTCTTTGCGCCTCCGTATCTGTTGGCAGGGCAAAGATCCACTTCTGCATGACAGTCCAGACGTTCGGGGGAGGCTTTCCAGGCGCGACACTGTCAATGACTTGCTGAAACTCGGCATCTCCAAGGGCTTCGGACGGTACGATGAACTCGGTGTTCTTGGAGTTTCTGCGGCTGTGTCCAGTGCGGGCAGCAATGCAAGGTACCACGGCGTGCCACTGGGCAAGCCTCTTGGCCACGGCCTTGTAGATGACCGGCTTGCGCAAATCCTCGGGGTGGGTCATGGAGCCCTGGACGAAGCGGTACATCATGCCATTCTCGAAGCGGGCGAGAAGCTCGGGGGCGAGGCCGTATCGCATGAGTAGCTCGTGGTTCTGGGTTTCGCGGTGGCGATCGATGATCAAATCGGTGCCGTTTCCGTAGGCGCGGAGCAAGATGGCCTCATTGTCCACCTCATCCTTGGAAAGGCCGGCCTTCTTGTTGACTGCTTTGAGGAGTGTGTTGGTGATGCCATCGGTGAAGCGCACGAACTCGACGTTGGAATCGGCGCTCTCCCAGTCGGGGCGGATGGCAAGAACGAGCCGGCGGGCGGTGGCCTCGGAGTCCTCGCTCGAGTAGGCCAAAGGGATGTAGCGAATGTGATGCTCGACGGGCCCGTTGCCGTTCGAATGGCCGTTCGACTGGCCGTTGGCTGTTTGGGTGCCGTTCTCTGTTCCGACAGCCATGGTGGGCGGTAGGAATCGCAAGGCCGAGTCGGGCTTTGCTAGGGATTGTATACGTGTGCCCTCTTTGGGAGATGACGGCAGAGCTTCGTGATGGGATTCGCGTTTCGGTTCAATGGGCAAGTCTGCTCATGAATTTTTTACGTTAGATGAGATGTAGCACTGCAGTGCAAGACGTTGACAGACGTTATGCGCGGAGAGGTACGCAAAAGCAAGTGGAAGTTGGATGTCGAGGAAAGGAGACCACGGACATAAAAAAGGGGGGGAGGGAGGGGGTTGTTTGAAGGGCCGTATCTTTCTACGCACCTACTGTATCTCTCTAAGCCGATTCAGGACGGTCAACGGGAAGGATGCGCACTGCAGATGGGAAAATGAGGAAAACGAAGAGGAATTGGCTTCGTTAAGACTGGTGGATGGTTTGTCCAAATACTTGGCCTTGGATGATGCGTCGGTGAGGCCAGTTTGACAGACGCAAAGCCGAACGGTAAAGACGACGATCAAATCCCGTTGGGCCTTCCTCACACGATCACTTGCCCTTTGGCTGGCTGCCCGTCCGGGTTTATTCATCAAAAGTCGCCATCCCCACTAACAAAGCCGGGCCCCAGTTCTTCGAACAAACACATGCTTCTCTTTTTGCTCCTGGGGCCGCTTGCCGCCCGCCCCAATTACGACGACCCAACCTTGCCAACCACGCTGACCCCAACGCCAAAACCCCCGCGGTCCCTTGTGCCTGGTGGTCCCTTGGCGTTTGTGTCCAAGGTCGCCCCTGACTGGACGAGTCTGGATCGCTTAACCTTGTTTGGCTAGTCCTGTCAATGGTCCCCTAGTGGTACGTACCTTCTGTCACAATGTCATTTGGTGATTCTCGCCAGCCTGCGCTGTCCGCCCACTGCACGGGGCGTGACGGGGTTGCACAGCACGTGAAATCGCGAACGAAAGAGTGGATTGCGGTTGGCCAAGCCCCGCCAACAACTACCGCCACCCATCAGTATCACCACACGTCGAATCGCTCGAATCGCAAACGAGCCATCTCTTTCGAGTTTCAACCTTGATTGCATCTCGGATTGTCATTGCGCCCCTCGCGTCATTTGCAGGTTTGGTGTCCCAACCGTCTCGCCTTTCCGTCTGACGTCGCTTTGGCCGCCATCCCATCTGCCCCTCACTCGAGTCACCTTGCCCACCATTCAGTCCAGTCGAGAGTCGAAAAGTCAGAGCTTGAGCTGGGGTAGGCATCAGATTCAGTTTGTCATTGACCAAACAGCTGCGACTACGGCAACGAGAAACCCCTATTTGTGTTCCGCTTTCATAATTCACTTGCATCGAGAAGTAACAGGCACGCCAAGTACCGTTCAGCAGCCATGGTATGAGAATATCAACTAGAACAGAGACAGACAGCAGCGAGACATGATATACTTGAGCATGTCAGGTTGATGTGGCTTCGAATGGGCAGATAATTGCACGAGGTGTTCAGTTGTGTGCATTCAGTGCTATAAGCTGTAATCAAATCGCATCACCGGGCTATCACTGTACAAAGGACGACGAGAAAAGAGGCAGCCTTCGGAAGTTTCAAAATGGCGTACCCCGTCTTGCCTAGCCCCGACAACTTCCTCGCTGTTGCTCTCGTCATCAACCGTTCTCGGGACGGCCCGCGATTTGTTTTCCACTATCCTCCCCACGTCTTGCCACCACAGGCTGCCGCAGCCGCAAGAGATGGCGATGATCTGGACGATCTGGATGAAGAAGATGAGGCTCTTCTACATCGGGTCTCCCATGCCGTTGGCCTCGATGCCAGCTCTTCGTCACCCTTAAAGGAGTCCGAGCTGTCGCAGTGGAATCATGACGACCATCTCATCACCGAGAGCGGCACTCAAATTGTTCCTTGGGAGCACGTTGCTGGCTTCCCGACGAAGGATCTGGAAAATATCTTGACTCCGGCCAGGGCCTATCACAAGCGCTTGTTCCAGGTTTCCTTGGATCCTCTCTACTGCGTCTCATATCCCATCTATGTGCCGGAGAACGGGGTCTGGCGGAAGAAGAGCAAGAAGCAGCAAAAACACCGGGACCACGATGACTCCGTCCCGACAGACACGGACGGTCCTGCAAGGACCAGTGACAAAGGCCCCTCGGATGTAGACCAGCCTGCTGTCAAAGCAACCGAAGAGGCCGAGGACAAGAAAAGCTCCATGACCATGTTCAACCTTGTTTTCATCTTGAACCCCAAGAGGCACGAGGTTGCCGACCTTGTCGACATACTCTACACGCATATCATCAAGAAAGTCAATAAGGCATATAAGTACTGCCAGCAGAGGAGTGATTTCATCTGGAAGGAATCTAAGAAGATTCTAGCCTTGAAGGACAAGGGTCGGGAAGACAGTGAGTGCATCCATTAGCTCCAGCGCTGAACTTTGCTAATACGCATGCTTGTCAACCAGAGAGAAAGATGAGCCAGTTATGGGAGGAGATCCTATCGAGCTCTTCACTGGCAGCGTCTATGCAGGACATATACGACGCCATATCACGGAACAGAATTGCTGCCATTCAGCTCGAGACCATTGAGGGTGTGGTCACTCACTCCGTGCAGATTCCTGTGCCATTTCATGTGCCCGACCTGCCCCAGGATGGCCAAGGGGAAGAGCAGCTCGGTCTATGGTTGACGACCGCAAACTCGTTGCAAGCCGACGAGAGCGTAGAGGAGCCCGAATATCTGGACAAGACCTTTGCGCTCCTCCTGATGGCAGAAGAGAAAAAGGTCATCAACGAACTGCTGGGTCCAGAATCCGACCCTACTACACAGGCCATGATCGAGTTTGTACGCCGGTGCAAGCCCAATCTCTCCTTCCACCAGGTGCAACAACAGGCAAGCAGTATCCTCTCGCCTGCTCAGGTGCGGAGGTTCGCCGAGCACTTCATATTCTGGCGACGAGCCATCGCCATCCCGCCTCTGCACGGCCGCGACATGTACATCGTGAGCCCCAACTGCGACCTGCGCAGACTTCCTCAAGCAGCTGCTCAGTGGGCGAGACAGTTCCCACTTTCACCACCGCTGCCCAACTTCCTGGCCGAGCTGAGCGTTGCCCCGCGGCCGTATAAACTGCACTGTCCGAGTAAGGCTCACCGGCCTCTTTATATGGCTATGCTGGCGTGGTTGATGCGTGGCGGTTGGGTTACCCAGCTCTGCACCTTCGCTTACGTTGTGGTCTGGCCGGAGATCATATACGAAGTTGAATATGAACTAGAGGCAGAGGAGATTGCGCGTGAGAAGGCGAAAGCACAGAACAGGGGCCGGGAGGAGGATCAAGGCCACAAACACGACGACATGCTATCTCCAACAGCCGACGGCAGTGTTGATGCCGGAGGACCCGGTAACAACGTGTTGGCAGCGGCACTCAGCGAGGGTCCCCTAGCAGGCTTCGCCGGATCTGGATTCCTTTCGCTCACGGCCGAGTCGACATCGGCCTCAGACCTAGATTCCTCCGCGGCAACTCTCCGTGACCTCTCAATCTCCCACTCACCTACCCTTTCCCGCGCCCAACCAGCTTCCACCCCCATCAACGAGTTTCTCCCCACTCTAACCTCACCCATGTCCACCACCTCCCTCTCAACCCTCATCCTCGGAACCAGCGATTACATGACCAACAACTCCCACAAGGAAAACAACTACAACAACCACAACAACCCCGGCTCCTCCTCCCCCACAGCCTCCTACACCTCCACCAACACCCTCAACACGCTCAACCCTCCCCGCCCCACCCTCCAACTCACCCGCACCATATCCGAAGACACCAACGCCTCCACCGGCACTTCATCCACGCACCACCAGCCCACCCCCGCCGAACAGGCCGCAGAAAAAGCCCGACTGGAACGCATAGCCGACAAAGCGGCGCGCGAGCTCGCGGAGCGGGCCATGGCGCACGCTAGAAAGGCTGTGCCGCAGGCCACGAGACACCCGAGCGTGAATCATGCTAAGCACCTGCTGGGGATGAGCCCGCATATTATACTGGACGCGAAGAAGGCGACGGGGAAGGAGAGTTTGTATTTGAGTGCTATTGAGAGAAGGTTGAAAGGGAGGAGTGGGGAGGTGGCGGCGGCTGCGGCTGCTGCGTCTGAGGCCGCTGCTGGTGGTGCTGCTGGTGGTGCCGATGCCGCTGGCGCGGAGGGAACAGGAACAGGGACGGGGACGGAGGATGCTTCCACTGTGGCTGGTAACGGTAACAACAACAGCAATGTCAACGTTCCCGGCGGCAGCGGTACGAACACTGCGACAGGAAATGATACCACAAACATCCCATCCTCCTCCACCACCGGTACCACCGCCGCCGCCGCCGGCACGACAACAGTCGGCGGAACCGGAATGGCAGGAGGGCGTACCGTCTCCGGGTCAACCAGCGCTCAACGAGGAACCAAGGACTGGGACGAGCGGGTGGCCAACACGTGGCCTCAGTTCTGGAAGTACTTTAACGGACGGTCGGCGCTGGAGCGGATTGCCTTGCAGGAGGATATGAAGCGGAAGGAGGCGTGGTCGTTGTTGACGGCTATGAGCGAGTATTTGTTGTGTACTAGACATTGGTGATTGGCGAGAAGGGCTGGGCGACGAGGAGCGAGTATGTATGTGTATGTACATTGCTTCCATTGTCCTGCTAGTATAGTTGTTTGCGGGTACTTGGGATGTAGAGGTACTGAACCAGGTATTTCGGAAGAGAAAACTCTTCGCTACCGGCCCATAAGTATTGGAACCTACATTGTCGTGTGTAAAATGGAAGGTGCGCCGGTTAACTCTCACCTGCCACCCAGTGCAATCACGTAATAAGTCATGGGGCGGCCGTTGAGGTTCTTACCTTATTAGACAGTGTCGTTCCTTCCTCGGGTTGGGTATTTGCAGGAAGCAACTGCCACGGCTCATCCGCATCCAACCAAGAAATATTCCCCTGATACACACTAGCATGAGGGTTAGTTGGCAATCAGTCCTTGAACGCGCTGCCCGGCAGCCCTGGGTATGTCTTACTCGGCTTTGTCAGAATTGGGGGCACATTGATCGATATGATAGGCAGTCACCAAGATTAGGCAAAAATATCATGCGATGTATCGATCGAATGGAGCGGTGATTGTCATGGTTGTTAGATAGAATCGACGAGAAACAAAGCTAACTCCTCCTTCATGCTACCGCGATGGAATCCCCAAAGCGCCTGAGGTATAATCGTCATAAGCAGGAGAAACCCAGGTAGTACGCCATAGTGACCGGCACCATAAAAAACAAAACAGGGCAGACATAACAACCGAAGAGACCGAGCCAGCAGAATAACGTCAAGAATGATAACTACAATGAAATCACGCATCCATCCCTCTGCGCTATCACGTATGAACCACACTGAGTGATTAGGGCCATATGCCTTCCGTGTACACATGATGCTCTGCCTTGGGGGAAAAGAAACAGTTGAAAGAAAGAATAGAAACGAAAACCTGAAACAGAAAAACAAGACCCAGTCTGTACGCCCATGTGCCAAATCACATTCGTGCTCAATCCCTGAACGACCAGTGAAATGCTAAGTACCTAGACCCCGTTCCCAATGTGCCGCTGCGATGAAAATGCAAATCAGGGATGTGAAAGCCTGTCAAGTGATGATCATGGCCGAGATAATAAATGATATATCCATAAGCTTCCAAGAGATGGTAAAGAGATGAGAAAGTCCCCGTGCGTTCGTAAAAAAAAAAAGATAACCGAAAATCCACACCAGCATCGCGATCAAACAAATCCGATTCCTACGATCATTGAGTCAAGTCCATTCCATACTCGTCTTCCTCTTTGAACTCCATGTCGGCACCATCATCCTCGTAGTCAAGGAAGTCGCCCGCATCGAGCCCATCGTTGACGTGTCCGTCGGCGCCACCATGGGCGGGACTGGTGGAAAGGTGTTCGCCATTGACACCGTTGGTGTTCAAGGGCTCACCCTTGTAGTCCGTATGATGGGGGACGCGAAGGCCAGTGCCAGCCGTGCGAGAGTACGAGAATCCCCGGGATTTCCCGCTGCCGTCCTCTCCTCTGGCGATGGCCTCCATGAGCTCCGTCTGCATCCGCTTCTCATCATCGGTGATCTCAAAGGGTACCGTACCCCCACGCTCCAACAAGGCATTGATGAGCTCTTCTTGTTGTTGGATCTTGAGGTAGGCCATCCACATGAGATCCCGGGTCCAGCTCACCGCACCATTCAAAATGTCGCCCTTGTTGGGACCCTTGTCCTTCTCCTCGATCGGCAGGCCTGTTGTGATGTTTCCAGCCGTGCTGCCAGCAGCTCGTCTTGCTCCAGGTCCGGCTAGGGCTGATGTGGCTTGAGAAGGACTTGAGATGCCCGCAAGCGTGGGTGAAAGGGGCGTTCCATTCTGAATTGCCTTGCGAATTTTTTCATCCTCCAGACGATGGGCAGGAACCAGCTTGCTAAGGTCTTGAATGCGCTCGTTGATGTTGTCACGTCTCCGTCTTTCAACGAGGTTGTGTGACTCGCGCCTCCTCTTCCTCTTTGCTTCTTGTGTCGACACAGAGGAGGTCGTGGTGCCAAGCTTGGCGGGCATGGATGTGCCGCCCTTCAACAGAATGTCATTGATTTGAGCATGGGGGCCATGAAGGCCTGCCTGAAGAGGTGATGAGAAACCAGACCCAGGAAACGAGGACAGGCTCTGTGGGGTTTGCATCCACTGCGCGGAATGGGACTTCTCATGGTGGGGGCCTGTTGTCCTGATGGGCTGAGGGCCAAATGATCCCGAGTTCACCGAAAGTCCGGCCATGTCTATCGCCTTGGGTGTAAGTGGGCTTCGTGTGGTGGAAGGCTTGCGCTGCATGGTTTGCGGTATCCTGGTACGTGCTTTCGCGCTCAAGAAGTTCGGGTCAGTCCCATCGCTGTTCATGTCGTTATTCGCTAATGGTGACCCGGCGTATGACATGGGCGACTGAAGCGATGTTCCGAAGGATTGAGGGTGCTGCATTTGGCGGAAATGCGAGAAGTTATGGACAAACGGAGATGCTATCGGGTCGCCGTCGGGTGTGCTCGAGTAGCCATTTGTATGGGCTTGGTTGATGGGCAAGCTTTGATGATAAGAATCCGGGAAATTCATGCCAACATCGTTCATTCCGCCGAAGTCCTGCCCATGACCCTGCATTCCGACATGAGGGTCACTGGGACTGTTCAAGCCGTCGAGAAGCTCGTCGTCTCCGAACAGAGCTGAGCCGCTAGAAAACCCATTCGAGGAATTATTGGTGTGGTTGAGGTAGTTGTTTTGGAAGGAGCCATGAAAGTTGCCCCCCATGGCCAGGTCGTTCGGGTCGATGCCTCCTCCGCTATGCCCGCCCATTGGGAATCCGTGTTGTGCCATATTGTTCGGAATGGTATTGGTGGAGGCTTGGGTGCCCGTGTGTTTTTTCAACGCCAACGATGTGCGCCTAGACGAGTTTGTTAAGTGATGAAGGCCCTAGAGTGCCATCAAGCGTCAGCAACATGTCCCGGCCTCGTACCGAGTATTATAGGTATGGAGTGCTTACCTTGGCAGTCAGCCAGCCATAAAATGGAAATAGAAATCAATCGAACAACAGCGAGGTTGAGTATGACTCGGTGCGGCGGTAGGGGTGGTGGGTTGCCTTGGAGCGATGCCGGAAGATGTCAGGAGAGAGCAAACTGCAAGGCTGACGTGTCGCTAAGTCGCGGTGGTCTGAGGACAAGATATTCGGTTGGAACTGGGGATCAATGGCGTCCAGTTCTTTCGCAAGCGCTTGCAAGGTTTGCGTATGAATCAAAACCGGATTGTCGAGGTATGTCGAAGTCGGCGGTTGGTGAACAGTTTGTTGTGGGCGATTGTGGGTGAATGTCGGGTTGGGTGTGTAGCCGCCTAACTGCCTTTGGCAATGTTCGGGGAAGTTTGTAACGAATGCCCGTGAAGGCAAGGGAGCCGAGTCGCCGAAGAGGACAACAAAGGCAATGCAATGCAATGAAAGAGAAAGAAAGGGGCAAGCGATTGCCAAAAACGCAGCCTTCTTTTTGTCGGATCTTGCCTACGCTTCGGTCGCCGAATAGGAACGGAGAGCGAAAGCGACAAGGGGTGCGAAGTGGTTGCAGGTTGCAGTGGTTGCAGTGGTTCGCGGTTGAGATTCAAAGCTTCAGTTCAATCGGCCTTTTCTGTTGGGCAATGACTGGGATGAGTCAGCAGAACGTTCCGTGTAAATGCATGCACCGCACCAGGACAGCGGCAGATTGCTACCTCGTTGTGTATGTTTTGAAGCAGGTGCGAGGCATCACAGCAGACAGCAGACAGCGGGCAGGGAGAGGCGAGGTGCAGGGAGGAGAATGAGTTAGGAGAGGAAGGAGTCAACTCTTGTTGTGTTTTGCGATGTGCGAAGAAAGCGCCGCTGTCTGCGAGAGGGGAAACTTTTGGGGTGGAAGGTGGGGACTAACAGAAAGGCGGTAAAGCGGAGGCACTGGATGTCCTATTACAGATCGTGTAATGGCGGCCGGCCTATGTATTGTACGTACAGCCACAAGGACGGGAAGGAATGTACTCGTATCGGTAATCGTAATCCGTCCTCTGCGGTAATGGTTTGCGCAACCCTCGCACTCCAAGAGCCCTGGGAGGCAATAAATGCTGACGCGAGGTGTAAGAACCAAGAGGAGAGCGAGGGAGGGGGGTAGAGGGGGCTGAAGTGGTTGGAATTCGCAACCCGACGAGAAGGTTTGCGCGTTGAGAATTCCGTCGGTTTGAGAGGCGTTGTAAAAAATGGCTGTTGTCTGTGCACACAGTGCTAGGTGGAAGGCGTTAGAAGAGAGGCCAAGGTCAAGCGCATCGACCTCAAAAGAGGAGCCTGTCCTTTTCGAGCACAATTTGTATGCGCTCCGAGCGGTAACCTTGGCTGGCTGGCTGCGGGCTGTATGAGCGGAATGCAGCGCGGAAGCGGCGGCTGAGGCAGGCTGAGTTGCACGTACTTCTGCGTAGGCGTGAGTCAACTTCCGACGATTACAGGATTGCCTAAGAATGATGTTTTTTTGCCCGCTGTTGGAGAAGGCGAGTCAAGAGATATATGCAGTTGGAGATCGTGGTGATTTATAAAGAGGTGAAAACTGTCCAACCTCGAGCGCCCTGCAAGATGATGGTCTTGAGCAGAGAGAGAGGCGGGGTACGGAGTGGGGAGAAGTAGGCAATGGGGAACGGAGAAGGAAGATCTGAGATGTGATGAGAACGGGGGAAAATACCAGAGCCAAGAGCTGGAGAAGAGGATATCCTCGGAAACGTGTGTGGATGCTCGATCCGTATTCCGCAATCCCTAATGCGCACCACAAAAGATGCTTATTGCCTGTGTTTCGCCAAAGGGTGCCAAACTGTGCTGTGCTAGTATTATGAGGTGAGAGAGTTGTGGTAACTCTTCCGGATGTATAAGAGATGCCGGCGTGTCGCCGATGAATAATTAACACGCAACCGATGCGCCGGACAATAGGAGTTCGTGCTTGGCTATCTCGCTTGGTCTTTCCGACCGTCTTGTTCTTGTGTATGGTTTGAATAGTGCGGGTGGGTTGTAATGAGATCTTCTCAAAGCGTGCGCCGTAACTGATCCATCAACCGTCAACCTCTATGCAATGCCTTTGCTTGAATCCGGATGCTGCCATCCCCAGACTCGGACTTACACTACCGATCCAAAGTGGGGCCTGGTCAAGGTGATCCCCGGGCCGTCCGCGGGTCCCTAATCTCCTTTCACGGTCTGGACCCCGTCCGCTGTCGTCCGCTGTCGACCGCTGCCTCTCTCGCAGGTAACGGTCGCTGACAGTTTTCTCGTTAATCAATGAACCTTCAGCGCTCGCAACTGACCATTTGACGTTGAGCTTAACAAGGCTGACCCCCAAGATGATGACGGGTGTAAGTCTCTATAAGCTGACTGCTCAGCCCAGGTCCGATCACTGATTGGGGCAATCCACGGAACCTTGTATAAGCGAGATAGTCTCCAGGCTGTTGAGTATGGCCGGCTACCTGGGGTGGTTGCGTGGCCTTGTGTCCTGCCTTGTGAGTGCAGTGTGTCCTCTCAATCTGCCTGTGTATACTCCTTGAGATGTTCCAGATCCGAAATGCTCTGAGACACCACGGCCTTCTTGTCCCGCATGTAAACTGGCCAAATGGATGCCGGTCCCGGTTGGCTAATTGCCCGATGTCTGATGTCTGTTGCCTTGTGGTTGTGGAAGGCGTACAGTGGAGCACTGATGTTCGCCTGGCTGAATCTGGTTGAGGCTCGTGCAACTTGAGATATGGGAGAATGAAGGTGGCGTTTGAAGTAACTGGACAGTGACAAGGTGAGCGCTGCCTGGTGGTTAGAGATTGATGTTCAGAGTTTATGCAACCTCGCAACAAAATGTCAAGAATTACAGATAAAGAATAGTTCAGGTTACGGTGAAGTTTTACAAAAGCCCAGGCATGATATCCAAGCAGCCCATCAACATCTTATATACTGATACTGACCGAGGAGAGGGCAAAGATGTGTATACGAGGCCACCCACACATTCCAATACCGATGGCTTGTCAACAACGTCTTCTGACCTTATCGGTCAAAAAGGGTGGGCTGGAATCATGGCAGGAATCAAGATGCAAGCGTTTCAACGTTGCCCGGTTTTTCTGTGCATTTCCTTCGACATCTTTCGGGGTGTTCATTTAGCTGATCGGGAACATCGGAGGAGATGGGAGATTTTGTACAGGTAAGATGGGCGAAGAGCATCCAGCGATGATGGAGGGCATCTGTCTATCAGCGTGACTCGGCGGGTGAGACACCAAGGCACACCAATCCGAAAACGTTGATCATGGCAACCTCACACCCAGTTCACGACCCATGCTCCCACGGTCTACATCTACTCCAGACCTGGGTGCGGACTGTTTTATCCGATCCGAGTTATCTGGACTCTGGGTGGTATCTGAACTCTCCAGATTAGAAACACAAAGACTCCTAGTGCATAATGCTGCGCTTAGAGCTACCATATACGAACGTGTTTGTAAGCTCTTCAGCAATACACATACCAATAAACCTTCAATATGCCATGCACGTCGCCTCCTATCGAGTAGATTTTCGGCCGTAACCGTTCACTCATCCAAGAAGATGCCCTCCTTCAGGCGGATAACAGCCGGCACGATAATTCCGAGGCAGAAAGGGCAACTCACCGAGAAACCGGGGGCTCGACTGGCATCCAGCAGTTGAGGAGCCGGCCGATGTAGGACTCTTGGACAGCAAGGGGAAGCATATTGGCAGATCCTAGCCATCGCCGTCTTATCGCGCCGTGTGTCATCTGAGACGTTGAGCCCTCGTCGCTATCAAGATCAGAGCCTGCCCTGCCTGCTTTCCACTTCCCATAGTAAGACCGCGCGCTAGGCAAGCGAGGCGTGGTGGTGAAGTCGTACTGTAGTCCTCAGATCTGACGTTGGCCCATGGACCCCGCACCATTGCTGACGTCCAAGGTCAAGACCGCCGTCAAGGAGGCGCCCATGCAATTCATATGAATTCCATGCTTCCCTTTGCCGTATGTCGAGTACGATTGACTGCCAACAAAGCACATCGGAAGTCATTCCTCGCCGCGTCGTCTAATGAAGGTTGTCTCTCTGGAGCAAGTTGTGCAACATTCGACATTGGTTGCCCCTGTAGGACTGCTTCCCCTCATTGGTGATGGCGGAGGACTGCCCCTCCAAACGAAGGGGTTCAGTTTTGGAGAGATGCCTTCCCATGTCGCTTTGGATGCCACCCTACGAGCTGGGTCCGTGATCACCTTGTGGACCAAGGATGGTGTGGACTGGCCAATCAGATGACAGACGTCAAGCCTGTGGTTGCGTCCGATCAGGCCGTTGCATGCGCATTCAGTCCCACCTCACTGCCGCCGCTAGCTGGCCGAGCTGCCCAAGTTGGCTAGAGCCAGCAAGCTTCAACTCCGGGCAACCTCAGCATTGTTGTGTAGGGCATCAACCTGTCACCATTGCGACACGCCCCAACACGCGCATTTTGAACTGCCCGGGCATCCATCACCGAATACGCGACCAACCTACTATCCAAATCGATTATTTGCACCTCTATTGCACTAGTCGGCCAGCCAGCCATCCAAGATACCCGAGTTGCCGACAGCGTGTGCCAGGCATCCCTAGCGACACTGTTGAACACGCACACCGCGTCGGAAGGCGGCGACAAACACGGAACTCTCCCCAGACGAACATTTGGGAGACAAGGGCTTGAAACAGATCGCCAAAACCTGCTATTTTTGCAGCCGATAGTCTCCAGAGCTGCCGCGAACTTGACTGCGGTATCATCTGAACACCAAACGTGGGTCTTATTCTTGTCAACCTCCGGCCGCCTGGTGGTCGCATGATTGCCTCTTCCCTGATATCAAACATCAAGACTAACTCTCCCTCTTCGGACACAGCCTGTGGTCGCTTCTGTCAGTCGCCCTACCCGCTGCGAGCGTATCTCACCTTACCGCACCACCCACTCCGGCACCGTTATCCAATAGCACCGCTTGCTCGACCATCTACACACCCCTTTTCCATCCGATCTATCACAAGTCAGCTCCGGCCTTGTTTGTCAGTAACCGTTCTCGTAAAGACGGTCACTGGACACTCTATCTTTACATCGGTTTATAGTACCGGCCAACTTGCGGTCCTGGACGAAACGAGACCGGAACTCTCGCATCTCACAAAGGCTCCACCCCCACGGCCTCATACTACCGACACCCTAGACATCCCCTCTCCTGGGCATCATGGCTTCGGCATCTTTCCGAGACTCGCTGGGCTCTCTAGGATGGTCCCGCCGAGAAGCGGACATTCCTGTCAACACGTCCCAACAGCGCGGACTGCTTTCATCTATCAAGTCTCTCAACCCCTTCGGCAATGGTGGCTATGTTCAACTACCAACAACTGAAGGCCCCGGTGCTGCTCTCCCAGCACCTACCCGTCGGGAAGAAGAAGAAGGCTGGTTTGTTTGTGAGTCAACCCCCATTCTGCCTGGTTCAGTCGCTCGTCTTTCCATGTTGCCTGCTGTGCTTTGCAGCATTTGCCCTTCGTACCCCTGCAGAGGAGATCCGCACTGCAGGACATGTGCCGCTTTTGCGTCTCCGTGTCTTAGTTACCAGGTTGCAGAGCATTTGGGAGGGACGGGGAGGGCATAGCGGTTTCAACCTCCTTGTTATATCCACGTCCACTTTGGAAATCATGGTCACTACAGCAAGGCTAACTAGTACTCTATAGTGAGCCGGTGGGACCGCATGTTGATTTTCGCTGCTTGCAATCTGGGCGCGCTGGCCTGCTTCGTCCTGGCCTTCGCCTTGTTCCCAGTGTTGTCGCTAAAGCCGCGCAAACTCGTGATCCTGTGAGTGCCTTCTTGCTATTCACAGGCTTCCCCCTCCTCCCACCATGTTGTTTTCCCAAGCCCAGCCCTTCCTCCCCCTCTTGGAAATCGGTCCCCCTCCCTCTCCCCCCCCCCTTCACCCCCCATTTCTTGACTTGACTCATCATTATGCCCTGGAATCCGTCGTTATATCCGTTTGATGGTGCATATGCACAACATTCGTATGATACTCTAGCCATGTTGGCTGCCCGATGACTCTACGAGGCTGATCATCCGGCACTTGGATGACTTGTTGGCATCATCGACATTTTAAGGGGCAGATCGGATAGTCAATTATGGATGTCTTGCTAACGCGTGCGGTACCCAACCCATAGATGGACACTCGGCTCGATACTCTTCATCACGTCCTTTGCGGCTATGATGGGACCATGGGCGTACTTTAAGCACCTGACCTCTGGTACAAGGTTGCCTTTTACATCGGCCTACTTTGGCTCCTTGATTCTGACCATGTATTTTGCTCTTAGCGTGAGTTTGCTCTGGCCCCCTTGTCCGGCGTATGATGGTTGACTAACATGGTGGAAAATAGCTGCACAGCACGATCCTCACCCTCCTTTCCGCCCTCGTCCAGATGGCGGCTCTGATCTGGTACCTAGTCAGCTACTTCCCCATGGGCGCGGATGGTCTTCGCGTTGCGACGTCTTTCGGTGCCCGCAGAGCCGCCGCCTGGATGTCTGGGTAGATGGTCATAGGGATGGGACATGACGGGTGTACGCCTGTGGTAGCCCGCTTGGCTGTACGTTTGTCTGATGCTGTAGGCATCTTTGACTCGTCCGTCCTTCGACAATGCGCCTTTGGATTGTGTGCATACATAGAAGCAGGCTTTGTCAAGTATGGGTTGTGGATAGTACCGTAAATAATACAAGTCATTCTCGTCAAGAAGACTCGTGCGGTTTATATTCTCAACGCCGTTACTTTCCACACCAGCACGCATCCTTCCAACAATCCTAGCTCAACAACGCACAGCTCACGGTTCAACAGATGGCCTTCTTGTGCCCCCCGACGGACACCGGCGTTACACAAGCTTCCATATAACTGTCCACTCGAACACTAGATACCAGACAACGGCATAGAAACTTGCTGTCTGGAGCAGACCCCCAAGGCTCCCCTCCTCTTCGCCTCACAAGGTGATGATGACGACCGCCTCCCCTCTCCCTCCCCGACGTTCCCCTCTGCCCTGCCCTCCGCCTCTACCTCTTTTAGGTCCAGTTTATGCATCTGTTACATGTCACTACCCTAGTCGGTTGACTAACCTTACCTATGCTCTCGAGTCCGAGTCGCTCAACATGGGGATGGTCGGCTTAAGGCAGCCTGATTCCAAGTGGAACATACACTACCTTACTTACGCTGGCAACCTCCTATCGTAGGAACTGTGCTAGTTGGCACCGAACCACTCGATGGGAGTGGGAACTTGATCGGAACTTGAAGAGTCGTACCCCAAACTCGAAGCCACATCTACATCCACATCCACAGTCAGTGGCGTTGGCACAGCAACCGCGAAAACCTTTGGAGGCCGGGGAGCGAACTAACACGACCTACGTACGAGCGGGATGGCTATCCCATTCCCATGTCCATGTCCACAACCGAACCAAGTCCCCCAGACTCCCAGACTTGGAGACTTCATCAGGGATGGAGGAGACCCGACGACAGTTTGAAACGCGTTATACCAAGTTTGCTGCCAACATCCTGCAGCCACCATATAGTCTAGATATCCAGCACCATATCTGTCTCATTGTCTCACCACCCCTTCCATGATGCCCACATCACTCTGCTGTCAGTTGTCACAATCCAGGCACGTTTCCATGCAGGCAGGGGGGAATATGTGAGAAAAACCATTCTATTCGTCTGCACTATCTATCGTTCTACCAAGCCGAATCCCACCGCCCAACGCCCAAGTCCCAGACTCCCAGACACCCACCCATCCTCCAATCCTTCCAAAACGACAACCTTCCCCTCCCCTCCCCCCCGCCCACCAAGTCCCACGATGCGTCGTCTATTTGGCCCTAGGCAGCAAAAGCCACCTAGGTTTCCAGGTAGTGCCACGTGGAGGCATAGACGTCCGACTTCACTACCCTTTTTACCCCACACTTGTGATCGGGAGGGAAAATTGAGCGCGACTTCGCAACTCACAACCCAGCTAGGTTAGTACGCCAAAACTCCCAACGCCCCAACTCCCAACGCCCCAACTCCCAACGCCACAACTCCGTCCCCAGTCTATTAACTCTGCATGTTCTTTTTTTTTTGAGTTTTTGTGTTTTCCTGTTTTTTTGGTGTTTTTGTTTTTTTCTGTTCAGAACAAAGAAATGAATGTACTTGCCTGGTCGTCTTGTCGTCGTCCGGTTTCTGCCCCCTCCTCCGCTGCAGCTTCCTTGGTGTCGATCGTTCGATCGTGCTTCCCGGCTTCGCGCCTCACGGTGTAAGTCCTCCACCCCGCCCCCCAAATCCTCCGATGCGGTCCGATCGTGCGAATTTGTTGTCCTCCACTGCGCTGAAAGACTGTTAGTGATTTGTCACAGACCAGATTGGGGTTTTGAGATAACTCACTCCTTACGCCTCAGATAGTCGCTAGGTACTCTCCTCCACACTCTTACCCCTTCATAGCGCACGCGATCTGCACCCGGTGTGCGCGATCGTGTTACACTCTCCGCAGAAGACTACACTAGTTGGCTAGTTCGTGTAGACCCGGCCCGAGAGAGGGTCCCGGATAACTCTAGGGCCCCGAGGAGCCTTTCGAGCTTCTTCTTGGCGACGCCAGTGGGCCTCCAAAGCGACCCTAGCCTGACGTTGCCTCTCCTCCTGAGCAAGACGATGGGCAGCGTACTCTCGCACGCGCTCATCATTTGCCCTGCGCCATTGCTGACGCCTCTCTCTCTCCGAAAGCGTGGAGGTATCGGAGTCCGAACCAGATCCGCGCCTCGCGACGCGCGCTTTCTGCTCCTTCTTGACGGCTGGAATTGGGCTGTCGAAGAAAGAGTGATCTGATAACCAGTCTTCCTCGTCCGTTGGATGGAACGATGAACAGACGGAAAGGTTGTCGAGATTGGGACCTTCAGAATCAGCAGGGCTCTAAGCCGCGTCATCGTCGGAACCATAAATCGAGGGACTCGTGCTCTTGGTCTTGTAGGCGAGCGAGCACTGCTGTCGCACAGGGGTGCGTGGGACAGCGACGAGAGAGGAAGTCGAGGACTTGAGAGTGTTGCCGTCGAAGGGTGACACAACGGACTTCAGACCAGTGGCGAAGAACTCGGCGAGGTAGTCGAGACCAGAACCGAAGAACTCCAGCATGGCCGAGGTGGTGGTATCGTCTGTTGTCTGAGTGGAACAACTTCGATAGTTGGAACCACATCTCTGCTCGGGGATCGACGGAACCTCGGGGAACCAGTCGATGATGTTGTAGAACAGCGATGCGGCGAGTCTGGCCAGTACATCGAACGGCGTGATTGTCGAAAGTGAGACTGTGCCTGTGACGGCGTCGACAATGATGATGATGGCACCGAAGATGTGCTGGTCCAGCCACATGACTGCGGCCTTCCAAGCCGGCCACAAGGTGGCGTCGAGAAGCTCGAGGCAGTTCGCAGCCGATGTGTAGAGTAGCCAGAGAACCCTCATGAGGAAGGTGCTGAGTGGCGACAACTCCTTCTTGCTTGTGTTGTTGTGCATTTTGATGATGGTGATTGCTGATTGATGAGATGAAAAAGTAGTGTTGCAGTGTGCAAGTACAGATGACAGAATGTTGTTGTTGATAGCTTTGGTTGCGATCGTTGAAGAGAGGAAAGAGGAGAAGAACGGGAGAGGGGCGGATGGGAGAGGGACTGTTTACTTGAGCCACAGGAGCAGCCCACGTGACAGGCAGGATCACATGCAAAGAGCAGCTGGTTTGGGAAGGCGCGCCCTAATCGTGGACGCGTACCCGTGGACGCGGTTTGGGAAGGCGCGCCCTACTCGTGGACGTGTACCCGTGGACGCGGTTTGGGAAGGCGCGCCCTACTCGTGGACGTGTACCCGTGGACGCGGTTTGGGAAGGCGCGCCTTGCCTGTGGACACTCTTCCACTTGGGCCGGAGGGTTGGGGGATTCCGAATCTATCCGGGGGTCTGCGGGGGGGTCTACAGGCAAGTAGGCACCTGGAGAGAGAAGGAAATACAGAAGGCAAGTGATTCCTAGGGCAAGTGGAACAGCTACCCGAGGGGAAAGCTCCAGTGTGAAGTCTCCGAGTCTGAGACGATTATCACTAACTAGGAAGCCTGAAAGGGGGGATGTCAGTCGCCCGATGGAGTCTGGTTACGGTAGTTCTGGCCACTGTAGTTTGCAGTCCCAGGTCCCAACGCTAGAAGCTCTAACGACTCTTTCAGAAGGTGGTGGGCCTTGCAATGAGGATGGGGTGAGGGTATGGTCTGAAGAGGCGTATGAAGCCATCGCGGTCAGTAATTAAAGGGGTTTGGGAAAGACTACCGCTTTCATCGCTTTGGAGTTTTATCTGAGAATTAACATTTATATGCCGTGAAGTTAAGCTTGGCAATTGTATAATATGTCATTGGTCAGCCCTATATGTGGACCCGCGCAACCGGTGTCTCGGTTCCTGGTTCCTGCTTGCTGAGGTGGCGTCCAACCCTTGTCATGTGCCCCCCAATGAGGGACCATCGCGTTTATAGGCAGGCGCATGCATGATACCCGACATGTCCATCTTTGATGGCAGAAGTATCTTCTGGGATTTTACTACCTGTAGGTCAACATTGGCATTGTTTACAGACACAGAGACGATCTCCTTCTGCAGGGCAGCTAAGGGTGTTGCCCGAATTACGGCCGAAGACCATGAATCTTGCGGTGATGCCTGCAAGACGGTTGTGCACATGCAGACATTCCAAGGTATGTTCTCTTCAATGGAATGCTTCCACGGCGACATACCTTCGAGCGGTGGCCTTCATTACGGCAGAGACACTGCCTCGTGTGATCAGTCGCTTGACGTACAGGTAGATTCCGAACAATTAGCCATTACATACTCACATCCCGCTCCGATGGACGACGGCAGGTCCATCGTACGACGACAACTCCGTCTTCAGTTCTCGGCACGGCCAAGCCTTTCAAATGTCGACTTCTCCTCGAAGCAACGAAAGCGTGCGTCCCCCTCTTAAGCCCTGACGCTTAATTGGTGCATGTACCTCCGTAACAATATCCGACAACAACATTGGGCTTCCACCCACTAGCTCTTCCGCCGATGCAGCAGCTCCTCATCATCAACACCTTGAATAAGGCCAAGGAGGCCATGTGAACGATACGAGACAGTTCTTCGTCAACCAGCTATTTGCAGCAGACTTTTGTCCACTTTCGAAAGAGCGACGCAAGAACACACTGTAAGACCACGGCCCAAAGGTACCACGAGTCTGATCTAACCTCGACCTGTATGGACAACAACCAAATGGCCGAAGGGCTCTTTCTGACGAACAAAGAAATGTCCAGCCTCGCGCCAAACAACCTTCCTCGACAACTATTGACGCTACTAGCACAGCCTCTAACCTACTTTATATTATTTTCGCCCATTGTTGGTTTACTCGCTTTCTCAGCCCTATCCCAACTATTGCGACACAGCGCGGACGAGCAAACCAAAATCAAGACAGAAAGCGACCCCGGCGGTAAAACCGATGAACGACACCACAAACACGCGTAGGACAAAGCTTTACCATAACATATCGGTTTTGCTGTATCTGCTCATTCTCTTACCTCTGCTCAAGCTGTCTCATGACTGGAAACATTTGGCACCAAAGCCAATGAACACATACCGAAAACACTCATCAAACGGTCCGGCTATTCACGAGGACGTCCAACAGCAACACTTCATCTCAGCATCTTCAACCTCGGCGAAACACATCGTACTGGCTCATATTCCCCGGCGAGTTGTTAAAGATTCCCAAGGATGAACGTGGCCATCAGGATGTCGCAGGAATGGGGCCGTTGGATCGACTATCATTTGCCCCCTCTCCGCGAACCAAGTGCATTCGGAAACTTGATCGAATCCGAGCCACAGTCCCAGTGCTATGGTGAGCTCACACATTTGTTCATATGCTGCGTTGCAAGCTTCATGCTATCGACGTTCTCGTCACGGTTAATGCGAACCATTGCGCCCAAGTAATTCCCTGGTCCTCTAACCACGTATCAAATTACCTTTACCCAGGACGTAGGTAGACGGACGTCGTTCCGCCAACATCCCCTCCCAGCGAATCACCGAACGATGATCTCCCCATCCAGTCTCCAGATCGCGGGGTCCCCGCCATTGCCGTCAATGGGTGTTCCTTGGGTACACTATAACGAATCTGGCAGATCTGAACTACTACTCCAGGCATCCGATCCAATCCAATCCGATCAATCCGATCCGATCGCATCTC
The DNA here is from genome assembly GCA_009806015.1 of Neurospora sp. CHS-2018b. Classification (NCBI taxonomy): domain Eukaryota; kingdom Fungi; phylum Ascomycota; class Sordariomycetes; order Sordariales; family Sordariaceae; genus Neurospora; species Neurospora sp. CHS-2018b. The sequence continues at coordinate 386,449 of RAOV01000007.1, forward strand.
TCCAGCTCCTCCTCGTCCCTTCTGCCGCGCCCCCCCTTTCGGCCGATCGCTTCGCGTAGTGTGGTATACACGGCATTTGTTACATGCATATGTGCACATATAGTCCATGCTGTCCCGACAGTAATTTCTCGCTCTCAGTGGTCCAGGGACTTTGAACGAAACAGACTTGGACCGGCAAACGAGACGCGGCACCGCGGCGCGGCGGCGAGCAACCTGGAATCTACACGGTAGCGAGTGTAGCAAGGCGTTATGGCGGGGCTGCTGTCCTGGCTGGCGGGCAGATGAAGATGCGAGCTGAGCGGGGCGGGGCGGGGGTCGCGGGGGTCGCACACCCGCCGTCATTGGATCCAGTCCCGCCAGCGCCAGGGCCCCGAGCGGCAGGGCATCCACGGAATCCACGTGGAGTCCGGGGTAAGAAGGGAATTCAGTCAGCGACTCAGCTCCAATGGCAGAGTTATGCGGCTTGCATTTTGTTTTGGATAAAGAACCAAATGTTTGAGTCACCGTTGTCATTGGCACGGACATCATCGACAAGTTTGCAAGCGGTATACCCAGCAGGGCGATCCCTTCAAAAGCGAAGGGGGGGAGGGGCGGCCGGGGGTCGTCGGGAATCGGAGATTTTTGTTGCATCTGTCGGGTTTTCCTTTCCTCGCCGGCTCCACCCGCTCCGCTTCGTCCGGAACACCCGCACGTGCCGCACCAAATAGAGAGCTCCGTCTCTGGCGCCGAGATGGCCTGTTTGGAAATATCAAAGAACAAGATAGCAAATCCTTCTTTCCATTGCCTCCTTTATGACATGGGACAACATCATTGTAGGGACCACTTTGGACTCGTATCAAAATCCTAATCAGTTCATGGTTCACTTTGGGGTAGATCCGTCCTATAAGGAGATAACACTTACCTGTCCGTATGTTGTGCGTCTCCATAGAGTTTCTAGAATCATACATATGTAGGGACATCGATGCCCGAAATGTTGAAGATCTTTCTCGGAGAGTGGGCAGTTAGGGGCACCACGGACAATATAACCCTAACCCACCTCGCAATCTTGGAAGATCCGACATCCCGCCGTGCTTCCGGGTTCCCACGGACCGCTGACCACTGCATGGAAGCAAACCATATCGAAGTTCCATATGGGGTGTCTACGTTGAATTAGACCTTAAAACCTTCGTGTATTTTTCATCAGTTGTCCGTTTTACTTTTCACGAGGTCCTGTGCGTCATCTAGCTGGGGTATGTGGGTTTTTGTCTGCTAATCACATGCTGATGATCTTGATATGTTCTTGGTTAGCCACTTTACTCAGTTTTCTCCGTTTGTATTTGTTTTCTGATGATATACGGATGCTCGACCAGAAGGAGCGATATCGTACCGGGTCTTAAACTGTTCTCCACATGTTAGAAGCGAAAACATTGGATATGAATCCCACTGCTTGCATGTGAGATAGACGGATGCTGATAGAATGGCGGGCTTCACTCACTGACTTGACGAAGTAGCCCTGGTTCCTGGAGTTGGAACTTCGTGGCCATGGAGATATTAGTGTATGTGGTTTATCAGAGTCTACTGTTGATTTCCAAGTACCACACTCTTTCTAAGACTTTTGGGCTAGCAGGATATGTGAAGTGATCATCAGTACCACTCTATCAGTTGTCAATACTTTGTAAAAGCGTCGAGTCAAGGATAGTAGGTGCCACCCGCCCGGCCCAGCCAGGGCAGGTTTCCCTTCTCACAAGGGTCGAGGCCATCCGTCGAGAATGGGAGCTAAAACGAGCGCCCTTGGTGCCCTGAACCTCGGCAGCCGTCTGAACAGCAAAAGCAGAGGCCAGGGGACGGGCGAGTCTTGCGTTTGCATCCGCCCGCGAGTGATTTGTGTATGCTTCTGCATCAAGTACTAGGAATTGCGTTGACCGAAACCGTTACCTGCTCAAAGCAGACTCGCTATTTCGCATAACACAAGGAAAGGGTCAATCTCAAACGGGCCGTTGGACTCGGGTCATACTAGAAAGCTGAATGCTTAACTCGTCAGCCTTAGAAGTACTGGTTTATGTTCATCATGCGACTAGCTCGGGATTCAGTATCTCGGTGATTTGCGCGGGACTAGCGTCACCTAACAGGACAGTGATTGATCTGGACATTTTAGGCTGACGGAGTGGCTCAACCGTTCGGCTTGGTACCGGGGGGCGTCGACTGCGGCGGTAAATACATTGATATGGCTCATCGGAATCCCGACCAGTGTCCATGACTCGAAAGAGGAAGCCGGAAGTTCGAAACAAAAGTCCACTCGAACACAGAGATTCAACACTGCCCCTTCACTTGTTAACTGACTAAAATGCCCCTCTACAGTGCCGGACCTCTCTGGCCCGGGCCCCGGCTGCCCCGTGCTTAGGTGGCTCACATCGCTTGTTGCCGGTGGCTGGTACACGGGCCTGCATTAACCGTGGCACGCCTCCCCTCCAATTCCCCTCCGTCCCGTCCCTTCCCCTCCACGCCCTCCCCGCACAAACCCTCCCGTCTGTTATTTTGCACCAAGGCAAGCACTTGCGGGCAATTCACCTCGCTCTTGTTCAGGCAACACAGTGATCGAAAGCCGCCCAATCGATTAGGATTCGTACGACAACGCGAGTGGATAAGGTAGGTTGGCACCTCAATTGCAGCATCGCTTGTGGGTTATAACTAAACGGTACGGGTACGCGGCGGACCTTCCTTGTCCATCCCCACTACTGTTGCAGAACTTCACCCAGGAGCCGAAGAAAAATTTATTCCACACACAAATCTCAGTTGCCGGCCCGATTTGGCAAGGCACCGCAGTCCCCTCCATTACTTTTTTTCCCTTTTGTTTTTTTCCCTTAACCAACCCTCTCCCCCGGCCTCCCGCGCAACCCAACCCCATTTCTTACCATTTTACTCCTACAGACTGCATCCCGAGGCTGCCATCTTTAGGGTTATATCTCAACCTCTCTGTGGACCCAGCAACCTGTTATTGGACGCCCGCAGGACTCCAGGCATTCACTTTCGCATTCGACGCCAGGCGTGCCATCATCTGCTCTCCTCCGCTCTCCTCCGCTCTTCTCCCCCTCCTGGTTGATTCGCCTTCGTCTGCATCCTTGGTCGTCATCGACAACAGCCTGCACCTTCAATTTATCTTCTCGAGGCTCAGACAGCTCTGACACCTGTTGGGCGCCCCGCAAGCGAGATCTTTTCCGACCGTGTACCCGTGCGCATCGGCAAGAATTTTGCTGCCGAGTCACCAAAACACCTTCTCCAAAGGTCGTGCTCCTTGTTTTCGGCAACATCTACGTTCTCTCAGACTTCGACCGAGACAAAACCGTCCAACCGAGTCCAGCTGCAGCAACAATCTGCCCCGCAGAACCCGACATCGAGTAGTCGCTCAAGATCGTCAAAGGCCTCAGCGCCGTCAGCAGATTGTCAGAGAGGAGAGGTAATTCTCGCCCTTCTCCGGACATCCGATTAACGCAGAGCAGTCCAGCCGAGGCGACCGAGACCAAGTTCCCGCGATCGACCGAGCTTTCCCTCGATCAATCCACCGTCTTGCAACTTGCTTAACGCCCGCACCCGCCAAAAACAAAATGTCGGGCACAACATTCTCCTACGCGCAAGCCGCGAAGGGTCAGGCTGCTACTCAGCCGAGCACCAAGGACGATGTGTCATCAGCCACTGCAGTACCGTCAGTAACCCCCAATGAGGCCGAGGTCACCGAGGCCTCCGAAGCCGGCAAGACTACCCAACCCCCTGCCGAACAATCGAAGCAGGATGCCGAGTCCTTGTCCGTTACCGCGCCAGCAGCCGAAGAGACCAACAAGACGACTCGTGAGAATGAAGCGGCACCAGCACAGCCTCAGCAGCAGTCGGAGGACAAGATTTCCAGGTCCGTGAGCCGCACTTCCCGGTCGAATGAGAGCACAGACGGCAGGAAAGGCCGGAAGGGTAAGAAGGCCCGGGGCAGTGAGAAAGAGTCTCAGAATGAGCAACAAGCCGAGGAGGAGAAGGAGAAGGTCAAGGAGGCGCCCAAGGTTATTCTCTCTGAAGCCCCACTGCCCGCAGTCAACATTTGGGCGCAAAGACAGGAAGCACAGGCCGCCAAGTTGAAGACTTCTCCTGCTCCTACCTCCGATGCTGTTTCCGCCGAGGCCAAGAAGCAAGACGGCGAAAGTCAAAGCACACCCGTAAATGGCGTGAATGGAGACAAGCCTCACAAGAAGGCCACCGACCTCCCAAGAGCTGCCGATCAACATCAGCGTAGGAACGGCCCCCGGGGCGCGCGCGTGGACAAGGAGGAAAAGAATGCGGTTGCTTTGCCTCCAGTGGCCGATGCCGCCTCGTGGCCGGACCCGAAGTCCGCGGCCAGTACCAGCACCGAGGCTCCCAAGGAAAAGGTTCAGGAAAAGACTGCCGAAAAGGAATCTCAGGAGGACTCTGGATCTTCCAAGAAGAAGACGTGGGTTACTGTTGACATTCAGCCTACCGTCGTTTTCAACACGCCGCTGCCACCGCGCGGTTCCAAGACTCGAGGCGGAGCTCGGGGTGGTCGTGAGCAAGGGTCTACAAGGCCGCATAACACCAACGCCACCAATGCCTCAAACGCCACTTCCCAGAACGAAAGGGCACCGACAACCGGCGGTCCTAACGGGCACAAGCGTGCCGGATCCCGCCCCCGTGAAAGTAACATGCCTACGCGCGCGAACACCCAAGCTCATACTTCCAAGCGTACCTCTGCCGACGCAGCCTCCTCGAAGGATGCACGCAAGCTGTCGGTTTCTGCGAACAACGAGCAAGCTCGCGAGTCAGGAGCTGAGACATCCACTGTAAGTCGAAATCGTCCCCATCCTGCTGTGTATCGCACATCGCGGCCCCGTTATGGTAGTCAGAACCTAACATCCCTTCAGAACGCCACCAAGAAGGGATCGTCCGTCAAGGAAGGACAGAATGAGGCTGGGGCAACCTCCGAGGCAGGGCCGTCGTCGTCTTCCCGCCCCCATGAGCGTCATCACAAGGGATCCGACTCCACCAAAGACGGAGCACATCACGGTGTGAACGGCCAGCAGTACTCTGGCCGCGAGGGTCGCCCTGAGCGTGGTCGTGGTGGATATCGCGGTCGCGGCGGCCACAATGGCACCTCTGGCTCTCACCAGTCTGGCTATACCGGCAACGGTCAGTACGGCCACTCGTCTTACCAATCACGCCAGCACAACTCCCCGCCCCAGCATGCCGGTCAGTTCTCCGGCTCTTACGGTCAGTCGTCTAGGGGCAGAGGCAAGTGGACTGGCTCAAACCAGAATGCTGGCCGCAACGGATCCGCCCCTGCTTTTGCGCCGAGGATGGCTCAGCCCCATGAATACTCTGTGCCCCAGTACCCCGTGCCATATGTGTACTATCCGGCCTACGATCCCATGGTGCCAGTTATCAGGGCTCAGGTCGAGTACTATCTCTCGCTTGAGAATCTTTGCAAGGACACCTTCCTTCGCAGACACATGGATGGCTCCGGCTGGGTGTTCCTGGACGTGATCGCCAGCTTCAGGCGCATGCGCGAGCTCAGCAAGGATCGGGAGACTATTCGCTTCGCGTGCTCCCTCTCCGATAAGGTTGAGTTTGTCATTGGCGAGGACGGCCATGAAAGACTTCGCAGCAAGGAATCTTGGTCCAAGTTTGTTCTGCGGGAAGAAGACCGCCTCGAGCACCTCCGCCACAACGGACCGACGAACTATGCTCCTTACCAGAGCCCATTTCATCAGATGGCCCCTTACGGTGCTCCCGTAATTCCCCAGAACTACCCTGTGGCAGCCACGTACGCCGGCTACCCCGAGGACCAGATGTTCCAGGCCGGATACGTGAATCCCGCTCACTACGACCCTGCCTCCAACGGCTCTGCCGTCAATGGTCATCAGCAGTTGTCGGCAGGTGTTCCTGACTACGCGCCCCCTGTGGCTGTGCTCACACTCGAGAGCTTGACAAACCTTTCTGATAACGCTGTTGAGAAGATGGTCGTTGTTCTTGCATATGACGACAAGGAAGGCCAGAGCTCTTCCGAAGCCACTGCTGTGGCCGCTTATGAGTCCAGTGGTTCGGGTCACGAGCAAAGTAACGGTGCCAATGGTGCCGCCGTCGAGAATGGCGCGAACACCGTGGTTTGGCTTGATCAATATAGCCCCGAGTCTGCCGATGTTCGTATGGATCGCCAGCCTTACACCGCCATTCGTCAAGCGGCCCTCAATCAGCGTCAAAAGGCCACCACTGGCGAGACTCCCAAAGAGATGCAGACCCTTTACGAGTTCTGGTCGAAGCTGCTACTCAAGAACTTCAATGACAAGGTGTACTCTGAGTTCCGTACTCTGGCGCTCGAGGATGCGTCAAAGGAGGCCCCGAACAAGCAAGGTCTTAAGTGTCTTCTCGAGTACTACAACAACATTCTGCTCAACAACGATATCCCGAAGCTGTGGCCCCAAGACCGCGCCGCCCCCGAGCTTCTCCAGCATCATTTCCAGGACGCGCTGAGGGCTGATCGCGCTGGGTCTGCCTAAATTTGCCCCTGTTGGGTACAAGGCCGATGCGTTATCTGATTCTGTGTCGCGTACAGGGCTGGGGGGTTATTCTAGATCGTGGCTTATCCCTGTACTGAGAGAGTACGGCTGTCCAGTCTTGGTCTGCCTTTGACCGCCGACAGAATTACCCATACATTGCCTACCATCTGCCTCTCACGAAGAAGATACTATGCCTTTCCCGTTTCGTCCATCTTCCATTGGTTCATTTTACAATCGAACGATACACTCGTCGCTACACACGTGTTTCGACATTGGGGAATGGCGTTTTTGTTTGGTTTTTGTTTTTTTTTCCACAACGACAGCGGAAGGGAGGAGTGAAACATTTTATACGGTAGACGAAAAAGACGAACAACATAAGAAGCGAGTTTCTGTCGACCGTGTTGGGGTGCCATCTCGGAAGTTGCCTAATTGGCGATGAAGCGTCGACAAAGGAAAATGCTGCCACTGGTTCTTTCAGTCTCGCTGTCTACGCGATGCCAATATGGCCTCTGAAGAGGTTGGGTAGTCGGCTGTCCCCCCCCCCCCCCCCCCCCCCCCCCCCCCCCCCCCCCCCCCCCCCCCCCCCCCCCCCCCCCCCCCTCCCA